>CAKKXW010000002.1:611656-1105116 GCA_920937365.1 Sphaerophoria rueppellii
ATGTAAAAAAAAAAAAAAAAAAAAAAAATATGAATTGATAAGACAACAAGCACACGCATAAATTATACACATCTACCTGAGGGAAAATGTAGAAACATATTAATAGATATTGATAACAAATTAAATAAGTCAATATTTACCTACAAGAACATTTTTAAAAATCATTTATGGCCTTTTAATTACTCAAACGAGATTTTATTGGAAAAGTCATAAATGATGTTATTAAGAGCTTGTTTTGCAATTTTATTTCTTAACGATTTGTTTTGTGGTTTTTGCTTGTTATTATTTTCATTATTATTATTTTTTTAGAATATACAAAACACAGCGTGATGTCAACAGTGCTTTTGCGAGTATACAGACAGAGACTGAAAAAATGGGTTTAGCGGTCAATGAGGGCAAAACAGAGTATATGCTGTCATCGAGAAAGGACACCCAACATCGACGTCTTGGACAAAACGCATATAATTTCGAGGTAGTTAGGGACTTTGTATACCTTGGCTCCGCCAGGGACAACGACATCAGCGCCGAGATAAAACGAAGAATAACTCTTGCTAATTACTGTTTCTTCGGGCTAAGAAAGCCCTCTCCGGAACAACCAAGGTGACGCTCTATAAGACCCTCATTATCCCCGTCCTGTTATATAGTGCAGAAGCATGCACCCTGTCAAAAACGGATGAGAGCGCCCTAGGCCGGTTCGAGAGAAAAGTTCTACGGAAGATCTATGGTCCTGTCTTCATAAACGGTGAATGAAGGAGAAGATTTAACGACGAACTGTACGGGCTGTGCAGCGACACTGACCTAGCTAAAGAGTGAAAGTCCAAAGACTCAGATGGCTTGGTCACGTGGAGGGAAGGCGCGAAACTGGAGACAGCTAGCTAGGGACCGAGCTGCCTGGAGAGGTTCGTTGGTTGAGGCCCAACTCCACCCCGGACTGTAGCGACACCTTAAGTAAGTAAGTATGCAATCGTTTCTTAAAAGTCTCCCTCCAGATAATTGAAAATAACATGATGTGGTAGGAAGTCGTAGGTTCTTTATTATCAAATTTGATACCAGAGCTCAGCCAAACGATAAATTAACTTTAAAATTAAAATTAAAACTATAATTAAAAAATAATATATCTGTGCAATTTTATTAAAGGCAAACATCCTAAATTTGCTCCGTCTATCTTATCGTTTTGAGACCGCCTTTATTATATTTATGTGGGTGCAAGCGTTCAAGTTTCATTCCATTAGTAAAATACAAAATTTATTCCAAAATGGCACTGAATAGAATTTGCATTCTACATATATAAATCGAAGGCAAATGTGCCTTAACTTTATTTCTTTAATCATTCCTTATGTGCCTAATTTTTGTACTGAATCCTTACATTTATTCTTATCGGAGTCTGAAGAAATTTTATGTCCATTGAACACACAACAAAATCATGAGAAATTACATAATCGATTCGAATGCATAGTGGACTAGGACGAAAGACGAATAATACCAAAATGATTATTCACTTTATCCAATTCGAGATTTCCGTTAAGGAAGAGAACGTTGAACGTAATGCGCATGATAGCAAAAAGTATGCTTTAGGAGTGGGGGAGAATTAAATCCATTCAACGAAGACATTATACCTACTGTGTTATCAGTCGTAAAACATGCACAAGGGGCATGTGTATTCTTTATTTGTTGTTATTGGTTCGATGGTATTAGGATATTGGGATGAGAAAAGGAAGGAGTTTGATGTACGAAGAGTATAGATGTTGATACATTTCAGAAAATCTTAAAAAAAAAGTAGTTTAAATTTTATAAGCATTTATATTTAAGTTTTTATTATTGATGGTTAGGTTTAAAAACAGTATTTCAGAAAATTCAATTATATACAAGAAAAGATATTAATTCGAACTCATGAATGTAGTTGCTAATCTGGCTCACTGGTTATTTCTTCTGAATCAAATAAGATATGTATTTTTTTATTGGCAGCATATTTTTTTTCGCAATTACCCTATATATACATACAACACATCACCTACCCTATGTTTTCCACATCACACTTTAGTATTTAAGAACTTGATTAATTGTTAAATAAAAAAAAGTTTGTGGACCTCTTATAAAGACTCTACTGTCTCACCCACTAAGCACTTAATCAGAAAAAGCAGCAACCAATATACTAAACTGTTGCAACTGAAAGTTACCAACCCCATTGCACACAGATACAATCTAAAATGAGCAAAAGAGAAAATACAAGCAACAAAAGAATCATCTGATTTAAGCCCAACGGGGGACTGCACTGTGATTTGAAAATGAAACCCCAAATACCAACTATGTACATCTGAACAATTTATCCACCCTTTTTGGAAAAAGTATTAATTTTGTAGGTCTCCACTCTCTGTCTTCGTTCGATTCGAGTCGAACAACAACCCAAAACGGCACATTTCCATTCACTTGACTTTGATCTCTTTTTTTTCTTTTTGAAAATGTAAACAAAACGTTTTCATTATCGAGAGCGCCCCAGGCACACTCATTGTTTCTCACAAGATTGAAATCCAACAGTATGGCACGCGAGCTATGGGGGGTTTATTATTGTCAACCCCCCTGAATTCAAGAGCCGAAAGTTTGGTAAACAAAGTTTATCAAAAAATGTTGTGAGTATTATTGTTGACAAGTTTTCTCTCGAGGGGAAGCTTTCGCAGTCTTTTTCAGTCAAAAAGTTTTTTTTTTTTTTGAAGTGGTGTCGCGTACCAGGTGGTGAACCGCATGGCGGTGGATAAATTTAAGTCAGTGGCGGCTGTAGTAAAAGTTGTTTTAGTGTTTCTCTTACTTTGTTGTGCTCGTCTTAAATCTTAAAATAAAACGTAAGCACAAAGTGAAAAAAACGTCTCTTTGACTCATTGCCCCTTTTTTCTAAGCGCTACTGTCCTATCAATGTATAGTTGTCACACCTAAAACCAAAATACTCACCTTACCTTGTGTACTATAATAGTCAAGGGTTGAAAAAAACCCTAAACTTCGATTCGCACTACGAATGAGCGAGAGAGCAAACGCAGGTGCTCCTGAAGCTCCTTTATAGGTATTATATAGGGGGATGTGAGCAAATTGGAAAATGTTGTGCCAGGAAGTCGACTTAGCACGGGATCTACGTCCATGCCAAAGGGAAGAATCAACCCCCCCCCATTTGTGGGGCGGTATTGATAGAACACTGCTGGCGCGGGAGAGGAAATCGTAATCTATGCAACCAAAAACTGGGAAAATGTTTCAATTTGGATTCGTTTCATTTGTAGCTCATTTCTGTTTTCCTATAATGTAGTTTTGGCTCCGGATAAGGAAAACACTCTGCGACGAGTTCGATTTTTTGTGTGTGCTTCCGACCTACAACGTCTTCGGTTCTGTATTAATGTTTGTGTTGGACAAAAAATAAGACAAAATAGCGACGGGCGGATAGGGCGAGATTCTAAAATTCGACAGGGAATTTTAGTGCTGTTGTGAAGTCAACATTTTGCTTGGTGAGTGCCAAAAACTTTAGCCAGTGGTCAGTTGTTGAGTTGTGAATGTAAACACGTCT
The DNA here is from genome assembly GCA_920937365.1 of Sphaerophoria rueppellii. NCBI lineage: Eukaryota > Metazoa > Arthropoda > Insecta > Diptera > Syrphidae > Sphaerophoria > Sphaerophoria rueppellii. Next base: position 615,201 of record CAKKXW010000002.1, read on the forward strand.
GCTGTCGAATTTTCGGTGAACACAATTGAAAAATTATATTTAAGGGATTCGAGTTCGTAATTTTCAGAATGCAAAATCGGCCAAAGTAAATGTTCGCAATTTAAATTTATTTTTCGGTGAAAAAAAGTTAAATTTAACATAAATATAAAACATAAATCATTTGCGAACTTGAATCGGCGACGACGCGCCGTGCCGCGTCAGCCGTTCATATAAACTTGTTTCTGATTTAAATAAAACCATAACATTAAAATTCCTAAACTTTTGCTCTGTGTAGTTCAATTGTTTATTTATAAAAACGACAACGATTCTACGTGCGGCGGCAATATAAGCGGGAAATAGATTTTGACTCGAATTCGTGCATGAAGCACACGTTGGTGCTGATACATTAATTTGCGGCAGGAATAGATATGCGAGCAATTAAACGGTTTGCGGTTTTTTGATTATTTATTATTGTAATGGAATATTATTTATATGCTTTGATGAGAAACTGCTGATATATGTATGCATGCTAATACGGAGCTGATATAGTAGAAAAAGATTAATTAAATCAAATCTGTATCCGATTTTTTCGTGTAGAGAAATTCGGGTGGCGATAAATAAAAAAAAAAGTAAACATAGAACTGATTCTTTTAATATGTGCCAAATGTTTTGTTTTCCGCTCCTGAGCTTACTTTAATCTGTAACTAGTAAATAAAACATCGAGATAACTTTTCCCAGAACTATAAAGTAACTCTAATCCCAGGCTACAATATCTTAAAATTGTTCTATTTTTTGCTGTATAAATTTTTAAATATTGAGTTGTTCGTGATAAATCTAAACAAAAGCACGTACATACTTAATGAGGTGTTAGTACAAATTTGTTCAAAATATCGAATATTATATGGCTTTAGCAATTGTTCAAATTCGAATATGTCAACTTCTTATTCATACGTGCTCATTACAGAAAAACAAACGCATAATGATGTCAAAATTATTGCATTATTTAACAGTTCATTAATTTTACTATCCCACCACCAGTACGCTTTCAAGTCTCCCTCAAACACCTTGTAGTGAATTCAAAATTAAAACAAAAACCGTAAGTGTTGTTTTGACTGTAGGATTTTTTTTTTTCTTTTGTAGTAAGTACTCATTCATTTTTAATAAGCAGTACATATGGTATGGTTGTATTTATTTGTATATTATTTTTGATAGATATCAAATTTCTTCTTATCAGCTTGTCAGCAAATATACAGCTGTGCAGCTCTCAATCGACATGAAATTGCCTCCTGGAAAAAAATTAAAATTTCAGTCAGTCTTGAGAGTGTTCTTGCTAAACAATTATCAGCATAACATTGGTTTTTGGCTTGTACCTAACAAGCGAATCTTTTTTTGATAAGATTGCACATTCTAAGTTATTTCCGAATAAAAAGTGAATAAGAAACATTTAAATCGTAAGTTTTGCGAATGGGCTTATATCAAAAGCAACAAACTGGAGAACTAAATTTTTCATTTGAACAGTTTTAGTTTTTTACTATTTTAAGTATTCTGAAACAAATTTCGTGATTTGATAGTGCGTGTTTTATGTTTTTTATCAATAAAGGCATATATGCAACCAATTCAAACTCTTTGGGGATTACCTTCTTTTATGCTTTCAGTTATTAAACCAAAGATAATAACAAATCAATTAAATTTCCTTAAAAAAAAACGAAAAGTGGACAAATTTGTAATTATAAACGTCGGAAAGTTACGCATACGACCGAGTGTACCTCCCTTACAATTGTTTCTATAAGAAGTATAAGTAATATACCTGTGAAAAAAACATCCAATTTAAGGAAAAACAATCTTCAATACCTCTATATATTCAATCAACAAAAATATATTCAATACACTTAATAGGAAATAAAATCCCCCTCTGTACAAGCACCTTTTTGAACGACAACAAAATATTTTCTTCCACAAAACATGTACATTGTTTTGTACGAGAGAGTCTCTCCAAACAAAAGTAATCCATTAAGGTCTTCACAACAACTTCCATAGAAACAAACAAAAAGCTGTTTACAATATTTTTCATCTTCAGTTGCTCACAAAATACATAAAGTTGCTCCTTGCCTTTCCTTAGATACCGAGATACACCAGTGAAACGGAGAGAAAAGGGACGTGAGATTAAATGAGTGTTTCCCTTTTTACCATTCCTGCCACCATCTTTTCCACAATCTGTTATTTTCAAAATTGAATCCCTTTAGAAGACACAAGAAGATGACATAAAGAAGGGTGAGCTCTCGTTAAATTGTTTTTTGAACTGAAATCACTTTTGACGTTGTCACTTCCGCTTGAAGGAAAGTTATTACTTTAAGTCTTTAAAAATGTGTTTATAGTGAGTAATATATTGCATCTTAGTTTGAGGTTGTTAAATTTTACGAAACAAGGAAAACTTAACATTTCTGATTCAGCATTCACTTTATCAACGTTTGCCTTTCCAATATCAAATTGTAATCAATGTTCAAATAGGACTTTTGGCTTTTTTCTGAAAAAAAAAACATTTTTTTTTCAATTGAATAACCCTATAGATAACAACGTAATTGGTCAATAATGAAGGATTTTGCATGATAAAAAGGACACACGAATAAAAAGTCCTATCATCGACGTTGAGCAGACCAGACAAGCAAATATTTGCATAGACCGGACTGACGGGCATATGAAAAATGTTGTTGCGGAACTAATTGAAAATGCATGAATGCGAGATTTCTGTTTTTTCGAAGGGATCAATATTATTTTTCTTGCCAATGAAACGTAAACCTACGTACATACGTACGTACATATATTTAAGTTTTATTTACTTGAAAATTATAAAAATACAAAGTGGGTTAACCGATGAGAATGTAATAATTGTTTTTATGCATACAAGTATCATTTTTGATTTTTTAAATATGGTTGTTTCAATTCCTGACTTCGAGTCGGTAAACATAACCAAAATTATGAACATTCTTAGATGTCAACTTGGTCAACTAGCTAGGACTTTCAAAATACATAATTTAAACGTTTCAGTTATGCAATTTACATAGATCATAACCTCAACAAATTTAAAAAAATAATTGTCTTAGGTTTCTTTTCCACTTTTATTCCTGACGATAGTATTACATTTGATATTTCCTCACTAACGAAAAAAGAATTTTTTTTTTTCTGATGAACACAGCAAAATAAAGTTGTCGGAAAAATTTGTTAAAGAAATAAAAGGAAGTTGTCTCGGTTCTTTTCCTAGTTTTTTTTTTTTTTACCGGCAAGCAAAATCAACGTTGATCATCATATTGTTATTTTGTATAAAAGAGTACGAATAGAAAAAATATGTATACGCCCGAGTGAACCAGGTCTGTACTGTCTTCTTTTATGTACAATAAAAAAAAAACACAAACGTTAGGATTTTGAATAAACTGGTTTATTTAAACATTTTTTTCAAGCAAATAGAACACATTTGACGATAAGATTCTTAAGAGCAATTTAAATCTATACGAGTAAGTCAACGACTTATTTTCAATTTCAAAAGCATTCATTTATTTCCATTTATAACATGAAGAATAAAAATCGACAAACATGAGAAACTTAATTTCAAAAATCATTTGTTTTTCTTCACTTCAATAAAAAAAAAAAAAACTCAACCAAATGATTAATTTAAATGCCTTGCGCGAATAGGAATATCAGTTCAAATATCATTTTATTGTTTTCGAAAAGAATACATCAACACAAAACAAAATGACATTCCAAAGTGTGCATTATAACTAATTGAATAGATAAATACTAACAAAATGTTCATGCTCATGTCATCTCTATTGCTACTAACAAAATAATATGATGATAAAAATTCCCAACAAAATAAATTAAGAAAGCTTAAGCAAAAACTTCTTGATCTTATCTTTTCAAATAATCCTTCGAAAAACAAATCTCACGGTAAGTACTATCACAATATCAATTAAACTCAATTGTATGGCTATCTTACACGCAAGGTTTGAAGATAATATTATCACGTTAAAAATTACTCATATCAACTATTTTGTTATATGACACTTTTTTGTTATTCGATAATACTTAATTATTCACTTTTTCCCATATTGTCTCCTCGATTTATGATTTCAGAAAAAAAGAAAAAGAGCGTCGACTAGCAACTTGAAAAACGTATGTTACGGAATGATAATCACTTTTTATGTTCCTAGTTGCATAACAAATTTGTATCAAAAAACTGATATCCCACGAAGCGTATATGTATTTTAAAGCATTTTAAAAATTAAACGCAGATGCTTCGGGGTTGTAAAAATGGGGCTTTTGTGAGAATATTAATAATATTTAAACAAATCGACGTTAGAGTCTACTTAACGTGGTTCATTATTCAAATTTTTCTTATTAAGATAAACTTTTCTATATGTTGGAGATCGTTGGGAAAATTAAACTAAAAAAGTGTAAGGGTTGTGTTGTTCAGTTTGTGTGTGTTCTTTAATTATTGATTAAAATTAAAATCAACATTACAAAACAGTGCAAAAAGTAAGTAAACTGTTACAATTACAATATATTTAATTTGTTAAAGTCGCGAAATAAAAATGTATATGAAGTAAGTTAAATGCAGTTTTTTCCAAGCGTCACATAAACGTATCATGTCACGACGATCAAATTAATGTCAGAGAAACACACATATAAGGCATCCTGAATAATTATTCTCGAAATAATAAACCAACACCTGTCTCAGATTAATTTACATAGTCATAAAACTCGGCCACAATTTCTTTAAACTTTGAATTACAAATTAATCCATACTTAAATACTAATAGAAGTATCAAGAGGCATTGAGAATATTTTGATCACCTATAATTGCCGAGCATCGACTAAGCACTCATAAGCAACAAAGTAAATCGTTTATGTCCGAATGCAAAACTGAGGTGTGGTTTTAATCGTTTATCTTTCGAATAGATGTAAATAATTTCTCGCAATAACTCCCTTTCTATTTTAGGAATACAATTATCATTTTTCTCACTATCAAACTAATATGTGATTACAGTTCTTCCTTTCAAAGCCTTGTAATTGTGGCAATTACTTTGATATAAATAAAAAAAACACGTAATGTAAGCTTCGGGCTTTTATGTCTGCTTTAAATGCTTATAATATCAGAAGGCCTCGAGCTCTTTAACAAGAAAGGAAGCTTACAAGCGTATTTGCAATGGTAATTTTTTTGAATGTTGAATTCTATCTCTTCAAGAAGAAAAGCCTGAGAAGTTTTTTTTTCGAATCTAATTGCAGGAGACAATTGCGTTATTATAAAATTAAAATACAGGACTGCATGTCACATATGTATATATTCCACTAAACTGTAACTCTTCATTCTTTTAAAGTCAAAAACACGAAATTATAAATAGCTTCATATCTATACAAATTTTCTGAAATTCCTAACAACTTCCTACAATTAGTATTCTTAACACATGTGTAGTTCATGGTAGCTGAATTATTATAATTCTGCCAATGGAATTGCTACTTTCGTGTTACTTTGTATGTTTTTTTTTTTGGATTTAGCTTTGAAATGACTGAAAAAATAAACACAAGACATAAAAGCAGATAATTTAATTGATCACAATTGCAAATCCTTGCTTTTATAGCATTCACTTTGATTGACATGTAGCTTTGTCTGAACTCTCAAAAACAAAACAACAAAATGCATTAACAATTTTTTTTTGTTCTGTTTTGTTTTCAATAATGGTCGATAGCAATTGACAAAAAAAAGTAAAAAAGTGACTAAGTAAAGTAACGACTGGTTTTTCATGTTGATTTTGGTTTAAACAGAAAAACAGTCAAAGTCTAGCTGCATTGAGATTGTAATTTTTACAATTTTACATTTCCTTGTAAGCAAATTGTTTTACAAAGAACCGAAATTGATTAAAAAGAAAAAAGGCAACAATCCTTGCCCAAAATCAACCTTTTTTCTTCAAATTGTAATCAAATATAAGGCTTTATTGCGATTTCTTCTTCTTTTAGGTATTCACTGGTTTTTTTTTTACGGTTGAAATATTGATCAAAATTGGATAAGGGTCACACTGCGGATCTTAGGGTGTGTACCTGTACATATATAGAATTGTGTTTAAAAATAAATTTTTCAATCATGATTAGCATTTAACTCTTTATGACAAAATATTCCATGACGGTGATAATTTTATTGTATTGGCGGTTTCATTAACGGCTTTGATTTTTTATTTAATTAACATAATAAAAATAAAAATATGTAAAATACTTTTGAATGTATTATTCACAACTCCTATACAACTTTATTTGTAAAATGCCATTGACATTGTAAATGATTAAATGATAAATACTTGTGTTTGTGAAATCAATACCGTTAAAATATTAAAATCTAGCTTATAACAAAATTTAATGCATCGAGATTATAAAATAAATTAAAAAGAAAGAACGATCTACTAAGAAAAAAATGGCTTGGACCAAGAAGCTCCCCGAAAATGAAATGACGGGATGAAAGAATCACGTCAGTCTTATGAAGCGTCAGACCAAGAAAGCAAAAGTTAAGTGTTCGAATCTATCTAAGAAAAGACACGGTACCACTTTTGCTATTCTTCACATTCTGACAACTTAATAAGTTTATAATACCCATGAACTTTCTTATTAAAAAAAAATGAAACCAAAACACATTTTGTATAAATAAATTTGTATGCAAGGTTTTTCAAGTATACATTTCTATTTTGACTATTAATCGTAGAAGCAGGTAGCCTGCAAGATGATTTTATTTATTAAGTTCTTGGAGTTACAATTCAATAAGAGCATACAGTCAAATGTCAGTCATTTAGTTCCGGCTAAACAGTTCGCTACTTTGGATAACCTATTCACTTGCTACATTACAAATATTTAAATATAAAACAATTCAGAATTATTCTGGTCACGAATATAAACTTAACAACAATCACTTTTCAGCGCTCTCAATACTCAATATTGTGACCAGGAAAAAAAACTAAAAACGTAAATACTTGGAAGCATAGTGAAACGTTTGCTCCATCAGCCAGAATCATTACAATGCAACAAACTACTTGCCAACTTACATATATGGTTGGTCAAAGATTTAATGGTCCCACTCAAACTCGACTTCAAATTTTACTCGACAAAAAACACTACATCATTTGATTAATGTTAAAATATATGTAGAGTTAGGCGCCTGGGTAGTGTGACCTAAAATAAGAGCATTCCATCAGCCGGCGGCTATGGAAACCATCGATCTTTAAAGGACCCAAAGCGTCTAAAAATACGATTGGCTTAAGTAAATTGATTTTGCATAAGTCACCCCCACTGATGGCGCTGCATGTACTCAAATAAAAAGAGGCACGACATCGAACTGAAGTACAGTAGGGAAGCCATGATAAAACATTGACAAAAAAGAACGGCACAGCAGGGTAAAAATACACCTTAAAATTTTGTTTGTACTTTCCGAATTACAGTTTACAACACTATAAACAATTTTTAAAAAATAAAAAAAATCATTGACTACAGTTATGAGATGCTCGTATATGAAAATATCATAAAAATGTTTACCAATTTTTTTTTTACAAACATGAATGCATAATTATATAAAAATGGGGATTATCACTAAATTCATGAATAAAATTAACTATGAACACCTTTCCAAATACAATAAAAAGGGGAAAACACAGAAATAATTCTACTGTTTAATGTGTACTTAAACGTTGGTGGCATGTAAAGTAATCGAACAATCTAAATCTAGTTAAAAATTGATACAGGTCATAGGCTTGTAATAATCGTAGGTAAACAGGAAAGGGGACAAACTATTAAATTATATATTTTCACACTCATGGCTTTAGTAATTGAAAATTTATTGCTCGGACATGACAAGAGCAAGCTAGCAATCCGGTGAATGTACATATGTGGTATGTTAAAACTCCGTCTTCGTGAAATCGCGTGTTGCATTGGAAAAATGATTGGCGGGCTTGCAGTTAATTATGAAGGATTCTAACGATAAAGTAATAAAATTGCTTGAACCGTTTTGCATGTATTTAAGTTATGAATTTTCATGAGACATTTGAAATTAGTGAATGTCAAAATGATTTAGATATTTGTATGTGGTCAGAAAGCCGAAGGATTAGACACAGTACAAGATGTGTGACATGATAATTTTGAAACGTTTTATTATGAATCTTGAAAGTTTATGTAAAAGGTTGAGTTGGACTGCTTAAATTCACACATCTTATAAATCATCAGGATAGAGACAGATTGAAAGATTTTAAATATAGAATGTGGGTAAAGAAAGAGTATTTTCATTTGTTGTTATATTTTTCTTCCTGTCAAATGAAAATAATGATATTTCAATAGACTGTTCCTTGCTTGACACCTTTTGACAGCAAGCAGTTCCTGCTGGGCCGCACCATACATGTATGAAAAACAAGTGTGATTCATGAAATGCAAATTGTAACCTACAACTTGGAATGTTTCCGAGTGTTTGGTTTTTGTTTTTCTTATAAAAATCCTTCATCTTTGTTTCGTTCGTTAACCTTTCCGGATGAAAATCTTACTGCAAAACTACTTTCAATCAACAATGAATGTGTTAATACCATGGAAAATACTAAAGAGGTATCCGCTTACATTAAATCATTTAAACTGCTCCAGTTTTCTTACGCAAAATTGAAGCGAACACAAAAAAACAACAAAGCCACTACATCGTTGTCAACAGCACGATTGTGAGCACTTCTCTGACAAACTCATTATTACGCTACAAACTTTAGTTTAAACTTATTGTGTTGCTAAAGCCTTGTCAACACAAGAAATATCACTATTAACGAGACGAAAAACGAATTCAAATTGAGTCAAGTCAAAATTAATTTATCATCTATTTAGTCCATTTCTACATTACAGTTTATATAATGTATATAAGATCAATATAATGCAAGTTGGTGAATTTAGATATAAAATAGAGTTCGGTTCGTCTGGTTTAAACTTGGTTTTCTACTAACAACCGTGAGAATGTTTGCTAGCGCCTTTAAGGAAATGTTGGTTCTGCAGGTAACGAAACCGTTGTCAACAAAGTAGAATTCACAAAATTATTTTAAATAACTTACAAAAAATATTCTGTCCCTTCTCCTTTGCTGGGGATTCTGATATGCAACACATAATTTTTCTTCTAACAGGATATTACTGTGTTGTCGATTTATTTGTGTGTCTCCTCTCTATCTGTCTCTTTCATCTAGGACCAAAGATCAAAACTACTTAAGCAATAAGTTTGCACATACAATTTATTTGAGTCATGAAGACGGTATAGCTAATATAAACCCTTCAAAAAAAAAAAAAAAAAAATTTCCCGAAGCACATTAAGCATTACGTAATAAGAATGCTTTAAAGTTAACTTCCGCAACCAAATTTAAATATTTATAACTGCTTATTTTCCATTTTACTTTATTTAAACAATTAGGTTCAAGTAGAATTCAATTTGGCAAACTCAATTGGTCGGCAACAATTGAATGCTCAATGAGTTTGCCAAGAATATTTTAACGACTTTGCATTGTTTATATTTTGATATATGCATTGAACCAGCAATGGTCTCTCAAACCATTTGTTTTTTATTTATTTATTGTTACTGTTTTTTTCCAAATTGTCAGGTGTTCCAGGTGTTGATTTTTTCACGGTTCTAAATTTATTTATAATGCACATTTGAACCCAAATGGCTGTATAGCTAAAGGAAGCAAAACAAAAACCAACAATGAACAAATACTCGGATATCGAAATAAACATAGGTATACAATGCTTATTGCTTACTGCATATATAAATGTTTTTTTTTTTTTTTGGAAGCACTTGGAAGAACACTTTCGAATAATATTCAATGATATCTTGAGGTGGAGATGTTGTTAAATAACCGGCTTCTTTTTTAAATAACATTTAAGATTACTATATTCCGATTTGAATGCTAATTTCTTTTTTTTATTAACTTTATTTTTCTTAAGGGTTGAACGTACAATGTTGTATGTTATTCCAAGTTCAATATTGCATTCACCAAAGTCAGTCTCTTGAACTTTCAGAGAATATAAGGTTTATATATGTATGTATTGCTTTCTATTTTAATGAAAACTTGTATCGCATAAATGCCCATGTCAAAAATTAACCGCTAAAGAACAAGTTTTCACACCGTTCAAATTCTCCTTTAGATTTTTTTTCTTTTTTTCTCGTTACCTGCCAAATAAATAACTGGCTTGCAAGTTGACAAAAAAAAGTTGATTTGTATAGTATTTTCGTCACCTTTTGATTTCTATAAGCGTTTTATTGTTCAGAACGTACAAACGTAGGATTCATTCAAGTTTCAAGATTTGTATTGTTGTAGCAGCAACTTGGCTTAAATATGCTCGTATATGAGCTCCCCGCAATACGTTTATCTTCTCAACATGCTTCGTTCACTTAAGAATTCAATTAAAATTAAAACAATGATCATAGAAATGACACTTGAATATCGAACGTTTATTTGCAGTATTAAAACGGCTAACGACAGATACGGCTACCGTTTGACTTTTTATCTTGAAAATGAATAACAGTTTACAGTTGTCTGGAAATATTTTGTATTGTTCTTATTTAGCATTGTTCAATGGAGGTGCTCGAATTAATCTATAATTACTCAGGAAGTCTTCAAGCATACTGTATTCAACAAATTCCGGCAGATCAACGTGATGTCAGACGACTATACCTACAATTCTTTTTGTTCAGTATTTTCTTGGTCTTGTTCTTCCCTATTTTCACTTTTCTCCTTTGCCGATGAATATATTAGAATAATCCTTCTTCCACCTTCTCAACTTCAAAATTAGGGTCAGAGTAATTTTAAACGCGAGGTGATCAGCCTTGGTGTAAATATAAAATAATAAGGAAAAGAAAATTAATCAGGTAAAGATCGAGGAGAAATTCCACACCATATGCCTCCTTTTGTCCCATTTTGTACCTGGTTTACCTATGGGACAAGTATTGCATTCGTGAAAAAAACATTGAGATGACTGTTGGTTCATCTCGAGTGTCCGACTCATAGCCTGCTTGAACGGCAGGACCGACCCGTTTACTTTAAGCTTCACATGGTTGATTTTTTTTTTTAACTAATTCTCAAAAATTTGCTCGGTTAGTGATATGGAAGCGCAAGTTCTTGCGACAGACTCGTGCACTTACAAGTTTATTTTATTCAAACTAAATTAATTGAAAAAAGTCTTTATATTTCTCAACATAACCATAAAGCGTTACAGAAAAAGGCGATGTTACAACACCATTCTAAAACGTAATTCTTTATTTCTGTTTTATTTAATAAAGGTATTCATGCATAACAGTTTATATATTATGTACATTTAGGTACATATAAAATATACTTTTTTGCAATTATTGTCTCTTGCTCAAATATTTTTTAAATGTTTAAACGACTTCAAAAGTTCTTGAATATCCACCATCATCATGAAATGATTCTTTCCGATTAGCCAAATTAATTCTTTTAAAATCAACCAAATTTATAAATGACATGCAGAGTTTTTGTTGCCGACGAAATTCTGTGAATCATTATCTACTTTTATTTGACGATGGAAAGTTTTTGTGACGATCATTAGGTATTGGGATTCAAGGTATCCCTTGTGGTTAGACATCACATAACGCTGCAAGGCGCATATATGTATATTTATTTATTTTCGATGACAGTGACGATTGTTTTTCTTCAAATTATAACAATAAAATTACAATACCTTTATTGATTTAAAATTTGTGTTTTTTTTTTATGAAAAAGGATTGGTTAAGTGGTTAATTTTGGTAAGGGAATCCCCTACGTCAGTGACTAATCTCTTTTCTTATGTTAGGCTATCATTGTCAGTGACCATCTGACGCTTCTTAGATCTGGTTTAAGAATTACAAAATTGTTCACTATTAATTATGCATATCTGCTATATGCGTACTTACGTTAGTAATATATTTGTATATTCAATATCGGCTGTGCTTTGGGGATATTCCAAAAATAAAGCTAGTACAAACAAATAAACAGATTTTATTAAAAATTCGTGGATTTGTGGTTGCCTCAATTTATTTATATTCTTCCAAATGTTGTGGTTTTCATATACTGGTTTGCAATTGTTTTTTAAATATTTATTTTTTTTACTGTATTGCATACGGTCAGTATACAAATAATTTATTATTGGGAAAGGTTTGTTTTTTGCCAATTACTTATTCCCAAAATAAACTTACTCAACTTCAATAATTTTATTAACACGTATTAAGACAAGGCAGGTCATTGTAAAAACTCCCAAAATAAATAATTAAAACTGGTATTTTGGAAATGAATGATTTTAATAGGTACCTACTTGTATAATATGTAGACGTAACAAAATGTTTGTTTTGGGAACGATATCTCAGTCTCGAAAATAATAATAATTTCTAGATTTTCACATTACACTTGCGTAGAATTCTTATATGTATGTGGTCTTGCCATTATAATTTCTTTATTTTTTGTATCGGCCATAAATTAAAAATTCACTATTGAAAATAGAATAAGAATTTAGAACAATAATGAAACTGTGACGTCTTAATTTAAGGGGGTTTTTACTTATTTGTAATAATTCCATTGAAGTTGTTAGTTTGTATACAACCAGAACCTGATGCTAAAAATACATCAGAAGACAGAAACTTAATTTTGTTTCCTTACTTTTCTCCAAAAGCATTTACCTCATTTGCAGAAACTGGTTTCCTTCGGATTAATCCTGTTACCAAAAAGGCAAAAAACAATCTCAAACAGGAAACTTCCTTGAATGACAGCAACAAACGTTCGAAAAGATTTAATTTTGTAAACTTAAAATAAGAATTTATATTGCAGGTATTTAATTAATCAAAATCATTTGAATAATTAATTAACCCTCCAAGTGATAACTGATAACAAAAATACTGTTTGCAAGTGTTTTCATTTTGTTATAATAACTTACATTACAAGTAAGGCTGAACAGAAATAGATGTCACTTGAAATCGATACATATTGTTAATTATTAGCTCTCTGAATTGCCTATTTGATTGTTCTGTTCTTACTAGTATGTACGTCTGTCTTCATTATACCAGCCTGTTTCCTCTTCTTATCCGGATCTTACCAGAAATTGAAACTTAAAGTACTTTTTTAAGCAAGATCATCAAACTTAATTTTGGCAGGCCATTAGTCAATCGTCTGCACGCATCAAACGAACATCTTAATTTATTACTCAATAAGAATACATACTTTGTGCTTTCCCTTAAATAAAAACATTCATTCAAATTGTTAAAGTTGATAACTAGAATAAATATAAGTAGTAGGAGTTACGTATGAGCTTGAGCTTTAAGTGTAAATTAGACACACAATTGAGACCTGTCAACCAAAACTATATTATCACCTAGATTGAAGTTGCTGTTAATGAAATGGATCAGTGATAGTATGACAAAAATACTGGAAGTCAATGTGTTCTATAACTGCCCTGGGTGCATACAGGAAGTGTTGTCATCTAAAAGTTATATTTGGCTTTTGAAGCCGGCCTCAAAAGCCAACACCCCCGTTGGGTTACAGTTATGACGAATTTGCCTCTTTTTTTCGTTTGGCTTACACCGAAGCACGAGATATAAACAAACCAAAACTTGAAAAGAAAGAAAAACAAAACGAAAATGACAACGCTATTGATACATACAAACATGCATGACAATACGCAGAAGATCATTGCCTGAGGTGATCACAAGAGAGATCTCTAACCTGTCTACACCTTTACGACGACACTTTGCCCGTTCACGACCAGCGCAAGCAGCTAATCGGCGGCGACGGCGCGGCGTGCGACGACAACTTTTTAATTCTCTAGAGATACTGCTTCAGAATCGAATCACAAATCTATACAAAGGGGTATAGCACAGCATTTAACAACCAGGCAGACTGGAACGAGACAGGGAAATGTTGCTGCTCAGCTGTTTTGGATCACACTGCCGGTCATAAGAAAGGAGGTGTTGCTTGGAAGTTGGAATATCCAATGCGCGGATCTTACCTATATATAGAGCCGCAGGTTTGAAATTCCGCTTCAGAAAAGATTGTATGACCGTCTGGCAAATTCATAAATCGATTTGGCTTGATCAGGTTCTTCTCAGTGAAAAGTAAACACAAAAAATTATATTGTAGGATTTAAATTCAGTTTCACGTTCAAAAGGACATTTCCATTGTAAATTGTGAAAAGTTTTTTTTTTAATTCCTGTTGAAAGTGGATAGTTCAAAATAATAAGTGACAGAATATCAATAAATAAATAAATATCCTGGCGCTAGATAAATAAAACATAAAAATTAATTTCAAAAATTAAAAACAAACAAATATTTTGAAAAGTGTAATATTAATAAAAAGACAAGAAAAATGGAGCTTCAAATTCAACAACGTAGTGTGAAAGGACCCCAATCTTTTGCGGAAAATATGCATGAGTCACGGTATACGGTGAGTCCAAGTTTTTCACAGTCTTCAAAAGTCGAAAAAGAAAGATAAATACCTACCAACGTAAAGAAAGTCCAATTAATGCTACTGCGAACAAGAAAACGTTTTAGTAATTTAAATTCATTTATTTTCTTAGTTCAATGTTTGATGCATTGCAAACTTTCCTACCTACTTTAGGTAGGACAATGCAAAGACATACGTTTAATTTAAATTTGTGCCGTAAGTTACAAGCAAAAACAATTATTGTTGTCATTAATATTTATGTACCTAGATACTTTTCGTATTATTTATAAAAACAAACAAAAGAGCTTTTGAGATAAAGTTAACATCAAGAAAATTCTGTTTTCTAATTTAACGAAAACAGATATTGGTACATTATATTTAAAGTTATTATTTAATATTTTAAATTATAATCTGTTATGAAAAGTTTATTTCCCTTGAAATGATATGAACATAATACGTCCCAATCAATCTTTAAACATTTAAAAATTTAAGAAATTACAAGTTAAAAACTCTTTCTGATTAAAGAAAGAAAACTAATGATTTAATTCTTATTCAAAACGGTAACATGCAAGTATTTTCGTTTATTTAAGTGAATGGTTATATCTGGTTTGTTATAGATTAAAAAATATGTTTCATCATATAGAAATAAGAGGTTTTATTTTTAAGTATAAGGTAATTACGTATGTTAACACCTTTCTGAATGAAGAATTATTCATTTATTATTCTAAAACAAATAGATTTTAATTTAAGCACTAAAAACATATTTTGAGAAAACTTTAATCAATTAAATTATAACATAAACCTGTTTTCTAAATTTCTAGCTCTCCGACTTGAATCCCATCGCAAGGCTAACAAAAAAGATGGATAGTACCTTAAAAGTATCTGAGCAACCACCTCCACCCGCCGCAGTAGATGACGTTCCTTACACGATTGAATTGATTACCGAAGAGGATTCAGAAGGCGTTCTATCAATGTTAAAAACATTCTTTTTCAAAGTAAGTAAAATGTGATAGCAAAATTGCTTAATTGAAGTAAAAAGAAAATCACTTTTCACCAAAGCTCTTGGAACTAAACAAAATAAGGTCAAATCTCTGCCCACTTCAAGAATCTTTATATTATAATAATGTTATTCCATCGTGTCATTTATGTCTACATTTAGTAGGAAGCATTTACCTGACATACAGTATACCGAAAGTCGTGCTGAACTTAATCGGAAGTAAAGCACTTGCTTGTTTCCATTGCGACATTGCAATTGCATTGCAATGTAACCAATTCACACGGACATGGACGCGACAACGACGACGACGGCAAATTGTGATAACCACAAAAATGACGTTTACCAATTATTCACAATTGTGATTGTTTTGCTATATTGACGACATTCAACAACCTCACGATTTGGTTCACCTCACCTTTCATTTAATTTGCATTTGCATGACAATGAGATTTTCTTGACCATACATCCATTTCAAAGAGTTGATTGTGTATCAATTTTTATTTTTCTAATGATCCCTGCGTAGTGTATAACCTCTTTAATTTTGATATATTACACGAATAAGAAAAAAAAAACAACCAACCACCTGTGGCAGTGTAAAACGCCCACTTAGTTTGAGATGTTTTAAGAGGGATATAAGGACATTACTATAAGATAACGATCTGCAAAGAAAACCCTGAGGCGAAAATATACAACAACTCAACTACAAGGGAATACAAAACCTCGTCATTATGCTCGCTTGAAGCAGTTTTCGAACAATAACAGCATTGCCAACAGTTTTTTATTTGCTTTTGTAAGATCTAAATGGGCGCCATGCCTATGAATAAATAATGAAACATACAACGGATCTGAATTGCAATATTTTTGCATTCTAATACCATTTTATGAGACAAAAGTCGGAACTTTCAACTTTGGGGTAATAAAAATAAAATTGGAGGCGGATTTGAAAACTGTTGCGACCAAATAAAATTTAAGTATCCGTTCCAGTTGGCAACAGTTTCTTTTATTACTATTCCAACGAGTATTTTAGCTCAATGCTTTCAGCCAAGCGTAATTCTTTGGAGGTGGCATAAATTTGTAGAGGTTTGTTGTATGAGCATAAGGACCTTTGACTTCTGCAACAACTAACTTGCTACTTTGATTATCGGTGTGGCATCGGCCACGTTTCTTAATTGCCACCCACGAAAGCCAAGGCTTGCCTTGCACATGCACTATGGAGTGCGAAACAAAATAGAAGGGGCATTGTTCAGGGGAACACCTGGCCACTAGTGAACCTTACCGCCACATTCTCTGAATCATACAATTCTAGTTTGCAATTTGGCTCTGTTATGTCGTGTTCTTTGACTTGTAACAGTTATTCAAACTCTGATTCGTTTGGTCATACATATAATGGGATGTGGCTGTTTTAAATAAGATTTTAATGCTTAATTATGATTCATACCGCGTCGTGCTTAAAAGTAAGCATAATATGAACATAGAGTTGTTTTATTCAGAAGAGCCGATGAGGTAGTTTAATATGCAGGAACCCAGTCAACAATCTGCAAAATCAGTACCTACCTTACCGCGCTTGAGTCCAGAACATAATGTATCTATCTATATAAGTAACGTCTTCACTTTGTGAAGAACTTCTTTTAATAGAAAGTAAACAAATTATATATTTTCCTATTTTGTGTCGTCTGTTTGTGAAAACCACTTCACTTGATATTATTTACTCTCGTGATAAAAACAAAACAATATTTGTCTCCATTTAAAGAACTATTATTTTCAACAAATGAACGTCGCAAACCATTTAAGTGTTAACTTGTGAGATGTGGAAATGGAAAATCAAAGTTTTTCAATTTCTCGTAGCTCGATATAAAGGAGCTGATCACATTCTTTCTGATTCTTATGGATGAAGCATTGAGTTGCTATAGGTTTCTCCTTCAGTCCTTCAGTCTCCTTACTTCGATTTATATCTTTTGTATTCTAACTTCCCACACCTTAACATACTGTTACATAATTCAAACCCAAGAATCTTGAGATGCATAATGTCCTTAAATGAAATGAAAGCGTTTGTATAGTAAAATAAAATGTCCGTTTTTTAGACATTGTTTTGATTTACCATTTAATTTTTACTGGCAAAATATTAAAATTATTTGTTTTTGTTCCAGGATGAACCACTCAACACGTTTCTCAACCTCGGTGAATGTAAGGAACTTGAAGAATACTCTCTGAAGTGTATACCAGAAAAATGCTCATTCAAAGCTGTCAATAAGCAGGGTGAAATCATTGGAGTTTTTCTGAATGGTCTTATGCGTCGCCCAGTAAGTAAAAGACAAAATTTTAAAATACAAAGTGATAGGTACTTATTTGCAGCACATTTTTTTTTTTTTTTTAGAAACCAGACGAAAAACATGAAAGTGCTGCAGAATCTTGTTCACATCCGAAGTTCAAGAAAATTCTTTCCCTAATGGATTATATTGACCTGGATTTTAACATTTTTGACGTCTTTCCTGACACAGATATTATTTTGGATGGAAAAATTGTGTCCGTAAACACCAACTACCGAGGTTTGGGTATCGCCGGCCGTTTAACTGAAAAAGTGTTGGAATACATGCGTGAAAATTCAATTCCAGTTATGCATGTCCTTTGTTCTAGCCACTATTCAGCTAGGGTTATGGAAAAACTTGGTTTCCATGAAGTCTACAAGCTTCCGTATGAACATTTCAAAATTAACGGAGAAGTTGTATTGCGCCCAGCCAAGCCACATGTGGCAGCAAGAATTCTAGCTAAGGAAATTAGTAAATCATCTTATTAATGTAAACCTACATTGTAAATTTTTGTTGACTGTGTTTTAATTTAAGAGTGATTTTTGTATGCTATGTATATTTATTTTAACAAAAATTTTGTACTCGTTGTTTGGCAAGAAATCTATTTTTTTCTTATATGTACAAAATAAACAAACAAATTGAAAAGATTGCAATATACTATTGCAATTTCTTTTGATAATATTTTCTTATAAAGTTGTATTCACAAACAAATTTTTAAAATTAACAAAACAAAAAACAAAAAAATAGAAATATTTAAGTCAATTAAAAAAAAAATGTGTGTAGTTGACTATATTTATTGATTAAAAAATGTTATCGTGAAATATAAATTTAACTACAAATAACGTAAAACTTAAAATAATTGGTTGTATAGAAAGTTCAGCAAACAAATGAACATGCCTCACTGTGCAAAATATTATTTGCAAAATTGTTATAGTTGAATTGTTTATTGTTCATTAGTGATAAAGATAATTGATGAAAATAAAACATGCTAATTAAAGTTTGAAAAAGAAAGAGTTTAAATCCCTAAATAAAACATGTTCACATTCATTCTGACTCTTTTAGATGGAGTCAGAAGTTGGTTGAGGTTTCTCATTCAATCGATTGCCTTACTTCAGTTGTCCTTAAAGGAACTCACAACATCTCAAGTATCATAAAACAAATATATAAAAAACAATCATTGGTCGCCCAGTAAGGTAAGTAAAATACAGTCTGTGTATGTGTTTGAGTACATGCATGAAAATTCAATACCAGTTGATATATGCATTTAGCATGTTATTTGTTCAAGTCACTTTTCAGCTAGGGCTATGGAAAAGATTCTATTAATTAAATCCGTTAAATACTAACGTTAGCATTAAAATTACAACTAAAATTAAAATTTTTCTTAAATTTTGGAATTCTGTGAAGTCTACAAAATTCCGTATGAAAATTATAAAATAAAGGCGACGAGAAGAAGAAAAACTTTGTTTGTTAAACACCTCATTTATGTCAATTAAAGAAATTGGTTGCATTTTAATTACAAATTAAAAAATATTTTAATGCCGTGGGTCATCTTAGGTTGCTCAAACTTGGTTGTCTAAACTCGAGGAATTAAAATGGGTTATGATTAGGTTGCTGATAAGCAGAAAGTCGTGAGTTCGAGTCCTACTCGTGCCCATAGTTTTTATTTCATCTTTCACGGTCACTACCTCTTGCGAAGAACTGATGTCGTTTTCCATTGGCAGTCCAGAAGCATTCGGAAGAGTCCAGAAGCCTTCTGAAACCATTCCATTGAACTGACTTTGACAGACGGAATGCTTCTGAGAAGAGCAGAACTCTTCCGTTTTGAAAACAGAAGCGTCCGAAGAATGACACTTTTATCATAACCCGTTCCATTGGAGGTAGAAAAAGAAACGTCAAAAAAAGACCAATGGAAAACTACATGATAAAACTTCCAATAGTATCAATCTGTCATGAAAAAGTGCTTCTCAACTTTCCCGTTCGAAATCGGCGTTAAATTGTAGGTCCCCTCAATTCTTCACACGCACCCAGAGAATTGTTGATGTCAATAAGCAACTTAGGACTTCGCTCTTCAAGAGCTGTCGCGCCACGCTATGATTGGATGTCAGCGTTTAGACACAGTGGTATGCTGACGCTGACTCCAGGCTTCATGTGCCTTGGCACCAGGGTTGCCAGGTCATGAACTAGTTCTAGCCCAATTTGAAAAAAATTGTAGCCCAAAATCGGAGCCGAAAAAATAGCCCAAATAGTAGCCCAATACCAATTAAAAAAAAGCATTTCTGATAACTTCACAATTTATTTTAATTTTAAGAACAACCAAAAATACATTTTTATTTAAAAACAAAAGAAAAAACAAAGAAAAACAAAATAAATAAGTTTATTTAATTAAGAAGAGTTAACAAAATTATCACGTTAAACATAAATATTTAATTAAATATTCAATTGTTGAAAATCAGTCTATAAGGGCAATATCCTCATCAGAATTATCGTCACTGTAATCCTCATGATCATTGTCATTACATTGGTAATTCGTTGGATATTTGGAGGGAAAATACGGGCTCCAATCAAATAGAGGGAGCTTATTCCACTGTTCTTCCAAACTTTGAATATTTGCCACAGTTTTTTTGTTTTTTGGAATTATCTCCAAGGACAGATCCTTAAAATTTGGACGATTTTCATTAAGGCGTACAGTCGGACTTAAATAGCGAATGTCGGACTACTTTAAGGGTATGCTTAGAGAGAGAAAAGTGAATTATTTACACATATGATTTATTTGAATGAAAAAATATCGCCCAAGATTAGATTTGGGCTATTTATAGCCCAATTAGGATTGGGCTGTCATACCAAAATTGTTGTCGGCAATTTTGAAAAAAAGATAGCCCAATTTCCGATAAATAGCCCAATCTGGCAAGCCTGCTTGGCACGTGATTTTGTACCTCATTAATCATCTTTCTCATCAGTGGATCAAGGTTGCTATTATTCACACAGCATTTAAAAGTAACACGATAACATATTTCCGGGACCCGGACAGGAACCTACAAGTTTCTTTCAAGCCTACTTTGGAGCTTCTTAAATCTCTCTAAACACTTTTAATGGCACGCAAAAAATAAAAATAAACAAATAAACTCAAAACCATCGGATTGAGTGTGTTAGGGTGAGATCGTTGTGTGTCTGCAGCTTGCAGATTTTGCTGTGACAAATATGAGGAACAATAATTTTATTACCAAAAAATACATTTACAATGTATCTGCATGAGCCATTGACACGAATGAGCAAACTTTCAAACTGCAACTCAAAATTTTTTGATTATAATTAATAAAGATCATTTAAAACTACTTAAAGCCAGTGTTCCAAGCACTTAAATTTTGTATGTTATGTTTTTGTATTTTTTAGTTTCTATGCTATTTTAATGTTGTTGTTTCGTTTGTGTAAGTATTTGTTTGGCTTAAAGTTTGCCTACTAATAACTAAAACTGCACTAAGTGATGAGCCGGTGGTATAACAGATTCTGTGTTTGCAAACCATTGGTCTCTAGACAAAGTTTGCAGTAAGCTCTCTTCGACCAATTCTGATAGTGTAAACAAGGAACACCAAGAGCCTTAGGCTACCGCTACAAACACAGTTTTTGAAAGTAACCGATCTTGAAAGGAAAATTATGAGCATGTAATCAAAAACAGCAGAAACAAGAATATGATAGTGATAGGTTAAAAATAAATAAATAAATTTAACGTTATTGAATAAGTAGCCATAGGAAAACAATTATCACCAGAGCCAGGGCAACAAAATATGCAACGGCAACATCTCGGATTAGACAGATTAATTGGGCCGTTTTATTTATTATTTTATTTAAATCGCTAACAAACTTCTAGTAGCATATTTTGCATATAGGTCTTAGAATGCATATAATATATCAAGTGTAATTTAAGCGAAAGGAAATTATTTTTAAGAAACCACTTCGATGGCATTGAAATCCAGTTCATAGATTTTTCGACTTAAATGCTAAGATTTATTATAACTGGAGTAATTAATACTGTGGTATATTTTATTGTGAATA
The DNA here is from genome assembly GCA_920937365.1 of Sphaerophoria rueppellii. Taxonomy (NCBI): domain Eukaryota; kingdom Metazoa; phylum Arthropoda; class Insecta; order Diptera; family Syrphidae; genus Sphaerophoria; species Sphaerophoria rueppellii. The sequence continues at coordinate 636,999 of CAKKXW010000002.1, forward strand.
CAAATTTTTATTAAACATTGTACAGATCTTCAGTATGTTGATATTTTTTTGGCTAAATTTATCAATAATATTTATGCAATAAATTTTTAAATGCTTGTTTTCTCATTTTTTGTGAAATTAAATTTTCCAATGTAGCAGGATTGAAGCCTTTGGATGTAAAACTAGATGGCATGGCGTCGGTTGGCCAACGATCGAAGTAGGCAAACAGGTGAAGGGAAAGAACTAGTCTTTGTTAAAGTTAAATTACGCAAACTCAGTCACTTGTTGACTTTAATAGCGTTTCCAAATGGCAATCAGGGATAGTCAATTGAACTGATTTAAGCGTTTCAAGCTGTTTAATTTTGATCCTGTTTACAGTTATTACGGCCGTTAATCGGTTTATTAAAAAACAGACTATAACAGCAGTCTTATACTAATCTGTTTGAAAAAATCGATTAATAAATTTTACTAAATAAAATCTATTGCTCATGGCCAGATTTAAAATTCTCTATCAACACTTGTGCAGTGTTATAAAATCAGAATTCTTATCGTAATGGGCAATTAGACCATTCATTAACATTTTAATAAGCTTATATCCATTCAATTCGAGTTTGCATACGAATGATATTCATTAAACAAAGATAAAAAAATACAAAATCGTGCCCAATGCAATGAATTTCAAAACCGTTTGATTGAAAGTATTTGAAACTTTATTTTTCTCATTTTTAGTCAAATTGAAAACATGTTATCACAAATCTAAAAGTAGTCACTTTGATTTTCCATACTAAAGAGGTCAAATGGCAGGTTCCATTAGGACAGTTCCACTTGAAAAAAAAATCTCACTGATATCTCAATGTCATTTTGAAGGAGGAAAAATAATGTCTCAGTGAAATTTAGTTGGGTGGAACTGACCAATTCAATTTTAGAGCTCATGTTGGCCTTGTAAGCATCCTTTCAACCATTCGCTTTAACTGTTCGTCGTTTCCGAACTTCTGGGCATTTGTTCTGACAGCTGCATGATGTTCTCCCGCTTCTCTTGATTTCTCATCCAACTGACTACGATTGAGTTCAAAGGATTTCCTTGAACGATGAGTTGTTAAGATCTTTTTTGATGTAAATTAAATAAACAATTTGCTTACCTTACAGAAATAAATCCAATTCCGATTCCAATTCCTGCGAATCCTATCAATAGCAAAACAATTGTGGCGTTGGATACTTTTCGAATTCCTTTTATCCCGTAATAGGGACCAGGATTTGGATCATAGTTTGGTTTGACTTCCCACGGCCTGTAACAATGTTGCAGTATGTTTTATTGTTCTTGATTTCTAAAATTAATAATGAATTGATGAGCTAATCGCTCATAATAGAAATCGTGCAGATAAAATATGTCGAGAGTTACAGAAAGTGAATGCATTTATTGCTAGTATTATTCCCTGGGTGGGGTATCACTGTCAAGGTAATTAAAATGTCTACCACTATAATTATACAAGCATTCTTGCAATAAATTGAATCTAACGAAAAATTAGAGACTTACGTCAATAGTTTATAAAATCACAGTCTATCGATCTATAGTTCGACGAAGACGGAACGATATGTATGAATATGAATTATGTAAATATGCTTTTCTCGTTTGAAAGCAGACGTGATATTTAAGATAGAAATAACTGCAGCAGCAGAAGATAGAAAAGTTTAGTTAGGTTAATGTTCCTCGTTTACCTGTGAACTTCTGGTTTCTTGAATCCTGTAGCGTAACCGCCGCGAAAACTACCGGTCAAAAGATCGTTATCGTATGCGTCTCGAGTGCTTGGCTTACTTAGAACTTGATAAGCTTCTGATATTTTGACAAACTCTGCTGTGTCTTTATGGTCCGTTTTCGCTCCTTTGACATCTGGGTGGTACTAAAAACAAAACAAAAGTAAATAGCTTGTTTCATTTGCAATTGGAAGCTATCGGAATATTAAAAATAAACAGACGTGCAAAGTAGAAAACTTCAATATATCTTTCCCTAAGGTAACAAGACGTGAGAGCTGACACCAAAATGGATTTCACCATAAATTATCTCATAGGAAAGGAGACATACACATAACATTAAGGGCTCTCAGCTGTCTTTAAGCCTAAACTACAAAATAGTCTCAAGATTATGAACACTATTATTAATCACCTGTTTCGAAAGTTTGATAAAAGCTTGGCGAACTTCTTCGGCTGTACAAGTCTGTTTGAGATTCAGAACATCATAGTGAGTTGGTTGGTTGCTGCTATATGAAGATGAATGGATTCTAAAGTAAAACAAGAAACGTAATTCATAATTCTTCTTTTTTGTCTTGGTCAATATTTCTTGGCTTACAATTGATAACATTGGTAAACAGGAATACAAAACTGATTTAGGTACATGATATTGTGATTTGTTACAGAAGACGGGAGTTTTAAATTTTAAATTTTCAATAACATTTGAAGTACAAATAAATATTTTTATTCCTAGTTCCTGCTTCCTTATGTGAAGCAGCCAGCTGCTTTCAGTTTAAGCAGGTGTCAGAGTGACAGCTGAAAATGACAGTTCGCATTCGGCGTAGTTCACAGTAATTGACATCTATTGCTGTCACTACTGTGAATATGATCTAGGTTCGTGTATAAGCTAAATATAATTTTAAGTATTTCCTGCAAAATGGAGGAAGGACATTTGCTCATCTGAATTTCCGTTATATTTTCCGTTGAAGTTTTAAGTGACTTTCGGCAGCTTGAAGTTACTTGAAAAGGTAAAAGAACATATTTAAAATAACACAGCCAGTTCCACTTGGAACTAAAAGGGAACAACAAATTTCTTGTATCCGATGTCTTAATCATGCTTTTCTCTCGACGTTTTTTACATATTTACAACAACAATTTGTAACGTCAGTGTAATTATATCAGTGATGGCGTTTTAAATTATTGGCAATCTGAAATATAACAAAAAGCACTCTGTTCGTAAAGTCAGAAGGGAATTCTCTTCTTTTTAGAATTAGAACTGTCAGTTTTGCCCAATTGAATGCATTTAGAATGCTTTAACTTTCCAGATTGCCTTTAAATTAGCCATGAGAATTGAGAATTGAATTTGTTCCACCTTATTATCTCTTTTTTTCTCATTCAAAGTGATATGGATACATATTTCCGGTGGAAATTACCACTGTTTGCCCGTGCTCTCTCCTTTCGATTCGACATGACAAGTGGTTTGGTTATTTGAAAAATTTCCTAAAAATGGAGTTTCTCTCCTCACCGATAAGGGGTGTCGCATTATTCCGCTCAGCGAATGAACATAAAATGAAGGGACTAGGGAACTTCAAAAAAGTTATTATTTTAATAATTAGATGCAAATTAGATTCTAATTCTTCTAGAATGGTGCAAAATATAGTAAAAGGTAGTTCAGCTTGGATTACACTTTTCTTATAAAATCGAAAGCTCAGTTTTTGCAACGCTGATTTTGTAATCGCTATAATTAACTTATGCTTTTTGAATTAACTTTTGTAATCGTTTTTTTTTTTTTACTTGATATTGATTTTGAGACTTTTCCTACATTATGATCATATCAATTATCAGATATGTTACATACTGGCATGGTGGCACATACATTGACAAGGACAACAAATATTAGACACAACAAATAAAAGAAATGAAAAAAAGAACAAAAACAAATAAAAAAGAAAAAAACAAAACAAAAAAAAAAAATGTAAAAAAAAATACAAACAAAAAAAAATCAAAAAATGAAATAAAAATGATAGAGATTTGCTGCTGTGCTTCTTAAGTTGTTGTTAGGTAGAATAGGTTGTTTTAGTTAATTTTAAATTTTATTTTTAAGGACCTAATTTTAAGTAGCATGTAAGGAAAATGAAAATGATATGGTGTTAATAATAAAACAATAAAACAAATTTAATTAAATAGTTCATAGGCCGAAAGGCATCACTTTTAAGAAATCATGAATTACTTAGAGCGTCCGATTGGGGCCAGTAAGTTAAATATAAGATTTTAGATAATAAGCTAGTTTGAATTCTTTGTCTAGTAATAAGTAGTTTTAAGTGAAATGAATAAAAAATGAATTTTAGAAAAAAAAATATGTTACATACTAACGGTACATTTGTGTTTATTTGTATACCAAGAATATAATACCTGCATTGCGCAATTAAAAAAAAAAAGAGTAATAATCAACCCACGTACAAATAAAAATACAGATATAGATATTATTTTTTAAAATGTTTAATTATAAATATTATCTTTTAAATTGTACATACATTTAATACATAGAATCAATAATATTTTAGCATAATGAAGTATAAAAATTTAACTTTTAACGTTTGACAAGAAAAATGATGTGTTTACTTATTTTAAAACTTTTTCGTCAAATTTCTTTCGATAAAAATGAACAGTAAAATGATGTATTAAAATAGTTCGGAATATTATAATACGATGGAAACGTTTTGAATAAAAAACAGTTTCTTCATATAATCAGATCATATTTTTAAAAGCCATTTCAATTCCTTACAAAGGAATTTGTGTGACCTTGAACAACGATGATTTTTCAGTTTAGATCGTCTAAGCGTAATCGTTTGAATTCAGTTTCTTCATCTTAAAAATAAAATAAAATCAGTAAATAAAAAATATTTATCAGTATTTATACCAACCTCGCGAGCGTCAACAGGGATAACTTCTGGTGCTGGTTGTTCTAAGGACTGTGTGTAAATCAGTGCAGCCGCTATGCCACCCATAATTGGACCCACCCAGTAAATCCAATGATTACTCCAGTTGTTTGTCATGATAGCAGTTCCAATGGTACGAGCTGGGTTCATGCTAGCGCCAGTATAACGAATTGTTCCCAAATGACCGAGCGTCACAGAAAGTCCAATGGCCAATGGAGCAGTAAATCGGGAATCTAATGTGCTATATATTTTACAATTTTTCAAAATTATTAAGCAAATCAAATAATGTACCTGGTTTGTGTGGATCGCATGCCCCAAAAACTGTAAGAACTAAAACGAGACCGAGGAAAAATTCAATTCCTAAACCTTGAAGAGGAGTAATGCTTGGTGCAAGTTTAGTGTGACCTAATCCATAATAGTATTGCTCGTCCAGTAGGGTCTATACAAATAAAATGGAAATATGCACGTAATACATTTATACATTTGAACATATCTACAAAACAGCAAATTTTACCTTAATTGCTGCTGTACCTGCTGTTGATCCAACACATTGGAACAATATGTACAGAACACTACGCACAACACTTATGCGTCCAGCGACGAGCATACCCATCGTCACAGCTGGATTGACGTGACCTCCGCTTACATGACCAACAATCTGTGTAACCAAAAGGGGAGAGAATAAATTAATTTGAGTTTAAAATTCAGATTTTCAATTGAAAATTATTGACCGTGGCAGATTACACTATAGAAGCTGAACGCATCTCACATGTTCACCAAAATTAATTCAGAGACAAATTATTATAGCTACATAACTTCAATTCTGCTGTTGATGTTAGCTCGATGTGGCTTATTACTGTATACTTGAAATTGAGCAATTATTTTGATTAATGGCCTGTCTAAAACGACGTACACTTGATCTAATATTTTTCTAAATTCGTTCAACCAGAAGCATAGAATTTACATATTTTGTTGATTGTTTTGTTTCAATAACGAAGTTTTTGGCAGGAAGCATTCAGTTCCCATTGTGATACAAACAATTTCAGCCGTCATACTTTTGTCTTTTCTAATTCTGTATAATATAAATCATAAACATGTTTATTCCAAGCTATGAAATTTTAAACTAATATGATTTTATGGCAATCCATTCTCCTTTGCTTAAACTTTGACTACGAACACTAACTAACTAACTAACGTTTTTTCTTAGCAATCATTTTGATAGTATAACTTAAATCCAAATTAGGCAAACGTTTATTTGTGCTTGAAGCGGTAAGAGACACCAATCGACTCAATAAAGAACGACCATATATGGTAGTCTACATGTACAAATTTATATAGCTTAACTTATACCAGCAGACGTAGATTAAAAGGCTCTTAACAGGCATCATATTGCTACTCACCGTAATTGCCATGAAAACTCCCAGACCAAATGCCATTGCCTTGAATAATCCATCTTCAGGCTGAGTGCAAGCTCCGACCGCGAAAAAATTTAAAATAAAATTACCTATTCAATGAATTAACTCATAAGAAAACAATTTTTATTTTCCAATTGAAAAAATGCTTACCCAGGAACTCTCCAATTAAGGCCTGCCATAACCGATGGTCCTTTGATTTGAGTTCGTTAACTCCAAGTTTGTATTCAAATCCAGCCATAACTGTTTGTGTTTATAACCAACTCTTACGTCCTAAAAAGAATTAAAAAAACAATGATTCACATAAAATATCTAACTAAAATTCATTCATGTTTTTAATTGAAAGATAAAATATTTTTGTTTCTTTACTATCGGTGTATATACGAGAAAACCCGAGTAGGAATTATTAATGCTTTAGCGTCTTATTTGAAATAAGACGGAAGAACTCGTAGGTTGGTCGCTACAAATAAACTGATTCTTGTCATTTACTTTACACTACACAATTATAGTAGTTGTAAAGATACTCCTTATCTTTGTTATGCTTAAAAAGTGAATATGGGCTAGTTTAAGGTGTGGGCTTATTTATTCTTTGTGTTGTATAGGGATAATGAGAATGATTAGTAAATTACCCATTTACATACATATTTCTAATGCCAAAAATTAAAACAATTAAACCATGAATTTTTTTGAGCATGACGTTACGCTACGCGTTAAGTCGATTGTCTGACATAATATCTTGAACCAAGGTCATTCTGAAGCACTTGCGCTAGCAGTGAAACTCGTTGTCATTTCAACGCAATTTTTATATTCTAAATTCTTTTTTAATGTTTAAAAATGGTTTTGAAGTTAAGTCATGATTGTTTTAATTGCTTCTGTCTTTTGAAGCGGTAATCTTTTCATCCCACAATAATTTTGCTCCCGGCTCTGAATGACACAATAATAGAAAATAAATTAAAATGATTAAACCATAGTTGTACTTTTTATTGGTGCCGCATCATCCAATAGACTTCTATAGACTCCATAAGATAATAATATGATTGACAAATCTTAACATTGACATTTTACATATAACAAAAAACTTACATTGAACATAATAATAAAGAAAGGGTTTTACTTTTGTTTTTAATTGTTAATCTTTAACAGTAGATAAATAACTTTTAACCACTCAAAAAGTATACCTATCATTATAATCATGTATATCTATATAACAAAACACACATGCCAAGGTTTCACTTAAGAGAGGTTCTGTCGGCATTGTTTTTGTATCTATCTTAAACATCTTCAACAAACGTAAATATTGTATGTATTTATTTATTTGCGAATAAAAACAATTTCATTAATGACAACTTTGTTTGTTTAAAACTTTTGTCCAAATAAAACGAAACATAGAAAATTAGTAAGTAGAATTTCTTAATTAAAAAAAAAAAAAAAAACAGCTTCGAGAACTATCCTAGCGGCAGAGCAGTTTTTTTTTAGATAAGTATGAAAAATGGCTTTTTTTGTCACCATTTCTATATTTAAAATAGTATAATTGATAATTTTTGTTCTATTTCAGACCAAAAGTAATAACATTGAAAACATTTTCGGAAAATATTTGGCGACATGAAAGAAAATATGTCAAGTGTCAAAAATTAATAAACGTGTGACCACGTTTAGAACTAAATAATTTCAAGTAATTCATAATTTTTAGACATTCATAAATCAACCTTGTTTGTGTTAAGGTGAAAAAAAGTAATAAAAATACAGCTACCTACTAATGCTTACACAAAATATCTTTTTTTTTTGTTCAAACAACGTAAGTTCGATATATATTTAGGATACGTTTTATATTGAATTTTTCTTGTATCAATTATTATTTATTGTCAAACAAAACAATCAAGCTTTGCAGGTTACAAAAGAAATTAATTTGACGACATGCATTCTTTAACTTAAATCTTAATGTTCCCGAACGTGCTTGTCATTATAATTTTTACGTAGGCGACGACGATATAGTCGTCGTCGGTCAATGATTCTTAGTTCGTCATCAAATACATAATTTGCATTTCCACATTTTATTACAAGTGCCTTATCGTATTGTAAACAAAATTAAATCGTAAAGAAGCTTGTTAAAATAATAATTAACCATTTTAATGAGAATATCTAGAAATACATAGATGTTCAGATATTTAACTAAGAAATTAGTAAAAATAAATTAGAATAATTTACTGTCCGTACCTATGCTATATATTTCAACAGTCCCAAATGCTAACGCATCGTAAATCTATTTTAGTGGAAAATAAAAAACAACAAGAAATAAAATAATCTTGTTTCAAGAGTCGTCATTCCCTCAAATTCGTCATGGAAAACAATTCTGACATCATCAATAGAAAAGTAGTTACTCGTTAACTATGCCAGAAGCACAGAAAAATAATAGACAGTAAATTATTGCTAAGTAAACATTTTCTATGTTGGGGTAGACTTTAATAGAATACATTTTCAAGATCATAACACATATTCTCTAATAGGCTATAACAAGAACCGCTTAACCACCAGGCCATTCGAATGTATCCATGATAAAGTGTAGGTACATATGGAATTATCCGAATGAGTTATAAGATCAACATCACGTCTAGTGTGACCATTAGAAAAATTAACGAAGCTCAAGATTTTTTTTGGCAAAATTAAAAAAAAAAACATGTTTATTTTTCTTATCACACATTTGAACACATGCAACATTGATTGTATCAAAAATTGAAATTCAATATTTTTTGTGTTCAGTGAAAAACGTATTTATGGTTTATTCATCTATAAACGATCAACAGATATCAATTATCTTATCTTCGTAATTACTAAGTGAAATCCCCATAAAAATCAGAACACACACGTAGGTTTTATGGGTAGGTAAGTCAAACTTTCAAAATATGACGTTTGTTTTTTCAAGTAAAGGTAGAACGAAATGTCTCGTTTTGTCCTAGTCGACAGTGTTGTTATGTGGTATGTTGTTCGCCACATTCATATGTGAAGTACAGTAACGTCAATGTCAATATTTTTATTTTTTTCTTAAAGAAAGAAGTTTTTTTTCAAAATTAAGGCTAGATTACCACATTTAAGGCTAGATTACCTTAACTTTTCAAAATCTATTACCAAATCAGGAGCATATTTCTCATGACCTGGTCTATTGTAAGAAGGTTTCTTAAGAAGAAAGAAACTGTATACTACTGTATTTAGTCACAAAATATAGTTGATGGTCACCCTGATGAATTTATAACGCTTCTCGCAGAACTGAAGAGCACACAACTTCATTTCCATGGTAAACGATTGGCGGTGTGAACCAATTTGTAGAGCGCTTAAATGAGCGAAAGCACATACCTACAGTATAAAGCTTGAAGACTTGTGGATATGGATCAAAATGAAGCCAACTGAAAAATTGCTCTTAACAGAATGTTTAATGCTCAAGCATCGTGCATTGTGAAGAGGATATTAAAAAAAAAAAAAACTAAATGAGACAAAATTTGTTGTGGGCAACGGATGATATAAATAATTGAAAAGAACAACAATTCCTCAAAAATATTTAGAAAAAAAAAAATACAAACAATCTTGGAATTTCTGTAGCTAGTTGACATGTAGAGGTTAATTTTGGATTTCACGGACTTAACTGAGAGATTACAAAACACAAACAATTTTGACTTGCAAGAACAATTAAAAATAACAAATAAAAATATAAAAATCTTATGCTTTATTTATTTTTGTTTTTTATTAATAGTATGATGATTAATAGTATTTGCTCTTGTTCGGCTAGACCGATTGACTTCTAGCTTGTTGTGGATGATTGTTTGAAGAAATTTTGTCATTTTTTTCATTTCAACTGTCAATACTGTAGAACCACAGTCAAATCGGAAACGACATTTACGGTTTTGATCAAACCTTCTAAAAACATCATATGAAAGCTGTTTCTTTAGCTAATTTAAAAAGCGAATAACATATGGAATGGATCTCTTATCTAATAGTTTTTAAAATGATTCATTATGTTTCAATTCGAAAATCGACGGATATATGAGCACGAACGTGCGATAGATTCGTGCATTACACAATTTTTAGTTTATTTCTCACACAATCTTTTAGTTCAATAAGAAAAATTACACTTCTGAAACAATTGCACTTTATGAATGAAATTATTTGAGACATTTCTGAACTAGTGGATAAATTATTATTTACTGGGTGGTAATTTAATATGAATTGCATGACATTACACCGCACCGATTTACACATCAGATAATAAATGCATAATCTGAAATGACAAATTGCATCGCTTTATGACTACTCCATGTATCTTTTGTCATAAAGTGTGAATAGTAAGTGAACTGGAAATATAGATAAACATCAATCTGTGGGAATAATAATCAAATAAGATTCTGGTTAAGTGGTTTTTTTTTGGTGCATTGTTTGATCAAGGCATGCAATATTATGGACCGGTGCGGCATTGGACTACGTGACTTTTGAATACGAAATTTAAGAAACTGTAATACATGTTTTGTTTCACTGAAATTCTAAAATGTTGCTACCTACTAATAGAAATTGTTCAAGAGTTGTTTTTTTTTTAATCTCGCAAATATGTTACATAAATTTTATGAGCAGTTTAAATGTACACATTTAGATATTTTTAGAGAAAGTAATACATTATGTTGTTTATTGTGCTTTAATTTTGGGTAGATTATTATAGTTATTTATACAAATTCTCTTGAGACATGGGAACAATTAAATTTATGGCTATTTTATGTGAAGATAAAAATAAGTAGGAAAACATAAGGCCTCCAAGAAAATGATTGATTCGAAAATAAAAACAGACTAATTGCTAACATTTAACGCAATTGCTGAAGTTTCTTAAAACGCCATAGAATTATTGAAACCAGCAAAAAATCAAATTAATTAGATCAATACTCGATGAACAAAATAATGGATCCTAGAATTTGAAAATCAAAATATGAGTTCCAAATCAATCAAAAAATATTTCTCAATGATTCTTCAAACCGAAAAAGTAAAATAGACATAAAATAAATGTTTACTTTGAAAAACTTTTTAATTTTTTTTTGTTTACATACATCTATATGTATGTACCTATTTGTTAACATTCTTTATTCAAAATAAAAATATTAGTCATCATGCTATGCGCAACGCGATTGGGAACATTATTTTTACCTAAAGGCTATCGGTATAGGACTATTGAAGTTCTGTAATACATTGGACTGATTAATTTCAGCAATCGATATATGTATGAATCTACACATGAGAGCAAAGGAATAGCCTTATCAAAATCAAAAAAAAAACAAATTTAGTCATTTAAATTTTGTGATGAATAACTTCTAAATTAAAACTGACAGAATATGAGATTCAGTGTGGTCAACGCGCATCAATATTTTTGACCATGAAGATACCTTTAACAAGAAATTAAAAAAATAAATAGACCCAATTCCCAATGGACCTGCACACACAATACTATTTCATTCGGACTAAAACCGGTTTAGTTAGCAAGGGGGCGAAGGGGACAGTATGAAACGCACTGAAATTCCAATTCGGAATTTTGTGCATGAAGAAATAAAAGACTTAAACGTACACATACACAAAAGCTTAGAATTTGAGAATTATCAAGTCGCGCACAATAGAAATACTCATACATTTGGCATTTCTTCGCCATCTCGTTTGTGCTTGGACTTTGGACTAAAGCCTAAACCCGGTTTTAGTCCAAAAATGTTTCATCCCTTGTGTGCACGTCCAATTCTCAATCTGTGGGAATTAATAAATCAAATATGAAGCTGAAGAAGCTAATTTTTTTTGGTGTAGGTATTGTTTGATATCAGACATTCTTGAGTGCAAAATAATGGACCGGTGCGGCTGCGGCATTGGACTACGTGACTTTTTTAAACGAATTTATTTAAAAAACTGGATTATGTATGTATGCATGTTTTTGTTTCGCTCAAATTCTAAAATTTTCCACCCTACTTTTAGAAATCCTTCAGCTGTTGTTTTTTAGAACTTAAAAAAAAACTCTGATTTTATGACCATTTGCATTGTACACATTCAGATATATTTAGAGGAAGTAATATGTTGTTTATTGTGCTTTAATTTCCGGTCCGTTGTAGATTAAAGTTTTTATGTGTAAATTATCTGGAAGTGATGAATTCTGATGGGAGGATAAAGCGCATAAGGCTGCGGTAGGCAGCCTCTTCCTTTTTTCCTCTCCCGACAACGCTATTCATGTCACTAGATTGACTAAACGTAGTAAATAAATACATCCATATATTTTATCAGATTTTCCTTATCGTTCGGCATTTGAATTAATTTGTATTTGTGCGGATTGTATATTTCGACTGTTGTTACTGCGATGCTAGTAAACATCTGCAAAGGACTTCGATTATCCAAATATGCATAGTGGGTATACCCGCCGTTGCGTGTTTTTGTTTTGGTTTAGTGTTTACAATTATTTAAATCTTTTCAACAGATCGACTAAGATTTGTTTAGGTTATCAATTCTATCGGGCGTTCCAAGACGAACAGCTTTATTTTTTATTTGAAGGTAAAAATAAGTAGAAAATCCATAACACAATAGATTTTTTGCAGACATGTAACGCAATTGCTAAAGTTGAAAGCAGTCATAAGACAAAATAATGTCAATGAACAAAATAATGTATTCTAAAATTTGAAAAACAAAAATATGAGCTCCAAATCAATCAAACATTTTTTCAATAATTATTTGTTACAAAAATAATAAAAAAGACAAAAAAGAAATGTTTATTTTTTTCTTACTTTTATGCGAAACGCGGTTGGAAACATCATTAAATTGGATAATTGAAATATATACATTGTAATACATAGAACTGATAAATTTCAAAAATCTACATAATATTAATACAAGAGCAAAGAAATGTCTTTGTCAGAATCAAAAAGCAAATTAAGTCATTTAAATTTTTTGATGAATAGCTTTTAAATTAAGTGTAGTTAACGCGTATCTATATTTTTGACCATGAGGATACCTTTAACAAGAAATTAAGAAATAAATAGTTCCAATTTGAACGAAAATGAACACAAAACTCGTATCTTCATGATTGAGACACATTAAAAAAAAATTCAGGCATCTACATATGTGTATACAAGTATTTACTTATTCAGTAAACAAAAAATAGGTTTCTCTTGTTCAAATTTATTTGCTAGTGAAGCGGATATTCATCTCTTTTTAAGTAAATTTAATATTCAAACTCAAATATTAAAAACGAATAACAACAATTTGTTACTGTCCATATATGTCGGACAGCGCAGTTCTTTTATATACATATGCGTTGGTTAAATGAAGGCCATATTTGCTGTATTTGACATTAAAAAAGACTTATTTTCTCACTTTTTAATTCTTATTGATTTGTATTTATTTTTGAAAAAAAAACAACTCAAAATTCAATGCAAATATTTGTTTATGCGAAATATTTGTCCTTGAATAAAAGAAGAAGTACCCAATAACGCTACCTGTAATTTTTGGTGATTGACAAAAAACAACGAATTTCAAGATTTATTACTTAGGCAGGCTATATACTTTACACAAGTAAATTGGTAAACGCAACATGAATTCTATATCAACTTGGGCCCAAATCATCTAAGATAAGCTATTTCTAAACTGGTTCTTAATTTATGGTAAGGAAAAATAGGAATTCGAGATCCAAAAACAAAATAAAATTAAATGAGAATTTAGTTGAAATCAATAAAATTCTCCTTTTTTATTGTGAATCATACCCTTTTGTATTTTAATTGTATTTTGCGAAATGATTGGATGTTATAATGTGTCATATAAATTTGTAAAAAGCAGGAAATTTAGGAATTATTCAGATTCTTAGAAACACACAATATTCAAATTTCGTCCACCCAAAGCCGGGTACATTTCTTTTTTTTATCTTGTTCTCATTGTTTTCTTAAAATTCACATGAATATCATCAGAAATGGTTGTTTCACAAAACAAAGCAATATAAAGTCTTATAGTTTCACAATCATTTATAGTTACTTGATAAATAAAAAGCATAATATTATCCTGACTGAGTTTAAAATTTTAATCCAAACAATTATTCATCAGCTAATCAGATTGAATCACGGACTCTGCCAAGATCAGTTTTGTGGTATTTTCTTCAAAACTGTGCTAATTCAATTTACTTTACAAGTTTTAAACAATTAACCCTCACTATCACTACACATGCATTAAAGTGCAGTCAAGTTGGCTATCACGTATATAATTATTTTAATTAACGTTATTATATCAAAAAAAAGTAATACGGCTTTATTTATATTCAATTTAAAGGGCAACCTTATTGATCATACCTCAAGTTATGCAAAATGTATTGTTTCTTACAAAAATATATTCGATTAGCACTTTCTTTCACTATTATCCCGATGCAGAACGGTAAATTAACAAGAAAACACAAAATTCAGCACAACAAAATACTCTTCCAACAACACTCAGTATTCCAATTCCAAGCACTGTTCTCCTCAAAGCGTGCGATCGCGACAATTTAACATTAAACAATGAACTTTACTTAACCAGCACAAGCCATTCAGAGTATGGATCGTGAATTTCTGTTTTCGGTTTTGTTCGAAACAACCGAAGTGACGCTAAACTTCACAATCTATTTTGCTCCCTCTAATGACTGTTTTGGCAATCGTTGATATACCTGAAGATGTTGATGATTTACACTTAAACTTGTACCCGAAATGATATCAGCCGTTAGCCCTCAATGAGTGGTGATCGCACATGAAACTTGTACCAGTTTAAATTGTTATAAGTTATAACCTTATAATTGTTTGTGTATGCTTAAGCGCATAATCCCTAGTTGGGACTGGGAGGCAACATAACCAAAAATAAAAATTTGTTGTAGAACATTCGAAAGAAAATAAAAATCAGCTTCAGGCACGGTCAGATTGACACGAGCACGAGAGTTTGTTTGCGCGATGATGTGTTATGGTTTTAAAGTAAACAATCTAATAGAATTGTTAAAGTGAGTTTTAATGCAAATAAAGTCGAAGTATCAAGCAAATTGGTATTATTATTTCAGTGGGTGTATTATCGACTTGTTTGTACAGAAGAACAGATTAATGGAAACTGTTAGGGAAAAGAAAGTCAAGATGTGAAAATATCCCTGTGAAAGATTTTTCAGCAGTTCTCTACAATTTTAGAAGCAAAATAAAGTAATACAAACAAAGACTTGCTTTTGCTTGATGACAAAAAACGCCAAGGCTTTTTGGTTAAATATAGCGAAATTGACATACATAATTGTATATTATTGATGGATGTCAGGTTTTGTCAACATAACCAATCTACAAGAAACTAATATTTTACAGCACATATTAAGTATCACTAATCCAAAGCGTAGACTTAGACATAAATTGATACACTCATTTGTACATGAATCATACGTTGTCGAAATTCAAGGAGAAAATACTTTTAAACAATAATCACTGCAAGCCACATTAATTGTTGTATGACAATTAACATGATCATTTTGCATGTTTCAATCCGTTAATGCAGGTAGGTAACCTAATCGTTTCATTAATTATATGCAAGTGAATCAGTTGACAAAGCAAAAGTTCCCATCTTGAAAATTCCACGAAATTAGAGAGTTTTAAAGCTGCCATAGACAAAAATTCCAATAAATCTATACGTACCGGGCGGAAATAGCGACATTTATCTGTATGTTAGCTAAATTACCTATTCATTGGATTGAAATGTTAATGACAAAGTTGAAAAATCAGTTATATTTTAAATATATGACCTTATACGTTGCATACTTGAAGGAAAATCATACTCAACTGTCTGCATCTACAGTCGTAAAAAATGTTGAATTTTTTCACACTTGGTTGGAATCATGTTCTTGTTATTATTTATTTCTTATGGATTCCTGTCTCTGAATAAACGAACGAATTTTGGTATGCAATTGGATTGACATATGTTAGGCTGAACTCATTTTAACAGTCCAAATGCTTAAAAAGGTACTTTTATTCTGATTTCTTTTATCGGTAAGTGTAGCAGACTTTTGTGCAATTTTAATGAAGCTAGATTTTATTTAATAGTATTCTTCTTCAGGAAATATTTGTTAACGTGTTAAACTCAAGGTAATATAGCTAATTTTATTTGAAACAAAAACGGAATACATAAATCTTCATTCTAAAACGCAAAAATAAAGATTAAAGATGCAAGACAGGTATTTTACATGTTACTACCAGAAATGCAATGAAAAATTGTTATCTTTTAAACTAATTATTCAAAACACGCAAAAAGGCGTGCTTATTTCAAAAATAAGAAAATACTTCTGAAGTATAAGGAAAAGTATTTTATTTGATGTGCTAGAAAATCGTTTGTGTTTCATTGTGAATTTTCTTATTGGAACTGAAATGCAGTTTCTTCAATTTGGATGATATAACAACGTTGACATGGAATTTCAATGAGATGTACCCTGTTGATAAAAAGGGAGATGTTTTCTGTCAACGAAGAATGATCGCATTCAAAATCGTTGATGGATTAAATTGTTGATTTATGAAATAGGTAAGTAAAAACAGAAAAGGTGGAATTTGATCGAGTCAAGCTATTTTAGGTGCAGCATTTAGATGATTTTGTGTGTCCAGCTCTTATTTATGATTTGTTATTTCCATACACAGGACAATCCCTTTATTGAATACACAAAATTGTTGTGGAAGGAATTTCAGAAAGGTAGGCTTTTATGTGTTTGACTGCAACGAAGTATGCTTTACTATTTCTGAGAAAAAGAATATTTGTTTTTGTAAAGATATTTGGATACTTGTCTTAAAATACTTAATTTTTTTTAAACTTATGGTGAGATCACTTTATACATATAAAATCAGTCGCTAAAGCATGACCTATTCTGCGCGCAAACTGAGCTGCAAATTTTGCTTGAAATTTGTATGCGTTGAACCGCCATACAGGGGTGGAATCGTGTATTGTGATTTGTGATCGGTGATAGTCACAAATCACAAATTGTCTGCGTAAGGTGATAGTCACAAGTGATAATCACCAATTTGCTACTTTTTCTTGTGACAACTATATTTGGTTATCACATTCATATAAAATTTTGACCCCTTTCAATTGTTTTGAATATTTAGTTTAATTTTCGTACAAAATGAAGGTGCAATTATTAAAAAACAAAATGAAAATAATGGAGATAGGAAATAACTTAATAGCGAGGTTCGTCAATTGATGCTTGACCTGCGAAATAGAATAAAGATACGTTTTCGAACTTTGAAATGCAATGAAGTTTTGTTTTTACAAAGAACGCTTGCTTATATTTTGTTTAAAAACGTATCAAATTTGATAGACATAAAACAAAAACTTTCGTGGTACAAAAGAAACTTTTTTGTATATCTTCCGGACTTTGGATTTGCCAGTAGGCTGATCGACACAAATTTTATATACCCTCCGCGTTCCTATAAATATACATTTCTTTTACTCTCTTGAAATGAAATATAGTTTTGAAATTTTTGCAAGAAAAATGCAAACAAACCACGATCCACAATTACAACAAAAAACAGAAGTGTCATTCTATATAGTTTAATGTCCAAACGTTGTATTTGTATATCAAATACCTAGTACTATTTCATAGGCCGAAAGACATTAATTTTAAGAAAACCATAAATTCCTTAGAGCGCCCGGTTGGGGCCAGTAAGTTAAATATAAGATTTTAGATAATAAGCTAGTTCGAATTCTTTGTCTAGTAATAAGTAGTTTTAAGTTGAAATGAATAAAAAATGAATTTTGGAAAAAAAAATACCTAGTACTATCAGTTATCGTGCTGTCCTTATTCTCTGCCACGTCGTTTCTTTTTTCAATACAACTCATATGATAAAATGCTTGTAAAAAGAGGCGCTACAATCGATTGCCAGAGTAATTGTACTAGTCCTTTGTATATAAATTTAACAAGTATAATCGAAATGGAATTTCAAACCAAGCAGAAAACCAATCATGATAATACTCCCCAAATATAAATACTAAGTACTAGTCGTAATGTATAATTGCAATTCCAATGTCAAAACTGAAACGTCATATATGTTGTTTTTGGACAATGATGCCAAGTTAAAAATATTTTTGATGATCACCTTACACAGGAGGAAAATAAAATGTGATCACATTTGATAGTCATAAAGGTGATAATCACAAATCGCCTTACACGATTCCACCCCAGGTTCTCTATCACAACATATTTGTAGAATTATTAACCCAGTAATAATTAAAATGAAACTGTAAACCTTCCTAAATCTTGGAAATAAAAAAAGAATACGAGATTTATGAATAGGTACGTCAGTGCTATTGTTAAAATTGATTTTATCTAACAGAAACTTTATGTCCCGAAAATTAACATTAGGAACTTAAATGGGATAATTAATTACTAACACTCCTCTTGCTAATTATCAAATCCAACGTTAGTTTTTCAGGGAAAGGTTTGCTTCAATTGCATGTTTTCCTAAACGATTGCGTTTTCCGATAAGCATTACTGTTTGGATGTCACGGTTTAATACTTTTTTCACTGAATAAAAGAAGAGCTTACCTATAAACATTAATTACCTCTTAACTTTTTGGTGGCCATGTTCCCTTTTCCTTTAGGAAAAAATCATATTAACAGAAAACCTAAGAGTAGTCTTCGTGTGAATTTAATGGGGATACAATTTATAAAGCCACACCCTAAACTTGATTGGTTTTTTGACTATAAATTCTTTTTTATGCTACTTATTATACTAATTTTTTTGTATAAACAAATTTGATTTAAATCTAGGAGCAAAATCTCTTCCATAACAGAGTTCTCTGGGCCTGGCAAGTACTTCAAATTATTTTTGATTTATTATATTTCTCCAACATCAACGTAAATCTGTAAAAAACAGACTAATTTTTATGAACAAAATTACAGTTCTCTTTGGTTTTGAGCTCTTACAGGACCCGAGAAAATAAATTTAAATTTAAGTAAGCCACCTAAAACAACCAAAGTAATGCTCATAGATTTGGAAGAAAAGCAAAGCTTTTACGTTAGAAAAACCATTTTATTTAGATAACTAAGTTAACGATATCTATGTCAAAAATCCAAAACAAATTGTGTACTTTACTTGGTATAAAATTTGTCTTAAATCACACATTTAATTACTTTTCTATGAGACTTCAGTTGTGTTGCTCAGAATAATTGCGCCTATTTAAGATTTTGAATTAAATATTGCGCACGAAATAATAAAAGTTGAGTGCGTGACAGATATTTTAAAGAATGTAAGAATAATGAAAGATGATCATTTTGCATAAAGTTTCTAAATAAACAAATAAAAAAGAAAATAGTGGGTTTATTTCCTGTCATGACTTGGTAATATCTAATTCTCAGTAATGATGAGATAAAAGTTTCAATTAGGGTTTTGTGATAATTAACGAATGAATAAAAACAGCTTAAATAATTATTTTATTCTTAATGAAATGATAATTGCATTTAGAGTTGGATTAAACATCACGAAAGAATTTCTCTCGGAAAGAGATGAAAGGGCGATATTTTTGTGTTCAACTTTTTAAAAATGTCATAAATGATATTTCTAGCTATGCGTCCTTTTTAGTTAGATCTTCTATAGGTATGAAGTTATTGCATTTTGGTTCTTTAATAAAACTTTTATTTAAATAATAGAGTATCAATTTTTTTTAAAGAACATATTTCTTTGATAAGTACATTGTAAAATTACTAATTACATTTGGTTAGTTGTTATTTGTATTAGTAACATAGGGTACTATTCCTTTCAACTAAATAGAGTTTTTTTTTAAATGAGATAACAACATAAATTCTTATCCTCTCATTCTTATTTCACCACAATTTGTTTTATAGTAGCGGCCTTAAATAGTATAACAAAAACAAAGAAAGCCTTAACATTCATTCATTATTTCATTACGTATACACATCTTTTTCAATGGCCACTCACTTTCTACCTTCAACCAAAGTCTAAGACAAGACAAAATATGAAAACAAGGAGTTCATTACTTGGTTGCATGCTATCTAGCCGCAAATGAACTTACCAACAACCACATTTTTCTACCAAACCGAACTACAACTCTAACCAACAACATTTGAGTATAAACAATTGACTACGGTTACCATTTGTCTTCTTTTGAACATAAATATGTACCTACAATTGTTGCCTTATAATAAATAAAAGTATCTAAAAATCATACTATGTATTTTTATAACAATAAAATTAAGAATTTTGTTAATGAATGGCAAAAATAACATGTTCTTATTCCTACCAAATCTTTCTTCTTGCATTCAAAATTATGCTACATATGTATATGGTCACCTTTAACTACTTAAGCCTAAACTCTTATGTCTTGTGTTAGAGCCTGATGATGTCTGCTAGTCAACCAGTCTGCGCCTTCTCAAGCACAACTCCACCGTCGCCGCCGCTGCCAACATCGCACAGCTCCACATCAACACAACACTAATACTACTTCTGAAGTCAGCGCACTATATCAGTTTTGTAACTTAACGTTTTCATTTATTCCCATTCGAACTTTGAAAGCGAGCGACAGCGCCAACAGCCCGAGAAAGTATCAAGCACTACCACGCGATTTTACGTTCCCAATCAGTTATTGTTAATAAAATCTATATAAACAAAATTATTATAATTTATACTTTTGGCTGAAACAATCGTTTTCGTCAATTGTATATCGATAACTATACTCGTACGTTACTATTTTATATTTGTTTTTAGTTTGAATTTAACCGTTGAAGTGCCAATATCCCTCGTTAAACTTGAGTCTAAAGAAAAACTTTCTTTCTTGGCTCTCTTGAGTTATGTTTAATTGCTTTTAACACAGATCTTGAACATCGTCAAACCTGCGTCGGTCGGTGTTATTGAAAAGTAGTTTTAGCTTCTAGTGCAAATTTTAGATAGTTATAACTTGTGTATTTGTTTGTTTTTTTTTTCATATGAGATTTCTCACAACGGGTGCAGAGCGAATTCATCAAAGTGTGTTACCTACTTCTGGAATTCGAATTCCACACGCGTTTAGTGATAAGAAATTCTGACACTTTGGCTGTGAACGTCATTTGCTCTAGTTTTATCAATAAGACATAAATTCGCAGTTCTCTAACGATGGTCGAAAAAACAGGTTAGTGAACTTTTCTCGCACGTTTTTGCTTTTTATACTGCAAATGTTTTTCAAGTTTAACCATTTGACTATTCATTAATTGTGAGTGGTCAAAGATATTAATATTTTGGGGGCTAAGTTAAAAGGTGAATGTTATAAAAGTTCGATATAGAAACTATTTTATTCGAAGAATACCTAAATTTATAATATGCGAAGACCGATGGAGAATTATTTTGTGGCTTCTTCATCTTGGGAATTTGTTAAGACAAAATAACGCAAACATGTTAGTTGTCAAAAATAAATTAAACAGATAAGAAAAAACCAAATTATTTTACTTAAATTCGAGTTGGGTTTTATTTGTTTCGACTTGAAACTGGAATTATTTTATTACAAAAAAAAAAAAAACAAAACAAAACAAAAACAATGTGACTAATGCATTCCATCCAGCCTCACATGATAAAAGGAATTATTAGGCTTTCAAGATAATGGTTTAAATAAAACCTCACCATTGCCTTGTGCTTTTAGCAACCATAGAATTTTTTTAATCAAAGTGCATGGATAAACATATAAAAAAAAAAAACAATTCCTTTAGTCTCTATGAACCTATAAGTTTTTGATGACAGGCATGATGTTCCATAAAATGAAAATTATAAACACATTGGCGCAAATTTATAGTCAGATAAAGTAGACTTTAAAATTATTTTAGTCGATACTAAGCTGATACTATAGTTTTTGACAATTATAGTCGAAATAAAACCAACTTTAAAGTTAGTAGCTCGTGCTAAAATTAATACCGAGGAAATTGCCTTTTAAATTTTAATATCAACTTCAAAGTTCTGTGGTGTAGCATAAAATTATAAAATGATTTCAGATAGTTTATTTGAAGATTTTAATATTTTTAATGATTATGAACTTTTTCGAAAACCAAAAGAGTATAAAAACCGGGCAAATCCTTCTGATGACCTCGATGAAGGCGAATTTTACTCTCGATGTAGGTTTTATAAGATCACCGTCAGGTTTCTGATTGAGAACCTTCATATCGGAATAGAAGAACCTTTGACAAATTGTGGGCTTCCTACACCTGCATCCTTACAAGTCCTTTTTACACTTCATTTTCTTGGAAGAAAAGTTTATTTTAAGAAATTTATTTAATATTAAAGATTTTCAATAGACTTCCCAAAAGGATTAATTTCAGATTGTTGCCCTTGTTCGAGATAGTTAAAGTTGCCCAATTGCCTTAAAATTCCCTATTCGTCATGGCTCATGGCTCCAATTAGACTCTCTTCCACTCTTTAAGGAAATATATTGTTATAAATATTTCCTATTATTTTTTTAATAAATACTTTTCCCAAACACAAAATTTCCACGGTTTCATTTCTGATTTCAAACTGTATTTTCTCCTACAAAATTGTTTAAACTGTGTAAAACAATCGCTCTTCAACTGTGTTTGATTTCCCAAACTGTAATATTTTGGGTTTGTTGGACTAAAATGCATTGTGGGTGCGACCTAAGGCTTACACTTGTTACAAGCACGTTACAAAATGTCTATAAGTTGACATAAAATTAGCAGCAGGTCTTAAATTTAAAATGGTTTTAACTAGTATCTACTAAAGTTACTTAATAGGAGCTGACTATAAATTTGCGCCATTGTTTTTATGTTATTATTTCAAAAGATGGAATATCTTATCTTGCAGTGGGTGAATTACATACTTTAATGTATTTATTAGTTCAGGGAGGTGTCATAAAAATTTACAGTTTCTTAACTTCTGTTTATGTTAGCTTCAAAAGAGACAGCGAAAACTAAAGCAATCTATGATTATGGATACCTAGATACAAAGATAAAGTTCCATTTTTAAAGTTTTATTTTTTAGGTGCAGCTAATTGGGTAGATTCATTTTTAAAAGTAGTTTACTTACAGTACACTTGTGAATCAATAACGGCGGCGGCTTTTTGTAATCTATGATGGGATTAAACATATCAGAAACAATAGAATAGAATAACAAAAAAACAGTACCTTCTCTCTACTGCCTAATAACGAATTTTCGCTAATTAAGATGCACACAAGAAACAAATAATATAATTACAAATGGTTGGGGATCTTCAAAATATTTCCAAAATAACCGATACACAGAACCAAAACAAACAGCATATTAAAAAGCGTACACTATTTAGAACAATGAAACATTAATTTTGTAACTGTTTTAGAGTGAAACGAATAAGTAAATTAAACCTGCTTTGTGATTACCTAAGAAAAAAGTCAATAATAAACTGAAAGAATGAATTGTTCCATTTTTGACAATTTGCTTGCTAAATTCAATTTGCATAAAAATATTCGATGAATGAATCACTACCAGTGGCGGATCCACGGGGGGGGTCCCCGGGTCCGGACCCCCCCCTTGGGCTCCTGGATGGGAAAAATACATTTTTCCATTTAGTAGTTGAATAAAAAAAATATGTACACATTACGCTTCACACACGTGTGCCCAACATCGCAAAGTTCATTCAAAAGAAAATCTCAATATGGGGAAGATAGGAGTGTTTGCTTCTCTTTTCATGTCATGCAGATATTGTGAAAGCTCTTAAAAATTCTTCTATGCGCATTTAGTTCTGAAATATCGTAAATTGTTGCGCTTAAAAACCCTCTGCTCTCACTATAGTAAGGTGAAATTGTGATTTTCTTCGGACACAAAAATTCATTTGCCATATCGATTTGCTGGTAATTTGTTTTTTTTCTTTAAAATGTTGCTTGCATAAAAGAATTGAAAAGTCGTGGAAGGAATTCGACATAAGAAAACCACGGCTTGTATCGAAACTTGAAGCATATGAATGAACTCTTGATTAACTTTTTTTCTTTCAATTCATCGCTTCAAGGAATCGGACGCAATGATTTTGTATGTGCTTTATACTTAAACGGAGATATCTATCGGGATTTACTTATCGGATAAAGGATTTTTTTTTTAGTTAATAAGTCTACTAGCAAATTCCCTGCCCGCTTCGCAGGGCTTCAGCAAACAACGGTCGTGAAATTAGGGATTGGCTGGATGAAGAATACGGTATTCGATAGCTTTGCAGAAATGGAACATTATTCCTAGAAATATTGTGTCTGTACTTCTTTTATATCAATTTTTTAGTTCATGTACCCATTAAACATACCCCAAATTTAACTATCTGAGAAGAATGTTAGTTAGTTAGGGTTTTGACAGCAAGCCAGGTAGGCATACGTATACTTTTAACCCTCTTCAGGATTGCACAGTGTTATACATTTTCTTAAAACTATCAATTCTTGGGAAATTTTGAAGTGCTACAGTAAAAATATTGAAAAAAAACCCTAAATTCGGTTTTCTTTCCTGTTATAGATTTTTTCAAGTGTAATAAAATCTATGGGTTTTAAATACGCTTATCAGTGAGATTTTATTTAATAATTTTTTTGTTCATTAGGTAAAAATAAGAAAACTTTGTGTTCCTTACACATTATTTGAAAAAAATTTAATTAAAGTCAAAATTTGTTCGGGCAAGAAAAAATTGAATACCATTTAAAAATTGACCTAAACATGAGTCAGGGAAGGCTACACAAAAGTTAGCCTCTTTTTAATTCGTCAAAAAGTAATGAAAAAGTAAGAAATCAGACTTTATTTAAAAACGATAATTATAGAATATGACCAAGAATCACATTCCAAAGGATGGCAGACAAATTACAGGATACCCTGTATAGTTGACCATGAAAAAAACTGGTATTTCTACATCAACACCACATATTTTTAACAATTGACCTTGCGTCTTATTTATTTTTGACAGGGAATGCAAGTCGAACAGGAAACTGGCGACGTTTAGAATCAAATGACATATCTGGTAGCCCATTTGCCATTGACTTTTTTACGGCTTGCCTTGTACTACTGCAAAGTTTAAGTTGATTGATGTTCCTAAACATAGAAATTGACGCTCATACTTTCAGAGTTAAAAAATGTGGTGGAAGTCCCATAATATGAATCAAAAAAATTCAAAAACTCCGTCTCGTCGTAAAAATTTCTATATCGTTTTCATTTCTGTAATTCTGTCAAACTATTTGTGACCAAAAAATTGTCCACTAATTTATTTCGTTCAAAATAAATTGTTGCATCGATTTTAGAAAGACTTTTATCTGCACCAGCTAATATTGCACTTCAACTCAACTAAACGTGATTTTATAATTTTCTTTACACTTGGAAAGACATCTTGAATCAACTGTTGCTTTGGACTTGCATTACAATAAAAATTGTTTTGAAGTGAAATTCGGCCTTTAGAATCAAGTGAAATTATTTCACTTCCAATGTCCAATAATTGCTTAGGAAATTCTGCTGCAGGTTCATCGTTCAGTAACTGCACACGAACATTTTTGGCAAATGTAAGTTTCCTGAAATACCTCCATAAAATAGATGGTTTTAAACAACTCAATTCGTCTGCAACAGTTGACCGTGGTATAATCGGCAAAGTTTGTCCTCAGCAGCCACAAGATATAGGGCTCCAAATTTCTTAAGTTGTGGGATTAAAGGCTTAAAGTACCGGGTTCATCTCAAAAATATTTACCAATACTTTGATTGACCACATCTTGCATAATGGTGTAATACACATATATACTTTTGTTAATCATGTTACTTCATCTCAATAGTTTGCGCAAATATTCGTAATCCAATGCAATTTGATTATTGTCTTTAACGAAGTAGTGCTTAATCAAGAACATCTTACGCTGCACAACTTCGAGCAACCAATTCAATTGTGGCAATGCTTTATTCGCAAAACGTTTCTGTACACAGATGTCCCAGTTGCATTTGAAAGCATTCAGTTCTCTATCAGATTGGCACTTGCAATGACAATAACTATTGACTCAAGGTCAAATAGAAATGTCATACATCAAAACAACGTTTGCCGGGTCAGCTAGTTCAAATATAATTTCATATCTTCACTGACATTTTTTTTCGATCGAATAAAAATATTTGTCACAATTCTCAGACGAAATTGAGTATTCGTATATTTTTTTTGGAGTGCGAAATATAAATTTGTTTAGCATTTTAAACATTTGAACCATTTGTGATTTGTTGCTAAACCTTCTACCCTAAAACCTCTTGCATTTAGAGAAATTAGGAAAATCGGTCAATCAATAAGTTGTTTATTCGTGTAAACAATTTTTTAATTTTGTACCCTCTTACAAAAAACACGAGTAATATGTATTTCAACTCAATGATTTCGGTAATGTTGGACCCCCCCCTTAGCGAAATCCTGGATCCGCCACTGATCACTACTGAAGTGTATGAATGTTGTTTTTGTTCACAAAATGTACACAAAACTGGCTTGCACCTTTCTTTATGTCCTTTTAAGTATTCGTTTGGTATATCTTACCTGACGTCAGTGGACGTGAAGTGACCAAATTAATACATTTCATCGCTTACAAGGAATATAGATATAGTCAAAGTAAGGAAGAATTGAAAATTACGACAAGGCATTCATTTTAATCGATTTGAATAAATTTGTATACTTAAAATATCTTCAAAAAACTTAATCTTCAGTAGGTCGTAAGTCGCAAAAGTCCCCAAAGATGAGCTGCATAATGGACGTGTTATTGTGTTCATTTCATTCAGTACATACGTAGGTTTTTGATTTCATTTTAAAAAGAGAATAATTAAGAATTTTTGTTTTTTGCTGCGTTAGCTTTAATATCACTACAAATGAGTAGTGATTCCATACATTTAGCCTTTTCCTGGCCTAAGTGTGCGGGTCCTATATCCGCAACCACTTTAAACCTTTTAACCGTACAATTATTCTATCACTTCGAATCTTTTTTCGCTTTGGTAATTTAAACAACACAATTTTAAGCAAATTTTTTTGTTTGTCCAAAGTCGATAGAACGTTGTTTATATTTCGAAAATATTTTTTCTCAGGTTTTTTGTCATTCTGAATAGGTATGATGCCTAATGAATACAATGCGGTCAACATTAAAGGGTTCCAAAAACACGTCGCCAGCAGACGAAAACTTTAAAATTAGATTAAGTAAATATAAACAATTAATTAACTATAGAGAAGCTCGTGAAAAAATAACCGTATGAAGTACACACCAATATTTAAGAAAACACCACAAGTACGCCAAAAAGATTACTAAATTAATTTAACCGATAAGAACCCACTGAGAGAAATTTAAAAAATTTTATGGTTCATACGTATTTCGATGCTAAAGTCAAATCAAGCCATGGAATTACGTTTATGTTTATCAAGCACAATAAATAGGGGAAAACGAGTCATTTTCAGAACTGTTCGCAAAGAAAATGTGTTACTTTATTTTGATAAACATACATAATAAACTTTATCAAAAGCCATTATTCAAATATACCAAATGTCTTAATAATAAAAGCATTCCTATTCAATAGGAATCAGGAGTACCTAGATATTGAATTTAAAATTTTGCCTGTTTAATAAAACAAACACAAAAAAAAAAAAAAAAAAACAAAACAAAACAGATCCAAGTTTCCGCTATTTTTTATTATGATAATGATAACATTCAAAAAAATTTATAAGACTTAAGCATTTTGTTTTTGTAGCTGGTACCTCTACCAATATTATTTTTAACAGACTCAAAATTCAGTTTAATATTTGCTTATTGCTTCTGTTAACATCAAATGTGTTTACATTTCACGCAGTAAAACAATTGTCTCAGAACGAATTCGAGAATAAAAAAATGTAAGATATTTGTTTTGTATTGTTAGTGTACTTCATGTTGATCTAACGTTGGTTGTTGTCATAGAAAATAAGGTACGACAGTGAGAACATGAATTTATTAAATTTCAGTTTTCTCAAGAAAGTAATACTAGCAGGAGCACCACACGACACATAGCGTACATACAGAATATTAATCTGTAAAGTAAGTTATTTTTTTTTTGTAACAATAATTTTGTGAAAAGTGACACGCATACAGGTTAATTCCTTTTGGACGAAAAAACCGAAAAAAAATCGCATGATTTGCATAAGTGAATAATAAAAATGTCACCATTATAATATTTCTGATTTATTTCACATCACTTTTGATGAATATATAAATATTACGGACAAAAGCGAGTTAATCTAATTTTGCCCTGAATAATTTACCTGTAAATAAAATGATAAATCGAGACTTCCTGATGTGGCCTTGAAATTTTCTAAGCCCTATAGCATGAAATTAGTTATTATATTAAGTCAAAAGCAAGAAGTAGGTAACTTTATTAAAATTTGAGCTCATTTATGTGATTTCAACTTGCTCTTTTGCGTTCTGTTTGGCTTGCGAATTAACTATAGATCGTATAATATTTTTTGGTATTTATTTTAAGTTCATATTATAATGGGATGATGATTTCTACAATGAATGATGATGATGTGTTAATGAGCTGGAAATAGTGTATTATTTTTATTTGGATTTTATTATGCAATTAGAAAGAACAAGTAAAAGTAAATAGAATAAGAGATTTTGGATTTTTTCCTATGAAGAAGCATAGTGTGAATATCGATAATTGCCGAAACATAATAAGAAAATAACAAGTATAACAATAATTTAACTTAACTTAAATGAAGAACAAATATAATCTAGTGAATACAAACTTGTTCATCAGTATGAACAATATGCTTAAATTAACACATTTTGGCTTAAAAATGAATTCGAATATTCAAGAATAAATATTGAGTAAGATTATAATCTTCACGTGGTGTATAACAAGGAAATGCTTTTAAATTTTTCTTCAAAGTTAATTGTTTCATTACTTCTAATAGAAAAAGACAATACTTCTTAAGTACACACTTGAACATACGTTGAATCATTCATTCATTGTTCATTTATCAGTGTAAACAAAAGTTGGGCAACATAATTTGTACGAGTCAGACATTGCAAACACTTTTTCTACACATTTGTACATATTAACGGAGGCCATCAAACTCCAATTTCATCAATAACGAAAAATTAGACGTTATTCACGATTTCTTTCCCCACAAGTTTCGAATTAAGTCGACATCTCAAAAGTTTTTTTTTAATTTTCATTTGGCCTCAAGATGGAAAATTTAAAAATAATCTACGAGCTTCGGTTTGCACTAAAAAGAAGGGTGTATCTAACTTGCACTTTCAGCTGTGATACTTCGCAAAACATTCATGCGGTGTTACAAGTTAAGACTGCACTTTACTATCAGTTAATTGCTATCAAGTTTTTCACATGGTTCAGAGAGGTATGGCTAAACTCGACAGTGTAAAGCCTCAAAAAGATTTTACTCTTATGCCTATAACGTTTTTGGAAGGTAAGTGTGCCTAGATAAGAGGTTAATTGCTCAGGTCTAGTGAGAATAGTTTCAATTGACAGCCTAAGATTTATGTACGATCATTCCTCTTATTTTAAGATGCAATCGAAAATGCTGTATAGGCTATGAATTGCATTAATTTGCGTGATTTGACACACCCTTACCTCTGTTCATAAGGTTTAATCGAATTCCAGTGTTAAAAATTGTTTAATTGGCAATAATTCATGCTTTGTCATATGTTATCAAAAGTGATGTTGCGATTAGACATCTAGATGCAATATTTTGATAGAAGGAAAAGATCAGTAAGACTATTTGAACTTAAGACATTTGATGTGACAAAAAATATGTTGGTAATGTGCTATGAATGAAAATAGAAGTATAGGAAAATAATGAATCCATTTGCTATCCATATAATAAAATATCGTTATGGAAGGGGACGAAGCACTTTTAAAAACATGAGAGATTAATGTTCTGTATATTATCAAAGGAGTTGTCGTTTTTAATAATCCACCATTTTTTAACCACGCAAAAGGGAACACCTTAAACTCACTTCCATCGTCAATCTATCTTCTAATAATGTTGATGAAAATAAAGGAGACATCTTTATTAAGTCTAGAATAAAAAATGGCTTATGCAAACACACCTTACTTTAAATGTAGACTAGATAAGATTTTTGTATTGTCTTTTCGAAGGCCGCAGTATAACAAAATACTACACTATCTATGAAGACGATTCCATGGAAATGAATACCACCTAGTGTTTATGTTACCGGTATTTTGTATCCATCAACTAAATGAAAACCACACCCGTGCGGAAGTAATGTTAAGAGTTGACGTATCCCTAGAATCACAAAAACGTCTCAAAGACTATAAATAGCAATCTCCATAACTCTAAATTGATTAACTTCTAAAGTGTTAAATCCAAATTATTCATTTTGTGACTGTACACTATCTTGAAGTTAATTTTAACTCACAGACTACTTATGTATTTTTGACAACAATCAAACGCTGAAACGTCTCCAATTACAAAATATAATGAGCATTAAATTTCAAATCAATGCTATTAGTTGTTGCTAGCCTTATATTATAAAATCAAAATAATACTGTTATCAATGTATGCTCTTCTAAGATAAAATTCAGATTTAAATCATCAATCACAGGATTGATTACTGTTAATTTCAAAGTACATACCTACCACTTTTATGGAACAGGCTTGTACAAAATCATTTTATCACTAAAAGAAATTGTAAGTTTTTGAAATCGTTATCAATA
The DNA here is from genome assembly GCA_920937365.1 of Sphaerophoria rueppellii. NCBI lineage: Eukaryota > Metazoa > Arthropoda > Insecta > Diptera > Syrphidae > Sphaerophoria > Sphaerophoria rueppellii. The sequence goes on from CAKKXW010000002.1 coordinate 667,725, forward strand.
CACCACCGATTTAAGCAATATTTTTACTATAAAATACAAAAAAAAAATTGAAGCTTCAATAAAATCTAACTCAACAAAATTTGTATGTGTGTTTTGAGTATTCAACAATTTTCCCGTAAGAAAAACAAAAAAATACTCATTATGCCCAAGTAAATTTTGGAGCACACTATCGCGTGCTATGTTGACATTATTGTGTTCAGAGGTTCAGACAACCTTTACCCTCAGTTTGAAGAAACGTTATACAAAAATTATAATAACAAGCCCTTCGATTTCTTCCTCGCAATATCATCTCGTTCGAAATATCATACGAAAATAAAACACATCGTGCAAAATGTCGCGTAGAACGATTTTGTGGTTCAATATCCAAAATAAAGAGTAATATACCTACATGTATTCTTTTTCACTGCTTGTTTACACATTTCTTGGCAAGAGGTTTTCCTTATTCTTTATAATCAATTTTTAAAGAAAAAACAGATTTACTAACACAAAAAGTTGCAGTGGACATTAAATAAGAAAGTTATGTTTGGTTTTCTTTGCAATGGTAGAAAATCCTTTTATTCTTCACTCAACCAAGCCTAGCGTGTGGAAAATCACAGGATAATCACAAGGAAATGGGAGCTCTAAAATAAAAATGTAATATTCTATTTGAAAATTACGATATGTAGACCGGCCGAAGAATAAGAACCTTATTTGCATTTTATCGCAGTCCTTCGTTCTTGTATTCGCTGAATGAAAGGAAATGTTGTTTTACTTGTAAATGAGGCCAATAACAAGGAGGCCCTTGGTAAATACAAAATTGACACTGGTCGAAGGTTCAAGGCAATTTGCATACTAAACTTAATTCTCATGATTTTAAAATATGGTTTAATTTATATGTACAGAACATTTTTGATTTTTCATTCAATGCGTTTTTTGCTGTAGATGTTTCTTTTTAAATAAACAGGAAGACAACGGACAACCTAGGGCAAGAGGATTTTACTAAAGAAAATTAATCAGGTTGGCTTTCTACATTTATCGTAGTTCAAGGGCATACCAATATATTTTTATTCAATGCCTTCTAGGCCTTTCTTTTGTTTTCTTTTGGCTCGAGTTTATCCAATGCCATCTTAATCCTTGATTTATTGCCTAAAAATCATTGAACATAATAAGCGAACTTATCTCCTAGTCCGCCAAAGCAACAAAAATGCAAATCACTAGCAAAAGTAGACATTGTCTTACTTTTCAATGCAATTCTCTTTAGAATTGTTGACCTTAATTGAAGAAGAAAGTGTGATCGTCCGCAACGATAAGTGTGTGCAATATAAATGATTATTATTTTGCATGATACTTCGAGACTCTCATCTAGTACATTTAAGAATAATATAGCTAGAGCTTGTGATTGCAATAGATACAAGTAAGGCTGCTAGTTACTTCATGAGCGAGGTGCCTTTACGCGAGATTTATTGTCCGGAAGGTAGCAGCATTTGCATGTGTGTTTTATGGCATAATACTTCCCCCATTCGTGGCCAAAGCGGATGATATTCTAATGTTGCCACCTCTAAAGCACTGCAGTGTACCTTGCTCGAGTGCTGCATGCAAATGCACGTTTTCTGTTGTTGTAAGCGTATGCAAAGTCTTTCAACAAAACAATTGACTGATTTAGACAGCTTTTGATGTCACTTCTACACAAATAACGCAATGAGATGAGACCATGCAGTAAAACAATCGGCCTCAGTTTTTGTGTTCGTGATATCCGTCCAACTCAAAATCAAATCTATTTTCACAACTCAAAATTAAACCGACAATAAAATGTATCTTTTCCACTGTATGTATGTTTATATCAAGCAGGTAAAAACTTTCAGAGTTTGAAATTTATCAGTTTTTAAATAAAATACCAATTGATAAACTATCATCATCTGACAGACGCCATCACTTACAATATACAATAGGTAATGAAAATATAATTTGAACTTGCTCGCCAGTACTATCATTTTCTGAAGCAACATCAAGACAAGTAATTTAGTTCTGATAACGATACGCGGGTTTAGTTTTATCTTGAATCCAAGAATATTATTAGCTATCGCAGTTTTTGACAAGATCTTGTTTTTATCTTAAAATGTCAGTCAAGGTAAGAATGAATGCTCGAGGCGCTTTTTACAAAAATAATATCTGACCATTTCAACAAAGCTTGTTTTGCCACCTAAGTATTATATTCATATGCTAAGTTAACAATCAGTAACTCAGCTCAAAATTGCTCTCAAAATTAAATCGAAATTATGAAAAAAGTCAACATGTTGTTGTGCTCATCTCGTTTAACTAATTTTATGATTGATTTGACCAAACTTCTGGGAAGTCCAAATTTGAAATTCCCACAATTCTACCAAGATTCAATTATTAAAATTGATCAATTTGATGACGTTAACATTTCATTTGCATAAATTGATAATTATTTATGGAGCTTAACATTTCAAGCAAATCGGTGAGAACAATTTCGGCTACTTCTATTCTTTCATTGATATGTAAAACTGAATTGGTAGTGGTTTTTAGGCACACTTCAGAAATATTAAACAGAAATTAAAAATTCTTCACAGATTAAGTCGCATTTATGATATTGTTTAACTCTCAACATGGAAATCGTTCAGTATGATTTCATATTTAACGAAAACAAAGTACCTTATTAACTAAACCATAACTTTTTGTTGAGAATAACTTTTGAATATAAAAAGTATTACAATATTTCGGAATTTAAATATTTTGTTTGGAATGTTAGAAAATGTTATGTATGCCTGTAGTGCAATCTATAAAATTCAAATCATATCGTTTGCATATTTCGACGACTTTATATTAGTCATCGAAATCATTCTGTTACATTCATCATTAAAATTTTAAATCAAAGAACCAGTTTTATAGTATAGAGTTGTATTTTTTCTGTTAACTCATTTCCACCTGCAGACAAAACAAATTGAATTTCATTCATTAATTTAAAGATTGGATTTGACGAAATAGAAAGTGATGTCTTCAAGTTTACTTCCCCCAGTCCCGTTTGAATATGGAGAACGTTTATAGAGAGTAACAAAAATAAACCTATTCGAGCGTCGCGAGGGATTTAATATATCAATAAAATCACTATAGAAGTAGGTCTTTCTGTTTTGTTGAAGTCATTTTTTTTTTTTTCAGAATAGTATTCGACAATAATTAAATCACTGGGTCACATGATGAAACAGATTTTTCGGGTTTTGCCACAATATATTGCATGTGGATAAAGAAGCGAAAACAATTAGAATAAATGTAATTATTTTATTTTCATGAAATTTGTATGTTTTTTTTAAATGAGCAAATTGTTTGCTTAATTTAAGAGGAAATTTGAATCAAATAATTTTCGGAACAAATTTGCTAAGCGAAATAATTACTATGTCTTATTATCTTCATGATAATGAATGTTTCGTTTTTCATTCGTCTGCGGTCTGCCTGCTTCTAAGGTGAAGCTGGAGTATTATGGTCTACAGTATTGTTTTTTTTTTCCTTTCATTAAATACTTACAGCCATAGAAATATACAAACATTAATGTGGATGCCTTAAGCTTTTCACTTTCATTTGATAAACAACAAAAAACAAAATGGAAAAAGTGGCGATGCTCCAAGCGAAAGTGGTAGGAATTTTCCCATTTTTCAATTTTTTTATATTATTAAGACCTTCTCTTTGAGGTGCATTTTAATATTTAATTTTATGCCACATTTAAATTAAGTTTTGTTTTGTATTTTTCAATTTCAAGTTCTTATTTCCTGTGGATCTGTAAAGACTCAGCTTAAACTTATTTAAATCAATAATTAAAAGAAATATATTCATGCAGTTATCATGTTTTTGTTATTGTATATTTCTGGACTTTGAATAAATAAATAGTATGTTGACAACTTAATTCACATCGTAGCAATTATTTATTATGACTATGACACTTCGATTATTGTTCAACGAAATCGGAGACATTCATCTTAATCTTGAAAAAAAGACTAAACGATTTAAGTGTTTAGTTGATCGTGTTTTTCTCATCGTGCTACACCACAATAATTGGAAAGCTGACAATGAACTTCAGATTTAATGTTATTGTTCGAAGCAATTGTTTTGTATGAAAAGCATTTCTATATTTGATTTACATATATAATAATAATTGTAAAAATATGGTTTTCAATCAATAAATTTGTTTACTTTTGTAAGCTTTCGCGATTTGAAATGATTCAAAATACGTTCATAGATATATTTTTGATCGAATCTTAAATTCCTTGCATTTATGCACGTTCACCGAAATCGAAAAAAATGTTAGCAGCACGAACTGCTGTGAGTCTTAAAAATATTTTAGGTTGTTCATCTTCCACTATGCTTACAATGAGCAATTTCCTGCAATTAATTATTACTAAAGCAAATATTAACATTTTTCTACTTGAACAAATTTCGTTGTTTTTTTTCTATGATACAATTCTTTTGGACCAAAGTTCGAATATTTTAAAATAAATTTCTATGTTTGTTTTGTCCATGAATTTAAGTTAAAGTTAGAGCTGTTTGCTATTATACATACCCACAAACTTTATTAATTTCATTTGTATTTTTTTTTTTTTCTTTTTCTTAACAGATATTGAAAATCCTTTGGCAGAAGAAAACAGTAAGAAATATTTAAGACTTCAATTCATAAAAAATTTAAGCTGTGACATTTAATGCTTGCCTTGTTCTTACTATTACTCAAAATCTTACATCTGTGTTAGACTTCTTTAAATTATTGCACTTTATGTTCACAATTCAATTTAATTAAGGTCCCTCGATTGATTTGTGAATACGTCTTAATGAACAATCATTTTATCATGTATGTATCTACCTATATTATCATTATCTTGTTACTTGTATATTTGCATAGTCCATATACAGCTGTCAATTTGACAGCCTAGGTCACGATCAGTATTGTATTTTTTTTTTCTAGGCTAGGCGGAAACTCTTATCACATTACTTACCGGCTTGTTTATTGTCATCATCCTCATTCATCGGTCATTGTCGGGGACATTTAAATCGTTTAAGTCAAAACCGAAATACTCTTTTAATGTTTATGTTCACTCATTATGGTAGAGCTACCTGTTCAAACAAGTGCATTAAACGGTGAAAAGCGACAATAAACGTTTAAATGACATTTTCCACAAGAACGGGCGTCAATAATGTGAGGGAACTACAGAGGTTTTTAAAAAAGTTGAAACTGAAAGGCGTTGCACTTAATTCAGCTTTAATTTTAATGTATTTGCAAACGATAAGGAAAAAGACTGATTCCATTAGTTTTGTTTGTTTTTATTTTTATGAACAACACCTTGCAAAAATCGAGATTTTTGATATTAGATACTAAGTTGTATTCTAAGCTACAGGTAATAAGAGAACTTTGACATTTGTGAAATATGTAAGTCAATGTCATCAGAACCGTGAGTAATTAGTGAACGGAGATGGGACTTAATTTTAACAGTGGCATTTCACGATCGTAGTTAGGTGCACTAACTACCTTAGGGCGCGTTTAAGAAAGAGAAGTCATCATTACACCTACGAATTCTAAGCCTGCAACAGTATTATCTGGGTTGAGTTTAAGAGTCGATAATGAATAAATAAATTTAAACTTTCAATTGGTGTTTCTTCAAGTTCGTTTTAATCAAAAATGATTATAAATCGCCATTAACAAGCTCATAATAATAGAAACTTTTTGACCATCAAAAATGTACTATGTTAAGGCTTGCGCTATAAATTAGAATGAATTATAATATAACTAATTTGTTGTATATATTTGTTCTTTAAATTTATAAGTCTTTGCTAAACATTGAAGAAAAATGTAAAGAGAAGCAATAGACAAGCTATTTTGTGATGGTAAGAACACCTGAACTTGTTCAAATATTATGATTTTATAAGCTCCTTACCAAATTATATGTACGTTATGTATAAGCCAACGCAATATTTGAACAATGTCTTGAACCATCGTCTAAGTATCGTTCAAATGATCGGAAGGCTTACAAAACATATTAAAAGAAGAAGAAATAATATTTTTGTATCCAACAGAATCATGTTGTAGTAAAACTGAGTCATCACATTTACGGGGGCAACAAAGTTAACGTAGAAACCTTGGAAAGTTTCGATTATGTTCTCCTTTACGATATGCTTCTTATGGACAAGGAAATGAATTGAGTGATTTCGACACCTAGTTATAATAAAGTGATAAACTTACCTAATTCCAACAGAATTTATACATATCTGGTTTGAACAAAATCAAAATCATTACAAGTATTATAAACTTGTTTCCATTGCAAACATAGTTTTTTATTTTCAAGACACGAACTTTTCAATTTGTTGTAATTCTGAAGTTTAAGTACCTACTTATTGCTAAATAAGTTTGACGGTTTTTTCTGTAAACTCTTTGAAACCTGCAGTGTATACTACTCCGATTAAATGGCGATAAGTGTACCACATAATAATATCATTGATTCACGGGAATAGATACAACCCATCAATTGTACTTGAAATTTTATGTCCCAACACAATTCAATTCTAAAATAATCATTATAATACAATAATCGTCATATAACTGTTTTTTTTTTCAACAAGGGTCCTCTGTTCAACTCTGATATAGAAGTTATTCAAATACAGAAGCAGATAAGGTGCAAAAAAAGCTATTGTAACGCACTTGACACTCAAAAGCCCCTATAAATTTCAAGAGCAAAATTATCATAGCTTTTGTGATTAGTTTTCCTATCAAAATTGTATTTAAAGTGTATTGTATTTGAACACATCTACTACGACCATCTAGCATCGTTTATGGTTGACCACAAGTGTAATATATTGAAATTGGTGGCTGTACGCGCTCGACAAAATGTTCTATAAATATTTTCTTCTGTTCCTTATACTGAAGATAGCTACTTAAAAGCCCCTTAACTTTTACTTGTTGTTTTTGAAAAATTTGTTTACCTTTTCAAATGGGTCCTAATTGATGCGATTAATTAGTGAGGAAAACAGAACCGGGCACTATTGAAAATATTGTAAGAGTTTTATTAGATACTTTTAGTAGTACCGTTTTTGAGTTCACTTGCGCAACATGATCTGAGTGCGATCCATATGATAAGGAAAAGTTAAAAGAAAAAATATTTTTAACTTATTTTATAACATCACACAATTTGGAGACTGAACATCTTTAAATAAAAAAAAAAAAAAAATGGTTCACATGGATAAGCAGAAACTGGTTGAAGGTACTCTCTAATGTAATCAGTCATTTATGACAGAATAGATTATTGCATATATCGATTTCATACGAATTTACACGTGAATTACTCATTAACTTCATCTTGAACAAGAATTAGTATGCAAGTTTCTTATTTGTGAAGTCACAGGGTCGCTATCGATATGTTTGCTTAGATGATAAGTTATATATAATAAGTTATGAGCCGTTATAAACATATATCGTAAAAATTAAATAATACTTTATTTTGTTTTAATTTCCTTGCAGGAATGTCTAAAATAATTGGAGTTTCCGACATAACAGATAACAAAAATATCTGGCGAATACTCACTGCTGAATTTATTGGGACTTTCTTTTTGATATTCATTGGCGTTGGCAGTACAGTTGGTGGTTGGAGTGATGGCTTTCATCCATCAATTGTACAAATTGCATTTACCTTCGGTTTGACAGTGGCCGCTTTAGCGCAGGTAAGTTTCATTTAAACATTAATTATTATGTGTGAGTGAGAAATTCATGTATTTACTTATTTTGAATTCTTATTAATTGCAATAGAAATAAATTTAAACTGTTATGTAATGCACGAGTATAATTCACATGGAACCACAAGCCATTGATGAGAGTAGATTTTTGTTTTCAATCTAGTTTTCATAAATCCTAGAATCTATTTTCTAAAATAGTTAGATTTTCATTTATTACTTGAATTCTCTTAAGCAGATATAACTCTACCAGATTTGAAGCTAATCGATTCAATGGTAAAGACAGATAACTGACAAGCACACATATTGTTTTCCCTTTACTCCTTGATCTGCATATACATTCAAATTCCAAGACGGTTTTTGAAAAACGAGAGTCGTTAAAAAAAAAAGTGATTCTATCATATAAGCTATTTATGTCAGAAATGAAATAATCAAACTCAATGCATGCAATGTAATTGAACACCTTAAATAAGTATTTTAATGCTTTACTAATTCTTCACAACCATTAAAAAAGTGTGTGCGTAAATTCATATTTGTTGACGATCATTACTTGCCTCTTGATGATTTGTGGTAGCTATAATGATAATGACGGAGACGGATTAAGTATTTATAGTCATATTAGCTATTATATGTCTTCCCTTCTACACCTTCATCAATACAATAAGCTTAACGAATTAAACCAACGAGCAACTTAGAACTTCTGTGGTTTGCAATGCAAGACGTTTTCCATTCAAAGCTCAAATCAATGGCTAGTGCATTTCCTTACTTTGATTTGACGTTCACTTTTAGTTTGCCTTGCTCGTTAAAGCATATTGACAGTCGACAATTTATTATAACGCAGAGTTCTTTTCAAAAGTATAATTAACTTCTTAGAATTAAATGTACAAATGTCATAATTGTTTCAGCAGTTAAATTTATAAACTATGCAGAACAGCAATAGTTCTTATTCCTTTCAATCTTTACAACACGCTTGAAAAGTCAATCCAAACCATGAACAAACATAGCCGAAAATCAAACAATTGCTAGATGTCCTTGTTTCTTCTTAGACTTATTAAAACCGGTTTTTCTTCTATATCAACTGTTGCATTGTTAAAATAAGAATCTAAAGCCATTCTGAAAATCACAATTTCCCACAGTTTTAATGTTCTAATTACTAATTCCAATGCTGTTTTATTCTTTTTAAAAATTATAGAAAAAGGCGGATTTGCATTGTAAATGAAACAACTGCAAACAATCATATCATCATTCTAATCGACCTTAGCGTTGATCAATTTCGCAAAAGCATAGGCAATTTAAGGCAGAAGAATATTGTTTTTTATATGCACAATACTCGCCTTGCCAAGAGGAATAATTAATAAATTGTAATAATATTATCTGCTTAAGAAACCACCTCCGCACGCACAAGCCATTGCAGCAGACATCACTACTACTTTTGAATTTTGATTGATCTGCTCCAAAGTTCACAGTTGAGAAGATATGAACGATGAGCCTTTAACTCAATGCTGCTTCAGCTTAAAAGCTTACCATATCAGATCATTGTACAATCAAGTACCTTCCATTGCACCTACCTTCAAATACTAACCATCTTGTACTAAAGTAAACAAAACGTCGTCTTTGGATCTTTAGCCCGAGTGTTGACATTTAAAAGTATTAATTCATTTTGACATAATCTCTACAGTAATAAATTTACATTTTGTGCAGGAATATTAACAAGAAGGCAATCAATTTCGTTTTGTTTGCATTTAAAAGAACAAAACCAAAGTTCGAGGTGTTATTCTAATCGGAGAACGTCAATATCATTGCCAATTCGTTTTGAAGGTTTAAGAAAAAAATAATACTTGTACCCAGTATCAAGATGCGGGTTATCTTAGCATTAAGTTTTTGTTTGTTTTTCATTATTGTGAAGGTGGTCAGATTTTATCCTAAATGATGCGCCTTTAGCCAAGTACCTGCCTTTTTACCAAGCTCACGGCTCACAGCTGGTATCTCTCGACCTTGATTTCAGCTCAGATAAGATGAAAGAATGCAAACCATTTAATTAAATTGACCAGGTGTATTAATGTCACATACGATCATTCATTTCTTTGATGTTAGAGCCACCAATATAGTACCACAAGCAAACCAGCCGCAATTACCTAAGCTAAATTCATATATCTTATCAAAATCCAGCCATTCACTCTTCATCACCGGACCGGCGAAATGACGTAGTCTTATGCAAATTCTGTTTAATTTACTAAAATGCTAATTTAATATATTAAACTCTGGAAGTGATGTATGGTTATTGGCAATGATCTCAAGATATCATCTTGATATAGTGAGCTCAGAGCAAAACAACCAATTGCCCTACGGGGAGGTCTTTCGTAGCAAAAACGAGTACAACAGTAATATGTGGTGCCTATTTTTGTTTTCTCGTTTAAGTATATAGTTATTGTTTGAAATATGAAAATGGAGATGCATCACCTATGTTGACAAGCATTGTTGTCAAATTTATAGCTTGTCATCATTATTACATCGCTCGAGACAGCAAGGGCTCGTGGGAATCAGTAGATTTTCAAGGCTCTACGAAATGTCTTCCAAGTCCGAATTCGGGCATCTTCGTCAATTTTATAAATAAACAAAACAACTTGAGACTCTCCATACAGCAACCAATGGCCATGTCTTCAAGCAGTGAAAACAAATTACTGCGAATGCGAAACAACAAGAAATCCATAATTTGCGTTCAAACGAAAATCAAGGCTGCGCTCGAAAATTTAGGTTGCGCGCGCACTGCGCAATCTCGTGAAAAAATCTGATTTAGTTTCGCTGTGTGTGTCGTTGTCGTTGTATTTTTAATGCCGTCTATTGCCATTCCAATAGAGTTTTTGAGATTTGAGGTATAACTCAGCAAGATGACGAATGCACACGCATTTAAACATTGATTAATGTCGATGGAAGTGCGTACAAGATTTAGCAGGTGTTTTGCACTCCGATTGGCGGCAATGGCATTTTTGCCATAGTGCATTTGCGCGCGCAACGGATGCGGTGGTGGCGGTCCAGCGTTTGATTAAGCTACAGGTCCAGGTCCAGGTCCACCCAAGGTACAACGTACAAGACCACATTTCGTGTGATTTCTGTCGTTTCAATCCGAATGTTGTTTGGCTGCCTTGCAGCTTGAAGTATGAAAACCGTTTACTTGCTCAAAGTCGTGCACTTACAGTGTCCGTTCATTAATAAAAATCACTTTCGGTTAAAACTGATGGTGAGGGCACGATAGTGGTCTGCCACACAGCTTAAGCGAGACCTTGTGTGAATGTCGACCTGCCTTTGCCTTATGGTGTGAATGAGCGTTTGAATAGTTTAAATGCTTAGCTGATTTCATATTGTTTATTTTTTTCGCGTAAGTTCGTTGAACGTTGCTGTCCAAAGCCGATCGATCATGAAAAAAAAAAAACAAATATGTGCATAATGAATACTCAAAATCAGAACATAGTTATACCTATCTCCTACTGAGAGGCTTTACTACGTTTAGTTTGTGATTTTTTTTTTCATAAAAACGCTTGTGGGGTCGGCGGATTTAATCGATGATTTAAGTGAGTAATGAGCTGTTGCTTTCAATGTTCGTAAGTTTCTTGATCTTTAGAATTTTCATTACCTTATAAATTGTTTTTTTTATACATACATACCGACGACCTTTGTATATGTGCGAAATAAAATACCAAGGCAGGTTTAAGAATTCCTCTGACTTATATACCTATAAGAGCCCTTAGAAAATCTAGAAAGCCAGATTAATGAGGTTCAAACAATTTTGGTCTAAGAACCCAAAGCAATTTTAAGAGGAGTCTTGAAATACCTAAGAAAATATCTTGTTTTAACTTTGATTGATGTGCGTAATCATCTTTAATTGGATCTGATATCTTTATATTGAATCAAAACAAACAATGGAACATTTTTGTTTACCCTGTTGGTAATGCGCAGTTAATCAGAATTAAAATACCAGAATAAATTGAATAAATTGTCACAAAAATTAAATGGAAATGTAAAAAAAAAATTGTTCAGAAGTTCTTACTAACATACACGTCATGACAAGTCATATTATCTGTCGCCATCATGGAAACTTTATCCTACTTGCAGATCAGTGAGTTTTTTTTTAACTTGATTTGGTATAGCTCAAAAGCAGACACAAACATTAGTTATTATTACTCTCCATTGTATTTTTTGTTGCAAATTTCTCCTTGCTCTTTCTGAATGAATGTTGGGATCATTGTACATCCCATTTGTACAATCTCTATTCTATTCTGATTTAATTGAAAATAAATTGTGTGAAAAGATACAGTCAACTTCATCGAATAAATTATTTCCACAAGTAATTATCAGTTTGATTATTCACACAGGTTTTGATCCTAATCTACACGAAATAGTAGCAACGTTTCTGTATTAAGTGCAGCCTATTGTATTGGAAACAATACGGTATTTGCTTTGAAAATTATCACTTAACATTTAAAACTTGATTTACAGACATTTAAACTAAAGTACCGTTATAAAATAATAAATGTTATAGGCTCTTGGAAACACAAAATGTTTACCATTTGAATGGTTTAACAAAAATTTGTTAATTTTCAGGCTTTCGGACATGTAAGCGGATGTCACATCAACCCAGCGGTAACTCTGGGATTTGTCGTTGTTGGTGAAATGAGTATTCTTAAAGGCGCTTTTTACATTATCATGCAATGTATTGGGGCAATTGCTGGAGCAGCTCTTATAAAGGTATTTCATTCGAATACATTTTTATCATAAAGTAAACTTACACTTTTGTGTCCGAATAGGCTGTAATTCCGACAGAGCTAGCTGGCAACACATTGGGAGTAACTTCATTCAACGGAAGTCTATCTAGCGGACAGGCTATAATTGTTGAAGCAATTATAACATTTATTTTAGTTTTTGTTGTCAAGGGTGTTAGTGATCCTAGCCGTCATGATATCAAGGGTTCTGTTCCCTTAGCCGTTGGACTCTCCATCACATCTGGACATCTTGCAGCAGTATGGTCAACAAATTTTTCCTCAATCGCATTTTCTTAGAATCATATTTTTATTTCTATCATAGATCAAATTGACTGGTGCAAGCATGAATCCAGCGCGTTCTTTTGGTCCAGCAGTGATTATGAACAATTGGGATGAACAATGGGTAGGTCTTACCGACGAAGCTATACTTGAAAAATAATAATAAAACTGTTATTTCTTTTTTATTTAAGGTCTATTGGGCTGGTCCAATTCTCGGCGGAATCATTGCTGGTATCGTTTACAAACTTATTTTCAAGGCCCGCAAAGGTGACGATGAAGCAAACTCCTACGACTTTTAATTCGGTATTCGTGTTGGTAAAAATGCACTAGCACTCGTGTAATAGAAAATGAAATGTGCATCATCATGCAAAAACCAATTATTTATTTTCTGATTTCTTTGTAAATCACAGAAGATGATACCAAATATTTGTTAAACCTGCAGCAATTGCCAGATATCTACATTTACAAAATTCGAACTTAGTTTAAGTGTTAAAAAACTCGAAGAAGCATTACAACGATAAATTTTATTTGAATATGTAACAAAATTGTGCTTTTAAGTAAAATAAGCTTTGATGTATCTTATTTAATCCCTTGTTAACTAATAAATTATTTGTGTCCTTACTTTTCAAACAAAAAGTTAAATAGCCGTGTCTATAATGTATTTATAAATGGACATTCAATGTAAATTATTACAATCATTATTGTATTATTAGTATAAGATTAAATAAATTTAATGAAACTTAAATGTGAAAAATATTTTCTTCCAATAACATTCAAAATATGGATCTTGTGTCACAGAAACAGAAACCTTTACCGAATGAGAAGTTAGTATTTTTTGGTTTCAGAGACAAGAGAGTCTCGCCTTTACTTTTTTTCGGGAAGAACTTAGGTAAATTCACGTTTGCATTTTTTTTGCGAATTGAATAAAAAACTTTTATAAGACTTTATTTCAGTCTTTCAACTTAAGTTCGATTCAGCAAATATTGATATTAGATTCTTAGTTATCTATATATTTTTATTTGTTTATTTTTGGCATGCAACATTGGAGAGCTTTTCCGGTTCCGGAATACCAAACGAACAAAGCTTTTCTTTTATTTTGGTCAAAAGTATGCAACATTTTCCTAAATTTCAACTAAAGGTATACTCTTCTTTTCAACATTTAATATTTTAAAGACGTTCCATATAAATTCTTCTGCGAATGCTGGAAAAGCATAAGCAATTTCTAAAAAAATAATTTCCTTCTTAATGGGAAAATTTGTGGACACGGTTCAACTTTGTAGTAAGTTCCAAATGCATTGCATTGAACCGAAATGTCATCGAGACTTTTGCCATTCGTTTGCGTGTAAGAAAGTAGGTAATGTAACAAAATAATGTGTAAACAAATGTTAATAAAATGACCGCTTTCTTCTTCAAATTTACTTTTCAAAGAAAAGTTTGACATAAAAAAAACTAGAAAAAATTAATGAAAATGTTATTTTTCAAATGTTGAAAAAATTCAGGCGAAGGTCTTGTTTTTGGCGGCGATCTTGATTGATATGGAGTTCTGGTAGCCGGTTTTCTCGTTGGAGCAGTTGTAATACTCCGTTCGGTGGTAGCTTGGAAGCTGCGGTAGGCTCATTTGGAGTTGAGGCAGTCGATGTTGTAGAACTTTCGGTCGAATTATTTTCTATCGCTGTTTTTGTATTCTCTTGAGTTACTGTTGTTGAAGAAATTTCATAAATTTCAGTTGAAGTTGAAATTGATAAAGGACCTAATGTAACAGAATAATCATCTGGAAGAGCCATTGGTTCTATATCTTGCGCCATTGATTTGTTTTCTTGCAACAATAGCCAGTAAAATAACTAGAAGCAGTTTTTTTTTATTCATTTTGTAAGATTAAAAAAAGTACTGTTTATTTCTTAACAATTTTATATTCATACAAGAGTTGTTTCTATTTTTTCGCGATATCAGCTCAAAGCAACGATCAACTGAGTTAAATGGTCATCTCGATTGTAAAATGTAAATTATTTTTATCACTAATACAATCATCGATCGGTGAGTGTTTAATCTTCCATATGTCTCACTTGATTAAGTTATTCAAAGGGAACACTTCTGAACAATTCCATATCTCAAAACCAGCTGCATTTATGATACTGTATGTAGTAATTTCGCACTCATCCAGACACTGTATTTGCTTCGGGTGTACATATATATTTTTAAAAATATAAAATCATTAGCCCATTGCAAAAGTTATTGAATAACATGTAGTTAAGGTAATCATTACGATTCCACATTATGCTTTTAAACTATACACAATCGGAACAGAATTATAGCCACCTAGATCAAAGTGGACCGTGGTACATATTTTTATTCGATGATGATTTTTTTTTAGAATTAATAAGAACTTAAAAAGTGAAATACAATAACATTTTAAATTTTACATTTTTTCCCTCAAATGTTCGTTTTCTTATTCAAATAAAATTATATTCTTGGCATTAAAATTTTCAAATATAATTTCAAATTTTTAACCAGTGTAAACAAGATTTAAAATGGTTTGTTATAAGGAATATTCGCTTAACAGCTGCAAAAGTACGGGTTGATGTGAATGCACTGGTCCATCCCAAGGAATCCAAATCGACAGCAGTATAGACATTCTTTTGGAAAAATTAAAACTGAAAAAAGGATATGTTTTAGTCCAAGCATTTTCTAGAAAAGCGAATGCATAAATGCAACTCAAGAACAAAAACTACGAGTGACAGAATGGATATGCTCCTGAGCAAAAAAAATTTCAAAGAAAAAAAGAAGCTTATGTTACATAAGTTGACCACTTTTTTTATCTTATTTCAACTATCAATTTCAGCGGATCTTAATTTGAAAACCATTCTTAAAACATCTTCGACTAAAAACGTTTACCTGTTTCTTTTCACGTTTTTCATTACTAAACGCCAAGTCTAAATAATTGTTGCGTTGTTGCTTGTAGGTCATACCAAATTTGAATTATTCAAATAATTACCTCTAAAAATCCAATTATAGTATGGATTTCCATTCCGAGATACCACCCGGCAAAATAATTGAGGTGACGGTTTTGTTGTTGAGGGCGATCTTGTCGGATATGGAATTCTAGTAGTCGATGGTCTCGTTGGAGAAGTTGTAGTACTCCGTTCAGTGGTAGTTTGGACTGCAGCTGTTGACTCATTTGGAGTTGAGGCAGTCGATGAAATAGAACTATCTGTGGAAGTATTTTCTATCGCTGTTGTTGTATTCTCTGGATTAACTGTTGTTGGTTTATTCGACTCTGACGTTGACTTATCAGGTGTCGTTGTTTCCGTTTCCATGTCCGTCACTTCTTCTGTTGTTGTTTTTGAAATGTCATTTTCAGTAGTTGTTGTGATATCGGTAGTGGTTTCGGTTTGTGTATTTTCTGTTGAATCACTTGTTGTAGAATTTATTTCCTCATTGTCCTTGGTTGTTGTTGAAGAAATTTCATGACTTTCAGTTGAAGTTGAACTTGATAAAGGACCTCTTGTAACAGGATCGTCATCTGGAAGAGTCATAGGTTCTATATCTTGCGCCATTAATTTGTTTATTGCAACAATAGCGAGTAAAATAACTAGAAACAGTGTTCTATTCATTTTTTAAGATAAAAAAATACTGTTTATTTCTTAACAATTATAACCGCAATATCAGCTCAAAGCAACGATCAATCTCACACCAGAGTAGATTGTAAACTGAGTTAAATGGCCATCTCGATTGTAAAATGTAAAATTTTTTATCATAGTTCACAGAATTAACAACACAGTCATCGATCGGTGAGTGTTTAATCTTCCATATGTCTCACTTGATTAAGTTATTCAATGAGCTATTTGACGATAAATGTTCGCTGTCTACAAGGGAACACTTCTGAACAATTCCATATCTCAAAACCAGCTGCATTTACGACACTGTCTGTATAGTACTTTCGCACTGATCCAGATACTTTATTTGCTTCGGGTGTATAATTTTTTTAAAATAGAAAATCATTAGCCCATTGCATAAAGTTATTGAATAACATGTAGTTAAGGTAATCAATACGATTCCATATTGTTCTATGGAATTAGAAATTTGATACTTTGAATTCAGGCAATGCAACTGTCTGAATTCAAGCAACAAAATATGAAATGCCAGATAGTCATGAGTTCTTATAGTAAAAACAATTAACAATGGATGTTCATTTGGTTGTTTGTTCAGGTTTTTAGAAAATTCGTGACTTTTAGCTATCTTGAAGAAATTAATCATATTCGTAATCCTGTTTCAGACAGTGCTTTTATCTTAATTCATGATTATTATGAAATTGTCTGTATCTCCGCTTGAAACAATTATAACATTGTGGTATTATTCTTGTACGTCTTGGTCATTAAGATAGTTAAAATTTGAATTAAGGTCTTTAAGAAGCACAATTCGCAATAGAACTGGAATAGGGAACTTTATTTTAAAAGAATGAAATAAGAGAGATTTTGGAAACAAACTGCTAAACGAGAACGTCTATTCAGTAGTTTTCAAAAATCTACATAATGTTGACTTTCAAACAAAAAAGCATTAAAAAAACTCGATGTAAGATATAAGACAGAAATCTCTTGAGATATTTTAAGCACTCAAAGAGAATATTCGAAATGTATGGGTATTTTTTATTTCGTTGCTAAATATAGAGTCTTGAAGGGATTTATGAATTAGTTTCTCAACAGAATCTCATACGGCTTGTAGTCAATTGATTTTGTGGATAAATTTTGAACAGGCCTTAAAATTAATATTAAAAAGTGAAGAATTGAAGATGACCCTAACAGAAATATCGGGCTTCTTTCCAGAATACTACTTAAATTTGAGAAATGCTTGCAAGGAAACGGACATTGACAGCATTTCGCAATGCAAGAATGACCAGGATCGTATGGAATACATTGATTCTCTAGACTTCGTTCGAACCAATGACCTTAAAATCGAGAGATCTTTTGAAGGAAAAAATATTTCGGCAGCAGCCGCTTTTAAGGAAAAGGGTAATCAAGCGTTTAAGGCTATGAAATGGCTGGAGGCTATGGTGTTGTACTCGAAAAGTTATATTGCTTTGCCGGATGAAAAAAGTGTGTATATATAGAAAATTCTAAAGAGCAGACATTTTTGAGGTTATTTTGGTTTTACTGAACTCAATACAAGGTGCGGAAAAAGCGATTATTCTGGCAAACCGGTCAGCTGCTCTTTACCACATGCTGAAATACGATGAAGCTCTCCTGGACATTCAAAGATCCTTGGATTTGGGATACCCAGCGGATCTGGTTTACAAACTGTATCAGCGACAAGCTTCGTGTCATTTAGCGAAGAATAATTTGAGAAGTGCCTTGCTATCATTTCAGTAAGTACGCGGATGTATATGTATGTTTGAGTTCTTTTAATGGAATTTTTTAAACTCTCCACATGCGGAATTTCTCTCTGACAGACAAAGCTAGTTGTCAAACATAAATGCAGCTCTTGCATTAAAAATTTAATATTAATTTTAATTTCAATTAAGTAACATGATTTTTAACTTTTACTATAAACTAAAAAACATTTTTTTAACCCAGATTGATGCCCGACGATGACTTCTTCTTTTTAACAAACTTCTTTTTCCCCGAAAATGCGCTTAGCTCTTGTACATCATCAACTTGACGCTCATTAAGTTTGATTTCTTCGGCTCTAAGCCTATCTTTCACCAATGAGAGTGTAAGCTTTGATTCTTCCAAATTTTGAAGAGCTGTGATCAACGGATCAAATTTGTCGGGTAACGTCAAGAAAAGTTGTGTGAGTATATCACTTTTTTCTAAAGAAGCCCCTGTCATCTTCAGTTGGCGAATTAAATTCTCAAATATTATTAAGTGAGAGGTCACAGCGTCTCCACTTTGCATTTTCAATTTTGTAAGTTGCTTTCGTAACAACAACTGATTTACGATTGACTTGCCTGCGAAAGCTGACTCCAGATTGAGCCACATCTTCTTTGCAAATTCTTCATCTCTAACGTAGTTTAAATAGTCCGATTGGATAAAATTAACTAAATAGTTTTTAGCTATTCTATCCCTCTTTACAAATTCAGCGTTTGCTTCTTTTTCGCTTGGGGGATCGCTCGTTATAACGTCCCATAAACTCTTGGACTCCATAAAAATTTTCACACGGAATTGCCATTCGTCATAACCAGAACCGTTAAATTGTGGTATTCCTGGCATATTATCTTTTAAGTCGCCCATAACCTATTATGATATAATGCCTTTGGCTTCCGAAGAAAGAAAATTTATTAAACTAATATGTTGTTTGAACAGAGTTTTGAATTAGAATAAAAAATAATATAAATGAAAAGTGATTACTGATAAGAAACAGATTGCTAGATTGCTTGATTTTCAACATTAGCATTAAAGTAAATCACGATCTCTATTCTTTCTTATCGATTTATAACTTGCACTTTTACCATCGCATGGTAAGGCGACCGCTGCTGTCATCGGCCAATCAACGACGTCAAATTTAACTTTGGCCTAGCAAATATTTTGCATCAAGTCTGACTACCTAAAAAAAATAAGTCTCTTCAAACTCATTACGATTCTGATTCATTATAAATGCAAACATTTTGTATAATATGTGAGTCAAGATCAATAAACCATTGTTGAAGGAATTCTAAGAAAATGATTGAAACGTTGAAATTCGTCACTGAGTGCGTATTGCAATTGCAATTTATCAGCTTTTGTATGTATATCTTGAAGCTGGTGTATAGGCTGGTGATATAGGCCTCGTTTTCGATGTTAGAATTGCAAATACTCGAAAACAGTAATTATGATTTCGATGAGGTATGTCATATCTGTAAAGGTTTCGATTCCGCTTTTTATGAAGAATGTTTTTTTTTTAATATTTTTGTTGTAAATATGTACGTATAACGTTTAAACTCAATGATCGTTACTTTCTGTATGTGAGGAATTTATTTTGAACTGTGAGAGCAAGTACTTGCGACAGAATGTCAGATTCGGGCATTAGTCCATTGTTCCTTTAATTTATGAAAAGCTATTTATCATTGATGTTGATGTTATCAATGAATTGCATTGGATTTTTTTAATATTTTGCACTGTCTGCTTACGTTTTAGAAAAACCGTTTCCACATTAGACGATGCCAAGCTACCTCAGGAAAAGAAAGGGAAAATAAAAGTTGATGCTGTAGCAATGCTAACAATGTTGCAAAAGGATCCAAAAGCGACCAAAAATACAGATAAGAATAAGGAAATCGTACAGAGTGTTGGTATTCCAGAGGAGAAGGCTTTTACAAGTGCAGCCATTAGGATTGACCAGAACAAAGAAGAAGGGAGATTTGCTAGAGCAGCCCGGGACATCAAGGTCGGTGAAGAGATTTTGGTGGAGCATCCTTTTGCCGCGGTGTTGATTGAGAAATTTTCAAAATCTCATTGCGAAAATTGCTTGATAAGGTATGGTTAAGCGATGAATAATGCACTTTTTTCAGGAAAATTAAGACAGCTTTGTGTATTTCTTAGAACTGTAATCCCTTTAGCATGTCCCAAATGCTGTGACGTAATTTATTGCTCAGAAAAATGCCTCAAAAAAGCAAGTGAAACTTATCATAAATACGAATGTGGCATTTTGCAAACTATCTGGCGGTCTGGGGCATCAGTAAACTGCCACCTAGCTTTGAGAATAATCGCTTCTCAGCCTTTGCAATGTTTTCAAAAATTAAAAGATGTGCTTGATGTGCTGATGTCAATTGAGGAAATAAAGAAGTAAGAAATGTTGCTATAGATCTGGATACCAATACCGTTAGTTATTGTATTGATATAGGTTACCGAAGAACGATTACAGGCGAGTCTCGCACTTGGTTCGTCACGAAACTGAACGTACCGCTTCAAACTTCTTTCAACACGCCCTCATGGCCCGATTCCTTACAAAGTGTCTTGAGTGTTCTGGATATTTTGGAGATTCAGCTAGCTCCAATGATATCTTGTTGATAAGTTCAATATTGTTACGTAATTTGCAATTCATTCAATTCAACACTCATGAAATTTCCGAACTTCATACCTCGAAAACTAACCAAACTGAGAAAACGGTATTCATTGGAGGTGGGATTTATCCATGTTTGGCACTCTTCAATCACTCATGTGACCCTGGTGTTGTAAGGTAGGTCCGTTTGACATTTCTTCTACTTACCTGATGAGTTGATAAGAATTTATTGAAGATTTTTCCGAGGAACAACAATTCACGTTAACACGGTCAAATCGATTGAATCTGGACTCCAGATATCTGAAAACTACGGACCAATGTACACTCAAGAGAAGCGTGAGGATCGTCAAGCGAAGCTTAAGGACTTGTATTGGTTCGATTGTTCGTGTGATGCGTGCTTGGAAAATTGGCCTCGTTTTGAAGAAATGAAACTCGATACCATTCGATTCAGATGCGATGCAGCAAAACCGTGCCCGGCTATAATTGAGGTTCCAGTGAATTGTAACGATTTTATGGTGAAGTGTGTACACTGTGGACAGAGCACTAACATACTCAAAGGATTGAAAGTTATGCAGGTTCAAATGAGAATCTTATAATTTTTTAAACGTACTAATGCGTATGATCTTAGGATACCGAACAAATGACAAAAACCGCTAAACGCTTGTATGACGTTGGAGAATTTTCAAACGCTTTGAAGAAATACATTGATCTGTTGAAGATCATGAACGAAGTTCTAGCCCCACCTTTTCCAGACTACTGTCATTGCCAACAAAGTCTAAGGGATTGTTTCTTGCACTTTGGCAACTCATATGAATTGGAATAGACTCTTTTATTACGAAGCGTTTGGTTTGTTTTAGTTTTGAAATGAAAGAATAAATCTCAAAAAACTACTTTTTATGGTAAAATTCAATTTATTTTAATGATTATGGTTTCTAAAACTTTTTAAATTACATAAAATTAATACCAAAAATGTTGTTTTCTGTAGAAGACAGAAAAAACCTTACGCGTATCTTTTTTTAATTTAAATGTTCAAAGGTTAAAAATACAAATCACAGAATCGTCGAAGGAAATCCTTGGAAAAGAATTCTAACACTATTTGGGAAATTATTTTTTCTTTCCGTGTTTTTCCTGTTTTTTCTCCCGCGCAGCTATGAATTCTCTGCGAGTGTCACTCGAACGTACATCCAGGATGAAATTCATTTTGTTCAAGATTCGTTGGGCCTGCGTGGGGTCGGTTTCAAAGTCGTAATGTTTGAAGCGAACGGGAGGCGCGCTGGACGACGACGAGGAAGTTGATGAACCTGTGGTGGTGTTGAAGTGTTGCGGACTATTTGGAGAGCCACTGATTGCTGCTAGAGCGGCATGTTTCGATGTTGTTGATAAGTAGCCGTCCGACGTTTGCGGCTTAATCCAAATCCTTACAATGGATTTGTTTTGGCGTCGCTCGACAATTTCACAGAAGGCAATGCAATCAATTGGATAAGTCATGGCTTTTTGTTTGGTCCAGAACTTGGATGAATTTTTTTGCTGGTCAATTTCAATGCGCTCTCCAGAAATGCCTAGTTGGACTTCTGATTTGAAGAACCGTTTGTCGATGATGTTAAGTTTGTAGGTGCGGTACATGGGAGCATCAATCATATCGTTGTGGTCCATCATTCGTTCTTCGTAGCAGGCTAGATTGCCGCCGCTGCCGTGCACATCGTGCACAGCTGCCTCTCCAGCTTTTTCATCTTCGGAGGTCATTGACAGAGACCTGTAGTCGACGCGGGTAATGTGCGCAAGGGGGCGTCTTTCAGCCAGAGTCAAATGGCTAAAGCCAAATTTGGAGCACGGTTCTCGAACGTCTAGTGGAGGGAAGTCTTCCATGTCATCGTTGTCTTCGGTCATATAGAGTCCGTAGTGCCGGATGGATTTGAGCGGGATGTCGGGATACTGGATAACACATCGGTAACAGATGAATCCAATGACTTCCTGAATTTTGGCACTAGCTAGCACACAGATTTTCATAGGATAGTTGCGTTCTTTTTCTGGGAGCATGTTGATGAAGACGTTAATACGCTTGGTTTGCATTCCGGATGTGCCAGCGCCATCGAATCTTGAAAATTCTACAAACTTGTTCGCTGTTTGTTTAGGGCTATTGATGAGCACCATTGAGAGTCGACTATTATTCTGTTTGTTTCCTTCTGCCACTGGCTTTCGGATAAATAGGTCAGCTCTCTCACTTCCTACGGCTGATTGGTCTTCGAAGTTGACACATTTAGTACGTGCTGCCTTCCGTCTTGCGATGTCCATTTTTTCAAGCTTTTGCGCTGTGTTGGATCGGAAGCGATGTGAACCAATTTCCGGATACATTTGTATGTCAAACGATTGAGAAGCGAGATCCATGTCTTCATCATCGCTTTGATCCAGACCTGGATAGCAAACAAAATCGACTTCACTCAAAATAGGCTCTGGCGGTCGGGGATTATTTTTAGCTCCAACTTTCCTTATTGTCGCACGCTGCTGTTGTTGAGGCGTCTGGAATTTTTGTAAGTACTGCTTCGGTAGGTCATCGCTAAGCATCACAGTTTCGCACATACCAGTGTCGTCGGTGGAGATGAACGAGTTTCGGATGTGGGAAAGAAGCCAATGGGGATTGTTGTATGTTGCCATGATGAAAAAGTTTAGAGAAGTGATTATTTTATTCGAAAATGAAAGAAAATAAGAAAAATAAATACAATTTATAAATTAGTTTTTTTTTCTATTTTATGAGTGACATAAGAAGCGCTTGTCAGGCTTGTCAGCAGAAGCTGTCAATTTGATTTTTGTTAAAGGGAAATTTTCTGAAACAGGGAAATTAGCTGCACACGAACAGGGATGATATGAGTATATTTGTCGGTTGTTTGATAGCTTTTATTGAACTCGGGGGTTGACTTAAAAATTTATATTTTACTTTTTGAAAGCCTGACGGAATCAATCATTTCAAATAATCTTTGAATTTATCAAAAATAAAAACGGTTCTCTGCCCAAATTTAACAATCCAAATAGTCATTGCTTTCATTCATGTATTGGCTTTGAAAAGCAATCAGACAATTGGCGTTTCAACGCATGGTGTAAACAGATTAACACGAACTCTTATTTGCAAACATCCCTGGAATGTGCTGTCATCTATTTTGTTTTCAAGATTAATTTCTAATCACACTTCACACCGGTCATCAAGAAAAATTCTTATATCTGATTCTGAAAACACAGAAAATCAAAATATTTAATCAAATCTAACTTCCTGCATGGCTTGATATTTGCCCTCAATTTATTTACTTGCTAATTAACCAAAATAATGGATTTCGAGTCCTGCAATCAACTTTACGGTAAGTTTTGTCGTCTATCCCCTTTCTAAAAAAATGACAAATTAATTTTTTGAAGATGACTTTCCTTCACTCATGACTTCCGAGTACAACATTGATGAGTTGGACGATATATTGCGTTGTACTGATGCAAACTTATCGTGTGGAATAGGAGGAGATGATTATACCTTTCTTCCACAACATGCAACTGGACTACAAATATTTCCGTCACCTCCCGCTTCATCAACATCGAATGGTGAAACTGTGAAAAGTGATTGTGACTCTCCTTCGGACTTCAATCCGGACGACTTTATAAATTTTTTCTCAGACAAAGACTCGGACAGTGAATCGACCAAATATGTCACAAACAGAAACACTCCATCACCAACAAATAGTTCAACCTCGGCCACATCTGGTGAATCGACGCAATCCATGGCTGTCGATACTCCTCCAATTTCTCCACCCACCAGTGTTTTCCAACTCCCTACCACATTTCTACCCATTACTGCTTGTCCAACTCCCATAAACGTTCTCCAAGGAACCCTTATTCCCGTCAAAACCGTACCCTTGACTCCAGTACAAATCCAAAATGGTCGAACTCCAATTAAAATCAGCCCGAAACCTCCCACTGAATCAATTTCCTCAAAGGCATCGACGAAACCCAAAACAATTGTTTTGTCCAGCAATGATTTCAAAGCTCTGATGCAGAAAATGCATAGTGGCAAAGCCAAAGGCGTTTCCATGCCGAAAATAATAATGAAAACAGCTTCGACGACACATACCCACAACAAACAATCGGTGCTACCAAAAGCAACACATTTCACCAGCAACAGTTGCAGTTCTGCAGAAACAGACGTAACCCAAAACAAGCCTCAAACCCATGGCCTCAGGGGAATTATTGACGAGAGGCAATTAAAAAAGCAACAGAGAATGATCAAAAATAGGGAATCAGCTTCTCTGTCGCGGAAGAAGAAGAAAGACTATGTCGTCTCACTGGAATCGCGCATCAATGACTTGGAAAAAGAAAATACAACTCTGAAAGGTGTAAGTTAAAATGCCTTCAATTTATTTTTGTTTTTATCAATGAAAATGAATTTGCCTTCCAATTGGATTGTGTTCTTTAATTTCAATTACCAATAGGAGCTTAACAGCCGGAAACAGATGATAAGGTTTATTTTTACATTTTTTTTGTTATTATTTCTGTTCTACTCGATCGTCAGGTAACTTTTACGAATATTGCGGCACTTGGAGATAAGTGTTGATAAGCTATGATTAGAGAAGATAGGTACAAAAGTAAAGCCTGAACTACATCGGAACATAAAGTGCCAAAAAGTACAAAACAGTGGAAGTTATGTTATGTACTGCTTCTACAAATCATATTTGAATATCTCCCTCTCATTTTTGAAAAGTGAGCGTGAACAAAAGCTTGACCATGATCGAGCTTTCAATGTGCACAAAGTTCTCAATACGAATAAGAATACTTTTTTGTACTTTTTACACTTTGTGTTTCGATGTAGTTCAGGCTTAAGAAGAAGGAAAAAACACTTATTTGCAAATTTACGACAAGAGAATGATTAAAGGTCAATAACTCATATTGGCTGAATAAAAATTATACAGTAGTGTCTCGCTAAGATTTTTCAACTATCGAAACGCATGTTAAATACAAATTTTGTTTTAGGTTTATTTTATCAAGAAAAAATTGAGTACAGCAATCAACGTTTTATTTTTCAGGAAAACACCACACTTCGATCTCAATTAATTGCCTTTGCTCAAACTTGCCAGTGCAGCCACCTCAAAATAAGTGAATTCATCACAAACAAGTTAAACAACGGTAGTAGTGGCGTCCATTGCACTGCTAACTCCGGGTTTAAAAACCGTCTCCTTGCATCGAACATGAAGAAAAACACAGCTGTGCTCCTAGCAATGGTCTTCATGGTCTCGATAAACTTCGGAAGTTTTCACACGTATTTCTCACAAGAAGACATGGCCCATTCCTCTCAAGTAAATTTTGACACAGCTCCAACGTTCACAGGACGAAGAAGCCTCTTGTGGTTCGATGACTTGCCTGGCAACAGCAACATAACACAACCATTTGGTCGAATCAAGGCAGAAGATAATGAAACCAATTCAACCGACGATAAATGTCCTGTTAGTATAAATCAAACTGAGAATTTGAGGCTTGCCGGTGAACTAAGGAAATGGATTGGTGTAAACGATTATTTAAATTTAAGTTCGGTACCAGAGAATCCCGTCAAATTTAAGTTGACGCCAGAGTTTTTGGAACTTAAAAGTATGTCCCAGCCAATTGTAAAGCCGAACTCTAAGCGAAACCGAAAGAATTTCTTCAATCGTCAATTGCTTCGCAACAAAAAGATGCAAGAAAGTCCGAAAAACTCACTGAAAGTCTTCGGGCCGCAAATCGATAACGAATATTTGAGACTTTTCGAAGAGATCAAAAGGCGCGACGATACTTTCTATGTGCTGTCATTCAATTCAGACCATATTCTCCTTCCAGCTGCTGCCTACAACAAGAGCACTAGACCAAAAATGGCGCTAATGCTGCCGGCTGGTGATCCTGCCATCAATGGCGACATCACCCTCATGCAAATAGATTGTGAAGTTCTCAATACAACAGAAGTCCAGCTCAAACCAAACATGATTCCGACGAACTTGAGGCCTAAATTCAACTTTCATACGCCAAGTTCGCGAGATGTTTTGAATAAAACCGGCGGTGGACCTGAAAAACGAGCTGCACAGAATGTATATGATCGCGCCAATGGTAGCCAGCCAAAACCGACACCATTTTATCGACCTTACTTCATGGCACCTCCGGAAAAGCAAGTCAATCATGAAAAACACCACCGTGGAAGTGTTAACCGTCAGCAAGCTAAAACTGAGGGTCCCATTAACAAAAGTGCTATGTTCATAACATTTCAACAGGACACCGAAGATTTTATCCCGTAGTCTAGATCTTACTAACAATGAATATTTTGTTTTAACAAAAAATATAATGAATGTTTTTTTTTTATAAACGTACAAGTTGAACGAACAAAGAGACTTTATGTGGACACATTTAGCTCAAGGAATTTTGTATTTTTAATTCCTTAAATGGATAGCATTAAGAACAAATATTATTATAATCATGATAAGGATTATTACGGTTTAACAAAGAATAACGATTAATACATAACCAACTCGATTTATGAGACTTTGTTCAGTATTTACTTTTTATAACTTTCATTACTAACTGATACTGAAAGGTTCATGTGTTATTTTTGTGCAATTAATAAAATTAGTAAATGATCTTAAAACAATAATTGTTAAATTTTGATTTGTGGAAGTAGAAGGGAAAGAGTCGGCCAATTCGAAATTAAATTTGCAGATCAATCTGTAAACTAAGAAATGGATGGAACTGCGTCTCTTACGAATGATCCATTAATCGCACAACATCACAAAACCAGATGATATTCGTTATGATTATGCCAAAATCAAAGTACCATCTTCTACCTACACCACAATGAACATTTCTTTGCTTAAAAAATCTTGCGCACAAAGAGGAACCCATATCAATTTATTGAAATTTATGAATTTTGCAAGAGTCGAAGGTTACAAGTTGTAAAGTTCTAAGACTTGTCTCATATCATCTCACAGGTAGCCTCAGATAAGCTGGCGATTTTTGTAGAAAAAGAATGCTGCCGAAGCTGGGCAAATCTCTATCATTTTTATTCAATTTTTTTGTATATATTTCGTTGTTTTCTTTTATTTTTTTTTATTTTTATTATTCTTTTAATTTTTGTATTTTATATTTGTTGTCTTTGTCAATGTCTGTACCACCATGCCTACTCTACTTAAACCTAAACCCAAAACCCTTAAACTAAAACAAGTATATAAGCCGGCCAAGGCTCAAAACCCCACCCCGACTGCTCATTGTCATGTGCTGACTGAAGCCACCAGAATGAATCGGTTCTCCTGCTTCACCTTATCGATTCGGTCCCGTTCGGACACAGCCCAACTGAACCGAAGGAGCTTCGTCTTGTGCGAGGACGCTTCGACTGTAAAGGAGCCGCCGATCGATGGTTCTTCGCCTGACGTGGTAGATTAGCCGCATCGCCAATCTGTCCTGTATCAGACCGCATCTATCTAAAAAGAGGATTGCCTCTGGTGGAATGAAGCCGCTCAAGCATGCACTATTAAAATATTCGTCGTTCGGATAGAACGCCCCAAAGATCAAATTATTCGTCGAAGTCATAGCTCTCGCAATGTGACCCCGAACAAGTTTTATCACGAAATTGTCAATTTTTTTTGATCCGAGCCTCGTTGTATAGAACCTCGTTAGAATAGTAATGTACATAAGAAGATTCCGGTGTCCGATACAAACCGAGACAGCGCCGAAGCAGTGCCTCTCAAACACCGCAAATCTTCTCCATTTGAGATGGTGCAACGTTGAACCACATCGGCCGTATGAGGGCCATGTTGCAAATAACCTTCACTCTGGGATCAAGCCGACTGCTCTAAAACAGCCTTTTCGTCAGAGCGAAGAACTTGGGCAAGCGCTGCTCTTGAGTGTGGGTTGAAGCGAAACAGCTCGTTGAAGTTTACTCCCAGGTATTTGGCGTTCCTTTAAGCTTTTATAGTTGATCCATTTGGGAACTTCAGTATTAGGTTCCTGCATGCTGCCGCCTATCCACAGCGGCTGATGTTGAACACCGGTCTCCTGAAGCATACCAACTCCGATTTGGCGGTGTTTATCCTAATTCCCCATTTGGTGTAGTACTCGTAGAGCCTGGATATGTGGGCTTCAACCTTCCGGATATCTATGACAGGTGAGATGGATGAGGCATCCGTGAGAGAATCATAGTCATCTGCAAAAAGTAGATTCTCACAGTCTGATGGCACAGGTTGGTCTGACGTCATTAGGCTGTAGAGAAAGGGTCCGAGCTCCAACCCCTGGGCCACTCCAGCCAAAATGTTCCTTGTTGCTTACTCTTTTCTTCGGGATGGCCAATATTTTTGCTGTTTTACACTTCGTTGGAAAGTAGCAATTGTTAATGCAGTTGTTCATGATTATTGCATGATGTACTTTTAAACACCATATATTCCAGTTGACGTCTTAGGCCAAGACTGCCGATGATTTCTGATATCTCCTCCTGATTGCAGAACTGCTGGTGTTCTGCTGAATCGTCAGCTGGACAGGCATCGTCAAACTGAACTGCTTCAGTATTCGGTTGCTGGATCAATTGGATGGAGGCGTAATATCCATACGGAAGGCTTGGTCTGCTGACGGATAAAGGCAAAGGCTTTGACCTTATCTGCTGTTGTTGTTAGCTCGATGTTGTTGCTGAGCATTTCTTCCGGCAGTGGATCCTCTGATCCTGGTTTGTTGGCCTGCAGCCTCTTCCTGAACGCGATGTCGTTATCGTGTTGAATAGCGTTTCGGAACATGATGTTGGTGTGCTCCAGTTCTTTTTTGGCTATCCTGTATTCCAGATTGACGGTGTTAAGTTCCCGATGCAGTATCCTTTGGAGGCGCTTCCTTATCTTTTATATGTGGGCGTATAGTATTTGCACATATTCCGGAAGATGCTGTTATCGGTCCTTCGATGACTTAGGTACTTTTTGTACATCAAGTGCATTGGAAAGGGCTGATTCCAGGTTATCAACCGCGCTGTCAATTATTTCCTCAGTGGTAAGGTTCCTATTTGTGGGTGGTAGGCTTAGACTGGCTTCGACGTCCCTCTGTAGTTTTTCGATGTTGAGCTTCCTGTAGTTTATAAACTCCGGAATTGCGGTCCCAGATCAGTTCTTATCTTTTTAAGAAGTTTAGTGAGCAAATCTAGGGCTACACACTAAGCTAATCCATTAATAATGTTTAATTTATTCTTGGAATCCTCCGAGTCGAGTATCGATAATCCTCTTAGCAGGTAGTCCAGGTAGAAAATGGCACTGCTGAACCTTTTCTTATAATTACCGGATTATAATTGTTAATTTTGGGTTGTTTTTTATTTCTGATTTATTTTTTATCCGTTCACGTCCGTTCGCACTGACTGAAAATGAATGAATGCTATGACAAACTGATTCCCCAAAAAAACAACTGGTTATAAAATATTTCATTTGAACTAAGAATTTTAATGCTTCGTTCATCATGATTCTCAGCGTTTGGTGTCTCATAAAAATTCTGTTTTTGAAAAAGGGTGCGGCCTAATTCAGGGATGTTATAAAATCGAAAACGAAAAACAAATTCATTAGATATTCTTTATTGTTAAAAAAATGGAATTTACCTTTAGTTTTACATAATGTACTATATCCACTGTTTGTATTTACGTCAAAAATGGTCTTATAAAATACGTTATTATAATTATTATTTTTCTTCTCTTAATGGAATAATCAACGTGTGATCGAACTTTTGTGCCCGTGATTGCCTTTTGTGCGGAAATCAATCTGCGTCATATTGAATCTCAATAGGCGTAGTTAATCAATCAGCTATTTGCGCACTCCTTGTCGAGAATTGTTTCTATGTTAAATCAAGGTGCGGAGCAGTTTAAATCTAGGTGGGATCAATCATTCCACAAACTAAATAATAATAATAAAAAAAAACATCATCAAGCTAAATGCGAATTAGCATGCAAATTAGGAACGCGAATGTGAACGGAGGAGAGTACCTATCTGTCTAACTTTTTATTTCTTAAATACGTAGTTACTGATGTAGGTGAATGAATGCATTGCATATGGAATGGAATTTCAATTAAATTAGAGTCTCTTAAGAAATTATTTCACATCTGCCTTTGTGCGAAACAACGAAGTAAATCAATTTAAACAGCAATTATTCAACCATTTTTGTAAATACATTTGATGTAGATAGGTAGTTAGTGTTGACCTTGTTGAATACCCAACCAAATTATGTATTCAGAATTCAGATAGAAATTTAAATAAGAGAACAAAATCTTTGCGCACGTAGACGGTAGAAGCAATAAGCTTAAAAATATACATAGATACAAAATACCAAAAATGCAGGATTGTATTAGGTATACCTACCTACTCGTAATTGGCGGAGCATTTAAGAAAACGGAAATCACTTATTCGAGTTCGTCTAGCAAAAAAAAATCGAATCGAAGGAATCAAGCTCAAAACTATTCACTTATTCTGTCTTCACAACAGCAAAAGAAACCTTAGTTTCATAAATTCAGGAATTTTGGTACAAATTTTTTGGGGAATCGATTATAATGTGGAAATTTGAAACACACTCCATTTATGAAATTCTTGCCGGAAGTAATTTTACAAGTGGTGTCAACTCTTCCGCACACTAAAAAAATCAGTTTTGATCAAATAATATACTACCTACGTAAATTTAACGTTTTTTTTTTATCAATTGCTCAAAAGAAGATAAAGACAAAAATATAAAGAAATGTGAAATGCTAGGTATATTTACCTAAGCAAAATCCTAGGCTCGTGTGCATACATAATAGATTTACATCTAGCTCGAATATTCTTGAAGATTTCACAGCATCCAATCAAAACTTGATAAGAAAATTCTCATTTTCTTATCTGAACAACAACCACAAAATAATTAAACCACGCAGATAAACATCACATGCAAAATCGGGTAAGCAAATATTAGGCTTAATACAAAATAGGTAAATATTAATATACCTACCTACCTACATTGTACATAAATGTGAAACCGAAAGCAAATTAAAAAACAAACGCGATAATTGTTTTAAAACTGTTAAATTTCGAGGAAATAGGGAATGCACGAGTCACGCGTAATTTAGGAGGCTAGCCGAAATTAATTTTAAATCAAATTGCAAAAACAGATGTATGTATCTACATTAACGAAAACTGACCTGACGAGGTTAGTTTTCGACCAGTGATAGTACCAGAAACCAGAAACCAGAGAAGAATATACATACGTCTCAGTATTCCTGGAATAATGCATTCGAGATTGCAAGCTGAAAACTGTTAAAATGTCATATTAGAACACTACCTTAAAATAAGTAACAGAACTCCAAGTAAAAAAAATCGATTTAAACCATATTCCCGATTACAACAGGAACCGAAAATAAACCAGAAATCAAAGACTCATAAAATCCAAAGAAGCACAGCGTCTTTATTTTTGTATGCCAACATATTTATTTTTAGATTAAATATAAGAAGTTGCATGTTCGTTGGCTCCGAATTCCGAAACTCGAATCTTTGCTTGCATCAAAGATTGTTCAATTAAGCGAGTCGTTCGTTTCGAGTTTAAGGGATTTTTATATCTTGATTTATTTTTGGGTCCGTTCTGTGCGACACACCTCCCTGACGACATTGTGATCGTGCGATGTGCGTGTGATGCTGATGCTATTTCGATTCACGCTTGAATATATTTTTTTGTTTTCGTGTTTAAACCTCCCGCGCTACTGTCAAAAAATAAGAAATCTTCCATCCAACCAAACGATCCCCAAATTGATCATCCTTTGTCGCAGTTTTGAAATACATCATCATCATTCCAGTTGGTGAATCACCATAATTCGTCGAAAGTTCATAACGGTATCTTCTGAATCTGTAGTTTATTGGCATTTCCGTTGGGCTTACTCAAACATAAATGCCATTTTTACACAGACGTAGCATTGGAGTCGTTAGCGGTTATTTGTTTCAAAATATAAACAAAATTAAGTGTCCTCGCACAAAGATAAGCACAACAACGCAACACTAATATTTCATCTGTAAATTTCGGTTTTGAATTTTCATTGTTTCTGTCGTTGTAATAATTGGGAGTTCATCATCATGAGCTATTAGCTTTTTGTTGAGTTCAAGTTTAACTAAGGCAAATTGTCTCAAAAGTTAAATTATTTGCTTTGTTATATAAATATAAATACACATAAATGCTGTCGTAAAATTTGGAGGTATAATAAGCAACTTTGAGTACTTATATTTGTAAAGAGGTTGAAACGAAAGGTCAAGAAACTTTTTGCACAAACCTTGTTAAATTTGTAGAAATGTTGAAAATAAAATTGTTTGAAATAGTTGGCAAAGGCTTGCAAGGTTCGTCTAACATAATTATTTAACGATCTATTATTGCGCAGAATATTTACGTTTCTGGGTGCGACATCATAATAATAATTACCTACATTGTAAAATTGACAAATTTTACAACACAATTAGTAATTGCGATGCAAACTCTATACGCTTAAGGGAGTGCCGACCGTGCTAATGGAATGGGATTCAATTGATTTGAAATACTTTACTTTGTTGTAACATGTGATGCTATTGATTTAATAGTTTAGAATAATAGAAACCGATTGATTGTGTCGCACTTGTATTATAAAAAGAAAGTAAGACATATCTCTTCTGATGTTATTTTTACCAAAAATGTTAAAAGAAAAATAAATGAGTTGAATGAGTGAGCTGAAAACTTCTATTTTATTGAAGAGACTTTTTTTTGTAGAATATTGAATAAAAAATAAAATAAATACTTGTTTTTGTTAAAATTTTGACAGATAATAAAGTGTGTAAAATACATGATTGGTTCAACCCTTTTTATTAAGGACTCAGACCTTAACATACGAAACTTTAACTTAAGCTTGAGCCTTACATTTCCCCTCAAAAGTTGTAAAATTGATATATATATGAATATTATTATAAGATACAAATTAATTAAAATTTAAACAAAATTAAAAGAAAACGAAACCTTGAATTAAGAAATAAATGCTGCATAGCATTATTTTGTACTGTTTCATAATTTTATTCTTCCGTAACCGAAACAATTGAGGATTGTTGCTTGATGCTTAGATTAGAAAACTTCTGCTATTTCGTTATTATTATCGGCTCACACGATTTTTTGTCGCAAAACCAAGAGACCTTCCCTCTTAATGACTGTTTTTATGTTCTTCATGAGACATTAAAATTACTATGCCAACGCAACTAAATTATGTTTGGTTCTCTTGTGTCTACAGAAAACCCTTAATGGGATCCTTATTCAAGAACGACTTGTCTGCTTATCCAAGTGGAAATATTAACTATGTGTTGCTTTCTTAAAAGAGGGAATCGACGATTCGTTTGATGTCCCAGTCTCTAATAAAACTATCTATGAAAGGTGGATCTTACATGCATGAGACCATGAGAACACTTATCTCACATGCACAATGCACATACGTGTATGGGCTAGGCAGACAGGAGGTAGGTCAAGATCTAGGAAAGCATGACCACATGTACATTTTCCCATTAAGGTACCTACATTAGATATTTTTTTAATATTTTATTGTCATGCAACAGTTGTCGTTATGATGGCTTTGGCTATTTTTGAATGAAAACCATCAATCAAGGTCAATGTTAATATAAAAATAGAAAATTAGGGCCTTAAGTTTTGATAAACAACCTTAAGTAGTACCTAATATATAGGTAAATTCTCAGAGTACTTCATACAGTAATTACATCAATTATTAAAATATGAGAAAAGCTGTGAAGCGAGCGCGTTTTCCTTTATGCCTTGATAGTAAAATGAACAATTGTATACATGTTATTCATCCAACATTTTTATGAAAATAAATATAATATGCAATACTACATGAAAATAAATAGAATTTTGAGCAATTTTTGATCCTATTCACATGGCTGCTTGCTCGATTGTGAAAGGGGAACACTCTTCTTGTTATTAGCTATTTAATACTATCGTTATCGTAGAAATCCCTTTTTGTTAAAGCAATAAAACCATCGTTAATAAAGATTTCAGTGCTTGACTTCTGGATGAAACCCAATCACAGCCTTCGTGCAACATCTCAACAAGAACAACTCATAGCAGGTAGGAACTTAAGTAAGAAAAAAGGTTCAAAGGAGTAGAACGGTGAGAAAAATATCGTATTTCTAAATCAAAAATACAATATCCAAATTCCCATTGTGCAGTGTCAGTTCCCATTTCGGCACTCCCTCTCTTATCCTTTTTTGACCCCTACTCAATCAACAAGTGTACGAATGTATGTATTTTGATTTTCTTTGAGGAAATCCGGGTGCATCGAATTTGAATTCCAGGAAACCAGAATTTCGTTTTTACCTGTCTACAGTAAACACAAAATGTCGTAGCAGCTATGCTGACCAAAGAAGAAGAAGTAAATAAATAATAATAAATAAAAAAAGAATAACAGGAAATCCAAAGCAATATATCGTAATCGTAGTTTAATAGTTTATCAAAGCAACATTAATATGGTTCGTCGAGAATAAAAAAAATAATAAAAACCGTACACAAATGAGAGTTTAATGTCAAAATTACAAACAAAAGACAATAACATAATATTACATAGAAATAATCTGATGTGGCAATCATGGTTTTTGTTTTGTCGAACTCTTTGGAGAAATAAGTAGTCTTATACGTATCGTATAGCCTTACTCTAGACGGCGAATAAAAGCACTTGTACCTGGATTTCTTGTATTGGTGTGTGTGCTAAAGACTGCTCTCTATCAGATGTTGTCTCTTCTTTTAATGCCTTATTCAATGATTACCATATTCATCTGTACACTGAAGTCTAACTTTAAGAATTTTGTAATGCGTTTATCTTGTTTTATTTCTCCTTATGACTTTTATAATTAAAAGGGAATTGAACGTTATCATTACAAGATGTTTGCCCTTCATCTAAATGTCTTCCTGTTGGTATATATGTATCTGTACCTCCTTATATTTATTATAGGTACTACATTAAATTTTAATTGAATTGCGAAGGAAGGAGGAAAAACAAACAAGTTAGAACTTTTTAAAATATATTTATTTTACTATCATACAAAAAAAACGTTTGTATTTATATGTTCAAGAAGGTGGAAATAATTGAATTTAACACAGAAAAAAAACTATTTAATATGTATATAAAATCTTGGTTGAAACAAATTCTAAGGTTTAAAACTGCAATGTCAGGGAATTTGTGTATTGATAAAACGCCAAAAAATACGAACAAAACCAGCTGTTTGACCAAAATGTAATCGTATATCGTACCTGAACATCAATAACTTGTCAAAGAGACAAGTTATTAGTACGGGAACCAGCACAAGAGTAGACTCATGGTGTTTGAAAAACCAGATACCAATACCGGACCCTAATTAAGCCCCTGCAGCGTGCCTACTCTAAGTCAAGACTTCTTTGCCTGGCCTGAGAGAGAACTCATTTTAGAGAAATTGCAACTCGCAAACCTCAATACAATCTCTCAAGACCGAACACAGAAACAAAAACGATTAAACAATGTCGACAAAGATGACGACGACACATAAAGACACAACAAAGATCTGGTCTTCGAAACAAGTGAAATAACTAACTGAACCTCACACACCTGTGGAATAACTTGAACTTCCACCTGATATTGTGGATATCGTCATGGTGCGTCGCCAATCGGGGAGCGGGCTGTGGATGGTTTTTGATTCGAGGAGTTGGATAGAAACATAGAGAGTGTAGGAAGATCGAATCGCTCTCGGACAATCTTGTGCGCGCACACTCTGTTAGTTTTGTTGAACGAAGCAAACATTTTGGTTGTGCTGGTTGCGACTTTGTGATCGTCAGTACTTACTTTTCTTTAAAAAAAAATCTGTTTCTCAAAATCTTAAGCCTTTTATTTTGAAAAAAAAAAAAAAAAATTGATACACGAGCACATATTATCTTCTTTTGAAGTTGTTCAATTTTTCACAAACAATTACATTCCCTGTTTTTGTGTATTTATTTGTGAAGAAATGAAACTTGGATACATCTGTATTGCCTGATTATTTTATTTCTTGGCGCTCAATCAGTTGAAAACGAGTTGCTGCTAATAAATTAAACTTTCTGTCGAGTGAAAAAATCTACAAGTCAAATAAAAAGTAAAAAAAAACAACCAACAGCGAAGTGTGAAAACAAAATAATTTTGTTACTATTCATAAAACTTTTGAATTGCGTCATTTTCAATTATAAGGTTCAATCAGTAAGAAAAAAAACTTCAAAATCGAATAAGTATCTCTGTTTATGGCCATGATCGCGGTGAAATTTGTTTGAAAATTTGGTGCAAGAAAAAGTGCGTCGGAAGTCTAGCTTAAAGGTTTCAATTTTTTTTGCTGTGCAATAAAAATTCCTCATCAAAGATAAATAAAAATTCTAATTCTGAACTTGGCCAAATCCAGTGATTAGTATTCAAAACTCGTGGTCTTGTGTAAGCCAAACAAGAAAAAAACCAAACGCGACGACGTTATTATTGTTAAAAACGTATCTCTGGCAAAAATGGCAAAACCATATTATAATCGATGACAGTGCTGAGGATTCGTAGAACGAAAGAATTCCATAAAGTTAGCTATAGTACATCATAATTTATTTTGTTGGCTCTTCGAGCGTTGTCGGCGGCCGTTTCTATAGATAGTACTTTAATCTGGCCTTCAAAGCAAAGGTACCCTACCTATCTTTGACTAAGCTAATAAAAATATATTTGAAAATACAAATTCAACGTTTATCATTGGAATACTAATTAATTTCAGTTCGGTTTAGAGAGAATTCCTTGTTTTGTTTTTTTTTTCTTTGATTTCGTTTTGGATTTCATGGCTTTATTTTGTATTGGTTATACTCGTACGTCGTACCTTGGTATAAGTGCAAAGTGATTTGACAGCGGTATAGTAGTGCAAGGAAATATTTTAAACTTCATCTCCGGCAGCGCGACGTTCGTTGTTGTTAAAGTTTTCGATTTTAACTTTTAACGTTTGCGTTTTGACGATTTGTGTCTTTGTATAGTTTGTGAATAAACGTACATATACATACCTATATTATCTTCTTTTCCCAACCAACTGCCTAGCATTGTAATAAAGTGAAAC
Source organism: Sphaerophoria rueppellii (assembly GCA_920937365.1). Classification (NCBI taxonomy): domain Eukaryota; kingdom Metazoa; phylum Arthropoda; class Insecta; order Diptera; family Syrphidae; genus Sphaerophoria; species Sphaerophoria rueppellii. The sequence goes on from CAKKXW010000002.1 coordinate 705,532, forward strand.
CACCAGCTATACGAGTGTCAGAATCTCGATTTATACATTTTTGTACGTGTGTCTTCTTTTTGAAAACAACAAATTATGATGGCGCTCTGAAATTCAAACGAAAGGTAAATATGATATATGACGATTGATACCAATTTTCAATATTTGTTTTTGTACACAAGCGTATGTTAAATGTAGATAAATAAAAAAATATCATTTTGGTTTCGTTTTTTGTTTCAACAACAGTTATTTGGATTTTGCTTAAAGGAAAAAAAAGATTATTTTTTATTCGTTTTTTAGTGTTATGAAACGTGATTAAGAAGCATGTTTAAGATAATAGTCCTATCAAGTAGGTACTTGGTTTTGTTTTGTTAGTTACATAAATCAATTGTTTTTATTATGAGGTAGTGTGTTCCTACTTATTTAATAATTAAGTTGATAGAATTCTTATCTTCACAAAACTTTGGCCGAAAGGGTGATACCTCCACCAATTAGAGGGATGTCTACCTACGTATAAGACAGTGCACACGCCAGTTCTTCTTTCTCTAGAATTTTTAAAAAAGCACACAATCTTCATTCTTCACATTTCATTGACCCCAAAAACAGTCTGTCGAATTCTAAATTCAGGAAGTTACAAAAATAAACATTTCTATTTCACAAACAGACATGAGACTTCACTGCATTCTGAATTAAGTGAGAGTGGTTCTGCTTTATTTTTAGCCATTATTCCAAAAAGTTGAAAGTGAATTTTTGTTGGTTTTGTTTTTTGCTACAGTACTTTTTTACTCACATGCTTTAGACTTCAACCTGTAACCCGAACCTGAAAATCTAGTTAACAAACGCAACTTTACAGAATATTTATAATATTGTAGGTAGGTCTAGGTAAGGTACCTTCTTATTCTTAATGGAATCAAGGCTAATTAGTGGATAATAGTTGATGCGTTGTTGTTTGAACACTACACGGCTTGTTTATATCTTCGAAGACCTGGTCATCAAGCATTTAAATTAGTATCTACCATACACCAATCGATACAAAAAAATGTTCTTTTCATTACAACCTTTTGACGGCTCTCTTAACAAGGTTCAAAGTATATAGCGAAAAACCACCATTAATTTTTCTCGCTTCATATGAGTTGCATCGCCTTTGTACAATTCATACAACCAATTTGCTTTTCATTTTTATAGAATTTGTTTGAAATTACACCCTTTACGAATTACGTCTTCAGTACCACTTCCGATGGTCAGTGTCTATTTGCCTTGAAGCAATGTCCGTAATGCATGTATATAAAATTATGCCCGCATAAATAGGTAGGTACACATAATATTTTTTTCTGTTTTTAAATTGTGCAATTATCTTCAAAAAGCTTTTTCAAGCCAAAGCATCAATTTCTGCTTCAAAAAGGATATTCTATTTCACAGACACCCCAAGACACATTTTTACAGCAAATCTGTAAAGGCTGTAATTTTCATTCATTCCCTATTCTCAACGTATAATATTCTGATGTAAGTTGACAGGACAAGAGTTAAGATTTGCGCTAGATGGTTCCATTTGATCTGTTTGCAGCAAGCCGGTCCGTATATACGTGCGTCGTGGATCGTGGTCGTTCTACGTTTATCCACTTAACACTCTTCTTTTGGCATGGCATCATACTCGATCAGTGGCAATACAGCAGCTTCTTGGATAAATCGTTTAACCTTCCATCAAATCAACATCAACCTATTGGACGGGAAACGACAACAGCGTATGTGTTCAAGTGAAAAACACCGCCACGCAGCATCATGCAACTTTTAACAGGGTCGGACTTTGAAAACTTAAAATGTTATATCATGATTTGTTCATTGGATTATACAAAAACAATAATTTCCAAGGTCTAATTGTATGGATGTATTGCTGAAAAAAACTTTTCAAAAGGATCGTTACTTGAGTGCACTTTAAGAAAACATTTTTTTTGGAATAAATGGAGTCTTAGGCCCCCTTCATTCCTAATACCTGCCTGAATTCGTAATCAAGTACGGTGATGTCTATCGAGTTTATCTAGTTTTTTCTTTTCTTAACATTGAACACTCATTTGTAACCTTCTTTGGGTTTCAACTACATGTTTCATAGATAATATCGATTTAAATTTGCAGTGTTACGCTTAAAGAATAGTGTATTCCAATGCGTCAGCTGTCGTCGATGTTGTAGTTGTCGATTTGACTCTTTTCTAGTGATCACGTTTCTGCTATGGGCTTCCAATGATTCTTGTTATGGTAAAATCGGTTTTCCACAGTCCTTCTCCTAATAGCCAGTGCCCATCATCTTGGCAGGAAGGAAGGGTGGTTGATATAAGTTGTGTGTTCTACGACATCCATCCATTTTTTCACTCTTATAGCTGCTCAATGCGGTTTGGCATTTTTCATTCATTAAAAATGTAAGCAAGTTGAAAGAAGAAGCAGAAGCATTCCCATAATATCTGCCATCACTTGCTTTCTCTTCTCTGATGGTGATGGAGCTCGTAAAGTTATAACTACTTGTAACTTGTACGCTAAAATATAGGCAAAGGTGAGAGCAAATCAACCTGAAATTGGTGTGGTTTTATGGAAGTACTACCTGCAGTTGCAGTTGATGGTCACAAGTTACAACCAGCTTAAAGGTATAGCATTTTTATTGCTAGAGTGTAATGATGAAGTGGCGGCCAAGCGAATGCCGTGCAACAACTGTGTAACTTGTTTTGGTCGTGGTTATTAATTTGATGGTATTACTGTTGGTTTGAGAATAAAATCTAACACACGTTTTTATGTATGTTTTAGTTTTAGAGAAGATTTCGATTTGTTTGTGATAGCTGTCTTCATTAGTGTCATTAAAAATATTGTTTCAATTGTTTACCATGTGGAATTTAACTATTCACGAATGTAGGTAGGTACTTAAATAAAATATGCATCAGGGGAGGTCCCAAGGCCTCGATTTATTTAAGAACTATGAGTGAGTCTCGAGTTTTGCATGTTTTATACAATACCGGTATTCAGACAGACTTACTGCGATCAGAAATTTCAAATAAATGACAGATTCACTCACTCAGATATCGTATACCATCATTGTGGATTCTCAAATTAATGTCGGGATTTGAATTAATCATCAATCATTGCCAAAAGCCATTTATTCCGGTCGAACCAATCTTATAAATTATTTCAATATAAGCAAATACTATTTCCCGTACCCATTCAAATTTTGTTTGTGTTCACACTCGAATTATTCAGTCGTCTTGTTGAGTGGACGTATTCGTATTCTTGCAAACAATAGACTGTTTTAAAACTCTAATGTGCATCTCACAAAAAATTGAAATAAATCATAAAAATTGTATAGCAAGACCAATTCAGAGTCGGCAAATTGTAAAGACAAAGAAAAGTCTATTTATGAATATAGATATTCATCCTAGAATTTAAGAATTATAAATAGTGTAAAAAAAAATCTCAATAAAATACTACTACTACTACTTGAATTATTCAACTCAAGAATGTTCCTTTAAAAAAACTACGACCGCACTCATATCACAGGAAGAACCAGATTCTCTTGATTTATTATACAATTTATGAATGTATGTAATGTATATATGCATGTCTTATATTTTATCAGATATTTCCGTTTAAATGATTTTATCCTGAAACTAACACATCCACTTTCATACCTAGTTCATACGTAGGTACGTACTTATTTAAGTTTTAGACGTGTTTTCGGATTATGTTTACTGATGACCTCAAAAAATGTAATATTTTTACTTGTCGCCGTTTTCCTGTTCTCTCGGCAATTAACATATATTCACGAGGTGAACAAAGGACGAGTTAATAAGAAAAAAAAAAACTCATGCTAATCTTTGTTTAAAGACAAAATAATACAAGACCATATCATGCAGACTTCATTCTTGAGACGAAAATAACTTTTTTTTCCAGTTTTTCCTATCAATATTGAAGAACTTTGCTTACATTTACATACAATAAAATAAGATGCCAATTAATTATTTTCGATATCATTGAAATAGGCTCTGAGGACTTCTGAAAATAGATGCGTATGTAGAATAATTTTTATCGAAATAGCGTCATTCACTTATTTTTCAAAGAAGTAGAAAACTAGACCCATAGATTTTAATTGAATAGTAATTTGTTTTATAACATCCTTAAGAAGTGACTCAGAAACCTTTGCCTGCAGTGCACTCAAACGATAACCAATGAATGCCAGCTTAAGTTTCATTGTTTTTTATAGGTATGGTTTTTATTGGAAGTAAAAAAATTGTAACCAAAGAACAAATTACCTAAAGGCATTTTGGTTTTCAGTCTGGTACCCTACAACTAGAAGTTGCTATATGAAAAATGTCGTTCACCTTCGGTTATACATACAGAGGAAGGAACTCTTATGTGCCAGTTTCCATTGATGTGATTCGATTGCCTTCTCAAAATTATTATTTCGAAACTGGTTCTATAAAATGGATTAAATTTATAAGAAACCCAACAAAAGGTAAACGCCTTCCTGAGATAATACTGCTTTGTTGTGTTCATAGACATTAGACTATACCATTTTCGAGATGAATGTTAGCTAAGTCATTAAACTATAAGGAAAAGTCTTCCAACAGATTTGGTTTTCGGGTCATTATGGTGATAATATTCTTATCTATTCAGGAAACCTACAGTACATGCAACTTGAAGGAGTGACTGGAATAATATAAATGATTAAAAATATCTCTCCATAACAAAGAGAACAATCGGTAGTATTTCTCGATGAACTAAAGCGCAACAATTACATTAAATGAGAATTACATTATAGTACAGTATTTTCAGATGTTGTTTATTTTTCAAAATTCATTTTTTATTCATTAACACTACTTATTACTAGACAAAATAATTCAAACTAGCTTATTACGTAAAATCTTATATTTAACTTACTGGCCCCAAGCAGGCGCTCTAGGCCTTTCGGCCTATGTTTCAGACGTTGTTCAATTGTTATCATGTTCTCTTTGTCTGCATAGTCACTCTTAAAATGACGAGTTGAAGTGTGATAATAAAATAGGTCATACATTTTAACTGGTAAGATTGTTTTGTTAACTTCCCAGATGAAGTTATTGTAATGGGTCCGATTTTGTGAATCTCCAATTTTTGCATATATCCATGTTTCGAGGTCACTAGAATCCGAATCAAGCGTTTTTATGTGTGTAAGTGTGTTATTATGTGCGTATCTGCGGACGTGCGTTACGTTTTTTCAGCTCAATTATCTCGCGAACCACTCTTCGTATTGTCATAAAATTAGTCTCATTCGACGCGGTATTCTGTTTTTAGGAGCTGATTCGGTTTGAGCGAAATCGGCTTAGCCGTTTTTTAATGGCAATCAAAAATCTAAGACAAACCTAATATAATGAAAATTATGATAATTTCTGCAATAATTTCAATAATAGTGCAAAAAATCTTATAGTTAGTGAGGAAAAAAACCAATATTCAGGAGTATCATATACTATATTTGATTACTAGCTGACCCACCAAACGCTGCTTTGCCGTATAAATATTAATTTTCGGAAATACTAATCCGATTAGAAAAATTGCTTCAATAATAGAAAACTACAGTATTCAGGAGCAATATAGGCTGTATTTTACTGTGCAAAGTAGTTGTTAATGAGTCCACGAAATGGTAAGATCAACTTTTGGCAGATGGCGCCACTGTCATTGAATAAACTCAATGTTTTCCATAAAATCATCAGTTTTATGGAATTTGACTTTGAACCAACGTGCGTGTTCAACTACAACGGGATGCATCGGCTGAATATTTTGCAAAACAACTAATGTTTTTTCGTATTTTTCTACTCTGGGAAGTTAGTCGTGTGGACTCCATGGCTCGCACTCATATCTTTTACTTGCTCCATTTAACCATTTGAGTCCATAACTATTTTTTTGAATAGCGAAATTATTACTCTTATAACGAAAAATCGTTTAGATGTTGATAAACTTCTCTCGAAAAATCCTTTGAAGTTTTTTTCCGCTTCGTTACTTACTTACTTACTTACTTCTTTTATAAAAAAATTCATGAACAAAAAATAGATAAGCATGACTTTGATTTGGGATTTAAAACTCATGAAAAATGTCTTTTAGAAAACAATCCAAATAATATATCTGTTAGATCCTCAATCTCAGTCTTACCTTCGATATTGTTCCTTTCCTGTCAAGGGTAGAAGAAGGACAGTAGAATTGAAGAGACGACTGTTTATTTACCTTGAACATTAACCCTTTAGCAAACAGCAAACGTGAAACTGACAATCTGAACCAGAATATGGTAGGCAAAAGTTGAACAATTGTTTTATTCATTTTGATGCAAGTGCTGTTTTAACATTTTACATAATTTATAAGCTTTCAAATAATCGTTAGGATTCGTTTCATTTAAATGAATGTTTTCTGATCGGTTGTAAAAATTATATGTAAACCTACTTTTGAATATTCTTAGTGCCGCAATCGCAATACATATTTTAATAGGTTATTAAATTATTATTACTTGTTTTTCCTATTTTTTAGTGATTATATTGACAAAAGCCCTAAAACCACCTACACTCCTGTCCTCCTTATAAAATCTTTGCTCAACTCTCCATAAACCTACTGGTAAATAAGTCGGGAGATCTTTGTCTTCAATTAAAACCTCTTTAAGGTAGTAACTCCCCTAGAAAAAATGAACAAATATTTAAGACATGTGGGCTTACTCTATTTATATGAGCTCTCTAATAGATATGCTTACCTTTGGAATAGGGCACAATCCTTCAGGTGGGATTTCAGGATAGTTTGTGTGACCTCTAAGCGATGGTTCGTAGTATTTCCGAAATGTTGTATTATGAAAAATACAAATAGGTGTCGGGGCAATTTTATAAGGGTGTTCAACAAAATGACTATTGCCAAATGAACTTATGGCAGTTGTAACTGCTACCTAAATTAGCATAAACAAATGTTTCCGATCTCTTTTTTAATTTCTAATAATTAACGTTATACCGAAAACGAATTATCCATATCACTGAGGTACGTAAGGGTTCCATTAATTAGATAATTTGAACGCTTTCTAACAATTTTCAGCTTAGATACATCGACTAGAAAATTGGTGCCTTCAGTGATAGCTTCCATTCGGTCGAGGATAATTGTATAGTCACTTGCTTCCTTAAATGTTTTAAATTAAGAATTTGGTTTTGAGACTAAATTCAATAATACTCACGACGCAACTGGAGATTGAAACCGAAATAATAAATGCAATAACAAGACATCTAAAATTTGCCATTTTCATCGGCTTCATATCACATTTTTGTCTCTTAAATAAATGCCAACTTTTTCTCCCTTTAAATACCAACACAAAAATGATGTGTAGATAGATTTAAAACAGATTATTTTGAATGTTCATCGGCTTGTCGATCTTATCAAAGCAGAGTATTCCTATTTACATATTTTTTGTTGTTAATTATTGATAAGTCGACCATATCTATTAGCGCTTGTGTGCATTGAGAATAAGATATGAACATCAATGTATATTGTATAAGTATGCGATTTTTTCTGTTCGGATCAAACTAGACAAATAAATTTCTGAAAGCGAGTATATAGTAAATATTATTCCCTCCTTATACCCAACAACTTTTACAAAAAAAAAAAACATGATTTTCTTAAGATGAATATGGGTTAAGGCGTTGAATAACTATTATAAGTTCTCCATTAAAATATTCAAGTTCAAATATAGAAAGAGTGGTATAAAATTAGACATTAAAATAGGTGACTACCTTCCTTCTGCAGGAATATGAGAATAGAAAAAATACTTTCTAAATGATGACTCTAGAACTGTTTTGAAAGTTGTATCATGAAACTTATAAGCATTTGAATCATATATATAAACGAAATAAACATTCCCTGTTGAATCTATTGTAGTGCGTTGCTTATGTATACTAACATAGACTAGGGACATAAAGTTAAAACTGTTTAGAGTATCAAGTTAGTTCCTGTTGTAAAAAGAGTCATCCAAATCCAGATTAGAAAATAACCGTTCATAATATTATCTGAATAATATGGAGTCATATTTTACTCATGTCATCAAATCCTTGGACATAAAGAACAAAGACTTATTCTTAATTATGTTCCGCTTGAATTAAACAAAATACATGGGAAAAAATCCAATTCAAGTGAGTTTTCGAAGAAGTCGTTTTTCTTTTATATTGTGTCTTAAAACACATAAAATTATAATAATATCTATTACACTATAACTGTTATCTAGGAAAATTGTAGTAATATAGATTTGAAATTGCGGGAAAATGTTTGCGAATATTTAAAATGATTGCCAATATTTCGGCTACCAGGCTCTCGAGAACATTGTAGCCCATTTTGAAGAATAGACCTAACAGACCTTTCTATTGATGTATCATACGATGGGTTTTGGACGTTTTTTTTTGTCCAACATTTTTAATATTTTTCGGAAATCATGAAGAAATCGATTTCGCTTAATTCAACATATTTATTATTATTCTGAACCCATCACTGAAAGCCAAGCTCAATTCCGAGCTCTGGTTGCCTAGATATTTGCCACAGAAGATACTCCTTCTATGGGATAACAATAAGCTATAAGGTAAGGACTAAAACCAAAAAATGTTTTTTTGATCATAACTCGGTAACTAGACCTCGAAGATAGTTTTGATTTTCAGTGACTGAAAGAGGGCAAACAGACCTTTGTTCTCGTGTATCATTTAGCATGCGCTTCTTGGATGAATTGAGAAATTTGGCGATTTGAGATCGCTAAAAAATTTTTGAAGGTACAAATCGAAAGAAATTATTTTTTGATTATAACTTTATACGAGTGCTCAAAAAAAAATATTCGCTTAAAAATGGCTGATAGAATACTTGTAAGCCCTTGTTTTGATGTACAAGTATAAAATTGTAGATATGAATAATAATTAGGAAAATAAAATAATTTTGGGTCATATCTTTTTTTAATTTTCCTATTGGTATGTATTTTGAATGGCAGCAATTTCTCAACTTCGATGATTCTTAATAAATAGTATTTATCTCAAATGCATGTCTTTGATAAATATATCTTTATTTAAAAACTTGATACATTTGCTATTATACTACATCACAAAAAATTCTCATGCCACCAATAATTTTGTCCATTTTATGATAGATCATGTCTACTCTCCAAGTTCCTTTTGGTACATGGGATGGCAAAACTTTTTTATCTATATCGTCGAAGAAAATTTCCTTAACAAAATAAATTCCCTGAAAAACGAAAACATATCAAAATATTGGTTCAAATTTGTACGTCTTTCAATACCTTTGGAACTGGACACAATCCTTGTGGTGGTATTTCAGGATAGTTTGAATGATCTTTTAGTGGTGGTGCGAGGTACTTTCTAAATGTTGTATTGTGAAAATTACACATACTCGTAGGTTCAATTTGAATTGGTTGCTGAGTGAAACGACTATTTCGAAGGACACTCAGAGCAGTCGCTACCGAAAACTGTTAATAGAAATCAAAAATTATATTAATGCTCACAAGCAATTTTTTATGCAAAAATTGTTACGCTGAATGAATCGTCCAAATCAGTAAGATACTCAAATGTTCCATTGAAGAAATACTTTGAACCTTTTCTAACACTTTTGACCTTTGAGAAATCAACATAATCTTTATTTTCTCCCTCGATATTTTCAATTCTTTGTAAGACCATGGTATAATCACGATCACACTAGAATTGTTTCAAATAAGTATTAAAAAAATTCAAGTGTTGAATGTTAAAAACGCTTACAATACCAGTCTTCAACAAAGTCAGCAAAATTAATGCATTGATAAAATGTAAACTATTCATTTTTTTGTTCAACCTAAGAGTAATTCTTCAACTGCATCAACAACTTTTCCCTGGTATTTAAATAAATTATTAAATTATTACATAAGGGGTTATTACACTGGTTGATTTTATGTACATATGTATGTACATATACTGTTTTACTTGTCGATTTAATCACACGAAGGCAGTTGTTTGACATTTGTTTCTTGTTAATGATTTGCCATTATAACGTCAGCTTACATACTTATTGTTATCTTAAGTCGATTTCACGGGAAGCTATGCATTTAAAAAATTACTGCGCCCAGTCTTTTTAGAATAGTTTAAACTGTACCTTAGATATGGCTGACCTTACCAAGGAAAGTGAAAAATAATCATAAAAAGTTGAAGAGTGCTTTAGTGCATCTGATTTAAATATATATAAGTTGAAAACAAGTATTTTGAAAAAAAAGCTTGTTGATTGGTATTAAATAAATGTTTAGTTTTATTTTATCATTTAGTTCAACTAGTACCTAATTATTCAAAATATCAATAGCAAAATATACCACAGCGTCCAGTTGGTTTAAAATCTATACAAGGCATCAGAGATCCACAAAAACGTTCAATCAAACCAAAGTGGTATGACGAATAAAACAAGGGAAGAATTTAAGCGGAAGGTGACTCATTTAAGCGAAAATATAGAAAACAAATTACCCGCTTAAATATTACAGTCGTATGATCAGAAAAAGAAACTCCTATACTACCAAAAAAGACTGGTCCAACAGCCATTTCTATAAAAGTTGATTATTATTGTTGGTATAAGTTTTGTGTGTTGCCATTGGCACTTGCAACCATCATCGTCATCGTCATCGTCATGCCATGTCGATGGCATGGTGTGCCAGTAAGAAATTTATGGGTTTGCTTATATTTTGCTGTTTGTTTTGGGTATTCGCTGTTCAATATTTTCTTGTTCCACTGGTTTCTTAAAGATCATTTATGCAAGGCAGTCAGCTGGTGGGAACATTAGAACAATCAAACAGCTATCGAAAATTACATGAACATGAACAATGACAAGGAGTCCATGGCACAACCACTGTTCAACTACGTACATGTACTCGTAGAACTTTTTGAATAAAATTATGTTCTGTTTAAGAAGGCATTTAAGTTTGACAACCAGTTTTTTTTTTTAGAGAGAGAAAAGAATCTACTTATTTTAAAATTCATTTTTCATCTGGTGGATGGTCAAGGTGATACAGATATAGCTAATGCCTAGATGTTGATCATGGAAGTAGTTTAATGTGTAGATTGGTGTGCCTGAGCATATGTACATTTTTCTAACGAGGAAATAATTCAGGTTTTACATAGGTAAAAAATGTTATCTCTAAGGACGATAACTTCTGAAGTTCACTGTTTTAAAAGTTTGGAATGCTAATTATTTGTTTTTGCTTATTCTTAAATCTAAGAAAGTTGGTGAGGTTTCTCAGTTTTCAATCAGTCATGCACAATATTTATATCCAATTTTTAACGAAGCGTGTGCACTTTTATTAGCTTACTAGATTACTGAATTCAACAAAATTTAATACCAATTTAGAATTTATCTGTCACTCTTCCATAAATTCTTAATCCACCTAAAAGCTTCCCATTTCTTTCAATTCTTTGTTCAAGTTTCCACAGGCCTCTCGGTGCATGCATAGGTATTATGGTTCCGTTTAGTAAGGACATATCCTTAATATACCAACTTCCCTGCAAAAAAAAAAAAAAATTATTTTAAAAGCCACACTGTCTTTATTAAGTTGACCCGCACCTTAGGTAAAGGGCATATTCCTTCTTTTGGTACTTCGGGGAAATCGGTGTGTCCTCTTATCCACGGTTGTCCATACTGTCTGTAGATTGTTCTGTAGAATTCACAAAGTGAGGATTTTTGAACAGTGTACGGATGTAAGCGAAAAAGACTACTACCATCGGCGCTGTACGTTGTCGTTACCATGTGCTAAAGGAAGCACTTTAATTTATATTTATATTAACAATAATATTAAGTTAATCACCGTGACATCTTCCCCTAATTCTTCGTGATATGTCAGTCTACCATTTCCAAGATATTCATTACCTCTTCTGGTCATACGCATCTCGTTTTCAACTATAGTTTCTTCATCGCCTTTAAGCCCCTCCAAACGATCAAAAACAAGATTGTAGTCAATTATGCACTAAATTGAAAAACAGAAATATATTTTCAAGGTTAACAAGTTGATAAAAAAGAAGCTGTCACCAATATAACTCCCAAATTTCCTAAATAAAAAATTAGTCGAACTAGTGTGAACATTGTTTGAAAATCGATGTTTAAGTTATCAACAAATTCGAAATAGTCGCGACACTTTTATAGGAACGAAATAGAATTTCAAAAGAGCCAAAAAAACTTATCAATCGGTGTGATTATAGAGCCATTTGTAGTTAAATTAATTATTATATCTGTGGTAATTGATTAATTACCTCTTATTATTGCAAAATGTAGAGTTAACTATGTTTTAATTAATGCTACCTATAAAAATCTGAACTGTGCTGTGAAAACTTTTGTTTCTTCGTACTTAATTATTAAGTTTTTAGATAAATTGGAGGACTAGTTGTTCTTTAAGAAAGAAAAGACCGTTTTTTTTTTTAATCAAATTTGAAGTGAATCATGTTTAACTTTTAAGGATCCCAGACTTTTTATACCTGTATATTTCATTGATACTCCTCATTTCATGTTTCATGTACATATTAATTATGTACTCTCGTTTAATATGTTACACAGACTGTAGTTTAAGAGAACATGGTGTTGATAGGTTATGGTTAACTGAGCATCCAATTTGAACTTCCATTGCGTTAAAATTAGCAATTAACTAGCTTAAAAACAGGTAACGTCACGTCAAACAACACATGCAGGTCTGTCGATATTGTAGATCATTGTCATTGTTGGATAACATTTTTTTACAAGAATCCAACAGCAATGTGAGAAACAATATCCAATTCTTCTTTTAGAAAACACCAATGAATATTGTTGTGTTGAAACAAAATATTTGTCTATGTATATAATTCCGGATGTCAATTCTTCTGATAAAAACAAGAAGAAAAAAGTGTTTAATTCTCATTTGACCTTTTTAAACTAAAGTGCAGAAGTGCTTTCATTTATTCAAACATTAAAGTTATATTTCAATTACAGAAACCGAAAATCTCCATAATATTTTTATGGGAAATAAAAATTAGAGACTGCACAATTGTACTTTATCAACAACTCTTATATACATTATATCGCTTGTCCTCCGATCTTTTGCTATTTCTCTCATACATTTGTTCAACTTTCAAATATCCTTTTGGCGCATGGTTAGGATATTGATCTTCTTTAAACTCCATATCGACACAAGTATAACTACCCTGTTCGAAATATAATAGGTTATACATATTACATATCAATAGATATATCTTATCCTTAAAAAAAAAAAAAAATAGAAAACTTTTACCTTTGGCAGCGGACAAATTCCATTTTCAACAATAAAGGGAAAATTTGAGTGTCAATCACGCATGGCTTTCCAACTTTCCTGTAAGTTGGTCTATAAAATGTGCAAACATGTGATTTTTCCAGTTGATAGGAATGTGATCGAAATTGACTGCTGCCGGTTGGAGTACAGAATGGCCTTACCATAAACTTCAAAAAGCAAACAAACAACAAACAAATATAATAGTAATATATATGACCATGACCCAGGGCCCCCACCAGTTAGGGGCCCCCACCAATGCTATATGTGGTAGTTCAGAAAAAAAAAGGATTTTGGAAGAAAATATTTATAAACAATAAAATGCGCAGTTATTATCATATCGTTCAGTTTTTTGTACAATTTCTTCCATTTTTCACACAATTTTTATGGCTTATGCGTTGTTATTTTATATAAAATTGCAATGTAAATTTATCAATTTTAAAATTTGAGCGCACAAATTTTCTTGGTATTCTCGAAATAATTGCGCATTTTATTTCTTTTTTTGCTTGTCACATGAAAAAATATCGAAATAAGAAAAAAAAAACAATAGTTTTCTTCTTAAACAAGGGATTGATATGCATAACTGTCGCAATAAATTATATGATAATACGCCAAATGTAAGTGGTAAATATAAAGGAATACAGGCTATAATATTGGGAAAAATAGTTTTGCCATATTTATCTCTTGTTGCGGTCACTCATTGAATTTAGTTGGACAATCAGCCGTTGGTGCATGTTCTGCTGCAATTATTTTTTTCAATTTCGTGGAAGAACTTATCGTTTTTTTCACTGCTCCAACATCACGATACGAAATATTAATAAAACATCTATCGGTCGAGAATATCAAGGAAGTATTTAGTATTTTTGTTTCTAGTATTTAATATTTTAATTAGCATAAATTTAGCTATTTTTGTTACAATTTTAAAGATCTCAAAAGTTTTGTATGCACTAAAAAATGTAAGTGATACTCGAGGTGCAGGGAAATAAATCCACGGGAACTAACTCCACTGAGGGATTAAGTTCCCACCCAGTGAGAACTAAATCCACTTTAGTAAAGTGGAAATATGTAGTTCCCAAGTACATATTATATACATGAAGGTATAACTGGCGTGCGCCGATTTCGTGACTAACGACCTTTGGTGGGTCATAAATGCCAAATTTGAATTTTTGACTACTAACCCACTATGGCGGGTCAGTGGTCCCAAATTTATTTTATCTTCTATCGGACAAAAGGCCCCAACGAAAAAAAAAATCAAAACATTTATTTGTACTCATCAATATTATGTGGAAACAAAAAATGTTCATCGTAAAAGTAAAACAAAAGAACTTAAATTCGTGTATACACATAACATAACTACAACCACAAAAAAGTCTTATAAATAAATATTTTTATTTAGTATTTGTCGACGAAATGGACCGAGCAATTCATTTTTCAAAGCTGTTACCGATTCCTTTAATTTGGATAAGCAACCACCATATATCTTGTAATGCATACTGGAAAGCAGGTGCTGCATTGCAATGATTAATTTTGAGCATCTTTTTCACTTTCGTCTGAGGATAATGACGATCTGTTACATTCAAAATCAACTTAATTCGATTGGGAGCGAAGCGAGCTGAACAAAATTTGCCCAGACGAGAATCAATTTGGGATGTGAAAATAAAATAAATTTGCGCGAAGTTTTTAGTTCGAGCTCCAAATTCTTAATAACACAATTTTTTAAGACATTTGAGACGGATTGTAGAGTTTAGATTTAGCATTGGAAACATTTTTCTTTACGTCACATAAACTAAACTTAGACCTTGCGTTAAAAAAAACTTGGAAAATATATTAACACTGTCCACTCAATTTATTCTCTTACAAAATGTTTAAATTAATCGCGAAGGTCAGAAACCCCGAATTTGATTCCTGGACTAATAACCCGCCATTTTGGGTCAGATTCTTAAAAATGGATTTCCGAATAACTTAAGTTTCTTAACATTTTTGTACATAATAATTTGTCTTTAAAACTGAATTTTGGAATGCCTTCGTTTCTAAAAGACATAGATATTTTAATTTCACAAGCAAAATTGCTCAGTATACTTGGATTCTTATTTTCATTTTTTCTCAATTAAAGTGGCAAATTATTTCAAATTCGAAGGGAACTAGATCCACTAATTTTTTGAGAAATTTAATTCCCACTGTACATGGGAACTAACTACACTTGACAAAAGTGAAGTAAGTTCCCACTTGGTGGGAACAAAATTCCCCAGTGGAGTTATTTCCCTGCACCGATACTCGGTGGTCATGCCGCGCGGATGCTTTCAAAGCTGTTGTTCACGGCTTCAAATTAATTCTTAATGCCTTGACAGAGATTTGTAATGATGATGAACAAAAACAGAATATATAATGTCAAGCTCGCGGTCTTCTCAAAAATATGTCTCGATTAGAAACCGCAATTTACATATTCAATTTTGGCATGATATTCTCGAAAGATTCGATTCTACTATTCAGTATTTGCAAAGTTCTACTATGATTTTAAGTGCAGCTCTAAATTTGCTTAAATCTTCTTTTTTTTTGCTGAATCTAAAAGAGATCCATTTGATTTATATGAAATCACAGAAAAAGAATTGTCTGATGAACAAGAGAATGAGCAAGTGCGTGTTCGAATTCCTAATGTACGACGTAATGCCATCGACTATGGCAAAACATCTGCTGTACAATTATCACCAAAAGAAAAATTTCGGACAAAATCATTCCTCCCTGTTATCGACCAACTAATTGTATCTTTGAAGGAACGAATTTCCGCATACGATGTTGTAAACATACTATTCTATTTGCTTGCTTAGATAAGTATGATGGAGCCTCCTCAGTTGATACTCAAAGCTGAGAAACTTGTCCGTTTCTAACCTCAAGATATATTAATTTGCCCAATGAATTGACGCATCTTGCAACTTTTTCTATACAATATAAGAGAAGAGGGAAGAAGGAGAACTAATGGAAATTTGTCTGTATCGTATGATTTTACAAAATGATGTGCAGTCTATATTTTGCAACATAGAAATGGCCCTTCGAGTTCGAATGTACCTATCGATGATGGTAATAAATTGCAGTGTTGAAAGATCTTTTTCAAATTGAAGATCATTAAAAACATATTGCGAACGAGTATGAGATTAGATCGTTTGAACAACCTCATGCTCCTCAGTGTGGGAAGTGATTTCTTCGCGATATAAATTTTGACGATCCAATTAATACTTTCGCAGATTGGAAATTACATAAAGTTCCCCTAGTGTAAAACTAAACCATAGAAAAGTAAGCGAATATATGCTATAAAAGCACACAAAAATTGAGTGTTATTAATTCGAAATTTAGATAATGTAAGTAACTAAGGGGGCCTAAAACAAATGTTGGCCCTAGGGCCTCAAAATTCTAAATCCGGTCCTGTATATATATGGATACACTGGTATCGGGAAAATTAAACATACAGTAACATCTGTGTCGTCTTGAAAACCATGTAACCGTTTAGACGAACTTCAAACTGAATCAATGTTTCGTTATCGCCTTTGACTGGTTCGAAACGTTCATACAAAACATCATAGTCCCTAGCCCACTTCTCAAGATTCATGTAAGTAATAAGAAAATAAAAACAAAAAAAGAGAAGAATACCTTTATGAGTTACCTCGAAAGCTGTATATTGCAAGCTTACCAGGTAGAAAATTAATAAGGTTTAGCATTGAAGAATAATAATAAACACACACTGACTGTAATAAGTAAATAAGCTGATTTTGTTTTTATAATAAAGCTGGATTTTGTGCAATATCAAATATCATGAAGTCATATTGTTATTGTTATCGATAACTTTAATTGTTCACACAACATTTTAACAATTTGTTCAGCTAAGGTGTCAATTTTTTTTCCAATTTATTTCGATGTCGGCCTGATGTATAAGCTATTATTAAAATAATCAAAACATTTCAAACAAGAGATGATAAATTATCAGAAATGTTAACTCATTGCAAGCAATGAAATTAAAAAAAAAAAAAAAACTCGACAAAACACTGATTTACTTGTCAGGCTCTTATTTTAAAGGTTTGTTACACTTTGTCTACGACCCTTACATAGATTGTAAGTCCACCAATGACTTTTCCGTTCTTTTCAATTATGTGGTCAATTTTCCACAGACCTTTCGGAGCATGATCAGGATAATTCTTTTCATCGAATTCCATATCGACGCAACTATAATTTCCCTATAAAAAGACATAATAAGAGTAGGTATGTAGAAATTTAAACGGTAATTCTTACCTTAGGAATGGGACAAAGACCTTCCTCTGGAATAAAGGGAAAATTTGTATGTCCAAGGGCCCAATGTTGACCATATCTTCTGTAAAAGTTTTTGAAAAAACTACACATGTCTACGCTTGCCAATTTGTACGGATGGTTTAGAAATTTACTCGATCCGTTTGGACTGTACGATGTTCGAACCATTTGCTACCAATTGAAAAATGTTATTGTTTTCAGTTCAATTTCAATTCAAAAAGTGGATGTAGCTATGCACAGAAGTAAAATACAGTTTCTTACAATTACAAACTTTTTTGTTTTGAATAATAATTCACCTTAAATTCGACTCCCACATCTTTGTAGTAAACCATAAAGCCGTTAATAGCATTATTTTTTTCGTCACCATGCCCCCGTCGTGTAATGCGAACGTTATATTCAATCAGTGTATTGATTTCTCCGTATATAGGTTCCAAGCGTTCATAAACAACGTTATAATCCCTTGCAAACTTGGGTTTGAAAAAATATAGATTATACCTGAAACCAACACTTCAAAATATAAGTTGTACGTTACCACAAAAATTGAACAAAATTGAAAAATAGTATAAGCGAATTAAAAACATGCTGCTGCATTGTTTTAAAATTTTAGAAAACTACTGATGTCTTGTAGAGAAATTGTTTAATTTTTATTTGATAAAATGGAAAGATGAACTAATCAGTTAAAAAATCAAACACATGCACTAACTTTGTAATTATAACATTTTTTTTTTTAAATTATAGGTGTCTTATCTTGTAATTTTGGTATTAGATATTTGTCAGCTCAGTGTTGTTTTTAACATAGAATGTCACGTTTGATGGCACCAAATAACATAATATGATTCGATAATTTATTTAAGATTATTTATTTTTAATATTAAAAAGGAAAAAAAGCTATACTTTATCGGTAATTCTAGCGAAGATTGTCAGGCCACCAACAGTTTTTCCATTTTTCTCGAATATTTGTTCAAATCTCCATAAGCCTCTTGGAGCATGATCGGGAAGACAGTCATCATCGAACTCCATATCCTTGATATAATAGTTACCCTAAGCATTCGTTCATATAAAGTCAATAGCACAATACATATTTTCTGTTTACCTACTTTTGGGAGTGGACAGATACCCTCTTCGGGAATGTAAGGGAAATCAGTGTGACCCGATACCCAAGGCTGGCCATATTGCCTGTAGACCGTTTTAAAAAATTTGCAAGCACTTGATTTTTGGACTGTATACGGATGAGAGCGAAACTGGCTAGATCCCGTTGCACTATATGTTGTTTTTATCGAATGCTGACAGGTAAATAAAATTAAAATCTTAATATGGAGAATACTAATGGAAACAAAAAAATCATACCTGAACATCCTCGTTCAAATCTACAGTGTAGTTCATAAAACCGTTTGCCAAATACTTTTCACCTCGTCTTCGTAAACGAATATCGTAACTTACCAGATTTTCAACATCTCCTTTAATGGGTTCCAATCGTTCCAGTTGGAAACTAAAGTCGCGCTCGCACTTTCAAAAAAATTGTCATATTTTTAGACTATTATATAGACACATAATATTAGTAATTAATATACCAAAAAAGTTCCGAAATGTCCCATAAGAATTATTAGGATTTTTAATTTTTGCATGTCTATAGAGTGAACACTTCCAAGAATGTTTTCAAAACTTAATACGATTCAAAGAAGCTCTGAATATTGCTTTTTATAGAAGCATCCTACTGGCCTGTGTTGAAGTTATTATCGTTGTTACTAATCAGGGTAATTTGGACGTAGTAGGAACATATTTTAATGTAATTAATTTCATAATTATGAATACTTAAAACGTTGTAAACATGTTTTAAAATTGTTAACATTTTCAGAGATAAGTTCTCGTGTTATGTTGTTTCCAATAACATTTGTGAATACATTTCATTTAACTTAACAGATAGCAGTTTTCAGGGTAAGAGTATAGAAATAATACAGAAAAATTGTTGTTTGAAAGCACATCAACTTAAAAGGAAAAAGTTATTCAGATACATACATAGGTAACATAATCATGTTGTCTACATTTAAATTCCGTTCGTTCGAAGTGTTTGTTTTAGACATAATTGAGTATTAGCTAAAATTCCAGTATTAAATCGACAGTATTTTATTATCTTTAACAATATCTCAAGGCAGTATTTTTGATTCAAACTAGACCTTCAGGCGGCAGCAATTAAATGTTTCCCTTTATTGTAAAAAATATGAATGATACGACAAGGTATACCTATGCACATAATGATGTACAGACAATATTTTAAATTTTAAGCATACAATGACTTCCAAGCAAATTATAAAATGTAAAATTTTCAACAGAAGGATAAAAGCAATCAAGGTCGAGCAATGAGGCCAAGTACCAAAAGCTACGAATCCATTCCGATGACTTGCCTACATTTCGTGAGTGGGACACAAAATGAAATTCGACCTTATTCTAAGTGCATGTTAAAATTCATTAAGCAAATAAATTTTGAATTCTAGTTGTCTGCCGTAAGAACTGTTGTGTCCGATTTTTGATTTTGTTTTGGTTCTGACACAATAAATTTAAGTGACGATTGCCCATACAGAATGCAAATGATGTGAATGTCTGTGGCTATGAAGGTGCCTTAAGTCGGACAATATTTTCACTTTAATTTAATTAATAAAGTTTTGAAGTAAAATTGTCATTAATATTAAAATCTAAATAGAAGAAATATGTTTATGTTCCTAAATGGATTTACTTATATTATTTATAACAAAGCCAAGCCTGCAATACGAATTTCAAATCTTATGATATTTAACAGAGATGAAAAACAGTTGTTCTTAAAAACACAGTAGGTAAACAGACAAATATTTACAAATATGTATTTATTTCCGAATAAAGCTTTTCTATTGTTTTCGTTCTTCGAAAATGTTAATATGATGTATCGTATATAATGTTATGTCACTACAGAAGTTTTTGTTGCTGAAAGTGTGTGAATGCCGAAGAATAATGCAAAGAATATATGTTTACTAATAATAATTTTAAAATGTACATGGTTTTCAATTATCTGTTCTATAAGCCTGTTTTGATACCTATATGGAATTTGCTTATATCCGTCTCATTATTTTTCAATTTTTATGAACTCGTCCTATTCCATTTATCCATTAAAAAAACGTAAACAAAATTATATTCCTCCATTTAAAGTCATCCATGAAAGACTGACTACCTGTTTCTCCCCAAAATGTAGAAAATGTTTTCAAAACAGAATATTTAAAATAATTCCTTTGTTACTGTAATATGAGCTTATCCTATAAGAAATTTAAGGTTGAAAGAGTTGGAATACCTGCCTCGGATGCGATGTCATAGGATGATGGATTAATCATTTTACGGTGAGAAATTAGAAGAAAAGGTAGGAACGGTTGGTTTTTGAAAGAAGGATTAGTACTGGAAAAAGAGGCGTTTAAAATTATATCATGAAAATGAATGCAGTCAAATATTCTCATATTTATAGGTAGGTAATTAAACGAGAATCAAGAACAATTTGTAGCCATAGTAACCATTTAACAAGGTACCTACATATCACGTTCAAAGTCGAAGAAGAAACTGAAAAAGAATTAGACCAGCCAGGCCAGCGTCATTAATATGTAACAATATTTTATGAACACAATTTTTTTTTTTGTTATTTTTTTAATTCCCAAACCTTTGAGTAGTAAGCTAAAAGCAACCTCAAGTAAATATAACCTACAAATTTTTAAGATTCTCTTACCTTTAACAAATGATTCGTAAAAAAATCACTAATCAAAAACATCCGATGACCTCGAAACGCAAAAGTCACGTCGAGTTGTTGTTAGACGCGATAAATTTATATGACTGTCCATGGGCTCCACTCTTTTATGTTTTCTTTTCTTTTTATAATGGTTGTTGGTTACCTTTATTATGTAGGTACATATATTAAATTTGCCAAAATACCAAAATTTAGCTTTGCAAATTTCTACAAAAAACAATGATAAATATGATCAAAGTGAGCTGCGTTCTCAGTTTTAGTGCTTATAAGAACTCGATTAAAAAGGAAAGTTCAGGATTTTTTGGTTAATTTGAAGAAGCAAGTAACAAATTCTGGATGCAAAAATATACGAAAAACGGGCTAGGTGAAACACTGAGTTTTTGCTTAAATGAGTAAGCACATTTTGGTTATGTTATTAGGTACTAAAAAGAAACCTTCTTTTTTGTAAATTTATCTAACGGAAAACGATCTTTATTATTACCAAATATACACTTACCTAGACTTAAGTAAATGTGAATAAATTTTGATGTTATTATTTCACTCGGATTTCTTTCAGTGCAAGAGGTGAAATTTGTGTCATTGCACATGCGATATGCGATATAATTGTGCACCAGCGATATTTCTTCACAATTATTACTGTGCACTCACTCTTTGCTGCATTGGCCAGTTAAAGTTGCAATTATATTTTTATTTTTATTTGTATTCCTTTTTTGCCAGAGTACCATTTGTTACTTCATAGTTGGCTGGTTTGAATTACTTCAAGTTTGTCTGCATTTTGATATTGGTGGAATGGTAGATAATATTCCTACAGTTTTCTACATAGACAAACTGTGTTTTATTTAGATTATTTTTTTGCTTGAATGTAACGGCGAGCACCCACTGTCAGAGATTTGATGTTATACTTTTAGACATTCGGATCAGCGCACCTTCTCTTTATTTGATAAATAAATCCAGAAGCTCGGCTGAAATCAATTATGCACCTCATTTATTCCATTCACATACAAATGTCGAAAGAATCAATTTGAAGCACAGTCTCAATCACAGCATTAGGCAGATGGTTATAACTTATAAAGTTACGATTGCATAACTATGTTATGCCTTGTTCAATAGATAGTTATGTTTTTTTTATAGACTAACGCCTAGATGATGATGTGGGTATCTCCCAAGATGCAACCTGAGCATTGAATATGAACACACTCTGCATCAACTGATTGTTTGCTTCTTCATTCAAATTCAAGTTAAAATACAATAAAATTAAAATAAAATATTAAAGCGCTCAAATTTCTGCGAATTTGTGAAAAAAATAGCCGATCCTGATCAAGACACTCGCAGTGTAGACTAACCGATTGAATATAGTGCAAAACATGTTCCATTGCCTAAGGTCGGTCTGTCGGTTGGTCGGTAAGTCGTTTACTGGAAAAGAAAATAGAATGGATGCCTCTTTCTCTTCAAACCGCACAATGCAACTGCTACTGTGCTGCCTTCTTAATCTTCTCCGCATAATATGCAATTTCATGGTCAGTGGACTGGGCAAAGAAAAAAGGCGCTAGCAAATGGTATATGGATGCGACAATTGCAATATTGACTCTTTTATTGGAATATTTTACAGGAAAAACAGTTTTCCTGTCATTGAAAATTAAAATAATAAATTTGGCTTTGTTTTATTACTATTAGAAACCGAATAAAGATTAAAAATGCTTACAGTGAAATCAGGTTTCGAACAAAGTTTTGTGTGTTTTTTTTTTCATTTTTGGCTAACATAACATTTTCTTTTTTTCACATACACACAACAATTGAATGCCAATATGCACTGCGTTAAGATAGAAATCGGGAAAGTGATTTCCAATCCGAGCACGTAATAGACCCATGTTTCGATAATGGAATATGGGGCTTATGAATAAAGTTACAAAAATTGTAAGTGAGTTTCCGAAATTGTTTTCTTCTTTCTTAATAAAAAGCTCAACCAAAAAGTTGAACAAAAAATAACAAAACAGTTTATAATTTTTACAATTTAAAAAATACCATCCAACCTATAATTGAATGTTTTTTTTTTTTTTATTTTCTTTGTTCATTCATTTATCAATACATTTCGATTTTACATACGAAATTCCTATAGCTTCAATATTCTCGCTCACGATCATAAATCTAAATAAAAAAAGGCATTGTGTCTCGCCTATGTAACAAAAAATGCATTCCAATTCTTCTGCTCAGACAATACAATATAGATGACCACAAAAATGCCGTTATCAACATCGTATTTTAAATTGAAATACACATTTAGATCTAAATGAGTGAAATCGATTTGGGATATTTCCATAAATGCATTTCCCTGAAGCATCTTCTTTTCAAAGAAAGCACCACATAAATATTTAATCAGAATGCCTATGGTTGTGTGGCGAGAAATGTATATCGTTTTATACTAAGAACGATAATGGATGCATTTTTATACATGAAACTTTTTTGAAGTCAAATCGAATAAAAATACAATATTTTGATTGCGGATTGCGGATTCAGCCCTTGACCATGTTAAAGATGCCTCCCAATTCAAGCAGATTCTTGTGATCTCACTTTCGAGTGTTAAAATGTTTTTTTTTATTATTTTATTTTTTAAAAAAGTTTTGCACTTTTAAAAAATATAAACTCAATTTTTTGGAGAGCTTAACAATTTTTCTAATAAAGTGATTCATATAAACTAACTAATCCCTTAGCATCAAAATTTTTAAAATGAAAACTAAATAAAAGCAAGTTTTTATTACTAAAGAAGATTTTAATGTGAGTCATAGAACAAATATTTAACGTGCTAATCCATGCTTGAACACTGCGAACCGGTAATATATTGGAAAATAAGGTCAATAGTATATGGATATCGCAAAATCGAAAACAAAAGAAGTACATTCGTAAAATAATGCACAACAAGAATAAGTAGAACGTCAAAACAAATAAAACAAAAATGCAATCGAGCAAATCAAAAGAAATAAAAGACTTAACCAACAAGAAGACCAATCGTTATTGCAGTTGCTAGTGGCTAATATGTTTTTGCAAGTTTTGTCTGTGCAAATGTACAAGCAACTTTATTTCTCGGAAAAATGTTGAATAGTATTGCAAGCGAGTGTTGAGTGATTTCTTAATTGAGCTTAGGAACTGAAAGCAAGCAAAGCAAAGTTGTTAAGTGTTTTACTTCATTTACGAACGACATTGAAGCGATACGCAGTAAGTGAAGTATGACAAAACATGCTAAATCGACACGTGTGTTTATCGGGGAAAATAAATTAAATCTTTGTTTAGCAGTCGTAATAAAAATAATCAGAACAAATGCGCAGCTTGGAAAGTGTCATTTTCTCAAATACCTATTAATGCTAATACACTCAAACAACACAATTGTATGATTATAATCTTGTTTTCTACTTAGTGTCGATAAATATTAATTTAAATAACCAATGCATAAGAAAATTAACACTTTAAGTAAATTGGAAACTGGAGACACTGTGCAGTATTGAAAAGTTTCATATGCATATATCTATGTATTGTAATTTAATTCACAACACCAAATTGTTGTTCTCAGAGGCTGATATATTTAGTGGAAGAGAAATTACTACCACAATCAACAATATCATGGTTTCCGTTTTAGGGATAATTTCTTAATTTCCTATCTTATATCAACCGTTGTGTCCGTTATGTAAACTTGACCAAAACCAATGTTCAAGAATAAACAAAAAACTATAGGTAATCCCCAAACACGGGCAATAACACCAGCGCCGAGATCAGACGAAGAATAACTCTTGCTAATCGCTATTTCTTTGGGCTAAGAAAGCAATTGAGTGGAAAAGCCCTCTCTCGTCCAACTAAGGTAAGACTGTACAACACACTCATCATCCCAGTCCTGCTGTATGGTGCGGAAGCATGGACCCTGACAAAATCGGATGAAAGTGCCTTAGGCTGTTTCGAGAGGAAAGTTCTTCGGGTCATCTTTGGCCCCGTGTGCATTGAAGGGGAATGGCGAAGAAGATACAACAGCGAACTTTACGGGTTGTACAACGACATGGACCTAGCCAGAAGGGTCAAGGTCTAGAGACTCAGATGGCTTGGTCATTTAGAGCGAATGGACACCAATGCTCCGGCCCGGAAAGCCTTCGACACTATTCCCGAGGGACGTAGGAGGAGAGGAAGACCGCGACTCAGGTGGCGCACTCAAGTGGAAGAGGACCTCAATCAACTTGGAGTGCAAAACTGGAGACGACTAGCTAAGGACCGAGCTAGCTGGCGGAGACTGTTGATTGAGGCCCAAGTCCACAACGGACTGTAGCGCCACCTTAAATAAGTAAGTAAGTATAGGTAATCCCCTAAGGCAGTATTCATTAAAATAACATAAAAATTAATTTTGAACACCCACGTAATCCATCTCAAAAAATGGATGATTTCAAAGCATCTATGGTAACCTAATGTATTGGTATTAAAGTATGTTGATTTTATACCTAACTAGCAGTTGCCCGCGACTTCGTCCGCCTCTACCTCATCCACCACGGGAATTTTGTGGCGAAGTTATTTTAAAACAGTGGACTCTCTCTAAATCGAAATTCAATATACGAAAAGAATTGTTCGATTTGATTAAGTAGTTCCTGAGATCAGCACGTACAAGCAAACAACAGAAGCCTTCAAAAATGAATATTTTTTGCCTATTTTCTCCATTCTCCACTGACGCTTCGCTCCTATTGGTCGCAGCTTCAAGCCGCCTTCTACGATAGATGGACCATTCAACAATGAAAGAATTGTTCAATTTGATTAAGCAGTTCCTGAGATAAGTGCGTTAAAACGCAGAAAAATTAACATTTTTTGCCGTTTTTGCCACATTTTCCACTGATTCTTCGCTCCTATTGGTCACTGCTTAGTGTTAAGTAGCCTGCCTTCCTCGATTAATGGACTATCCAACGCAGAAATAATTATACCATTCGCACCAGTAATTCCAGAGATTACCGCGTTCAAACGAACAAACTCTTCAGCTTTATTAGGATAGATAGATTAGTATTAGTATTAGTATTAGTATTAGTATAGATATAGATCTACGCGGAATATAAACGAATATGTTTTGAGCAAACACTGTTTGGAGTTAATTTTACATAATTTGTTGGGGTAAACTGTATGCACTTTCCTTATATGAACCATAAACACTTAAGCCAATCATGCTTCCAGATCCAGCTTTGAATTGTTTTAGAGTCTAGGTACATGTTTGTAATAAAGAAAGAACTAGAAGTTCTTACTGTCAATTTTCCCAGTCGTAACGGACAACAAAAAAAAGTGTTATCGGCAGATTTTTCTTTATTTGCCCGCTAGAATTGTCGTTCCAATTTACATTTTAATTACACTTTATATTCTTCCTGAAACAACGAACATACATATGCGACTCTCACTTTTAATGTGATCATTATAGTCAACATGCAAAATGTCTACCTCAAAGGAATTCGAAAATTGTAATTACCTTCTTATGAGATTTTATTTCCACTTGTATGAGAATGCAAACATTATTCCAAATTCATGGTAATTAAAACAAAATTACTATGTGTATATGCTTTGGGCATCAAATTCTCAAAACAACTAATGCGCGACATTCTTTTTAAGTCGAGCACCACTTTCTATTTCTATATCGCTGTTGTTGTTTTGGTTTGTTTTCATTTTTCGATGTTTCAATATACGCACTGCGCTTACACTATCAATGAGTAAACAGAATTGACAATTTGACATTACGTGATTACGTCACAATCGCTGATAGAAAGGCTGTGAAATTTGTATTTGTCTTGGAAAATCAAATAAAAGAGTAAAACTATCGCAAAGTTATATACCGTATCGTTGAACAGCGCATGAGTTTCCTTAAATATCAGACAAAATGTCCAGGAACGAGGGGGCTGTTTGTCAAATAACAACGTCAAGCTTCAGAGGCACACAAACGCACCACAAACAGTTGTACCAACTCAAGTTTTCTTCAGGTTGTTTCCTTATCGGTCAAATGTTTACATTGTTAGGTTATGTCACCCGCCATCGTTTCTCTCACATAGCATTGTGATGAGCTTGCGGCCTCCCACTGCACCGGTTACACCAAACCACCGACCGCCCGATTCAGTATTATCAGCAAAAAGATGAGGAAATAAAAAAAAAAGAGCAAACAAGGTTGACTGCGCAGGTAACTTTCATTGCCTACCCATCGGTTGTCAGTTTTCATAGCTTCCGCTTATCGCGTTACCTTATAAGCTGCAAAACAACTGACTGAAGTCGCGCTTGGGCTGGCTGCACGCGGGAAGATTTTAATATTTTTTTACTTCTCGTTGTTAGTAAACATATATTTACGACAAATACCGGAGTAACATGTATGTTGATGTTGACATT
This sequence comes from Sphaerophoria rueppellii, assembly GCA_920937365.1. Classification (NCBI taxonomy): domain Eukaryota; kingdom Metazoa; phylum Arthropoda; class Insecta; order Diptera; family Syrphidae; genus Sphaerophoria; species Sphaerophoria rueppellii. The sequence goes on from CAKKXW010000002.1 coordinate 733,230, forward strand.
TGTTTCGGTTTCAATATGTACATATATTGGGCAGAGATGGGTAGCAGTCAAAAGCTTTCACTTTTTCTCTTTGGGAAGAAGAAAATCCGTCTTGGTGGTTACCCGGTAGATGATTATTTCATTAACGTCCCAGAGGAAGTAATTGTAATGGGTCCGATTTTGTGAATCTCCAATTTTTGCATATCTCTATGTTTCGAGGTCACTAGAATCCGAATCAAGCGTTTTTATGATGATGTCTGTGTGTGTATGTGTGTTCGTATGTGCGTTACGTTTTTTTTAGCTCGATTATCTCGGAAACCACTCATCGTATTGTCATAAAATTATGGTCTTATTCGACGCGGTACTGTGTTGTTAGGAGCTGATTAGGTTTTGAGCGAAATCGGCTTAGCGGTTTTTTAATGGCAATCAAAAATCTAAGACAACCCTAATATAATGAAAATTATGATCATTTCTGCAATAATTTCAACAATAATGCAAAAAATCTTATAGTTAGTGTGAAAAAAAAACAATATTCAGGAGTATCATAGACTATATTTGATTGCTAGCTGACCCACCAAACGCTGCTTTGCCATATAAATGTTAATCTTCGGATATACTATTCCGATTAGAAAAATTCTTTCACAAATAGAAAACTACAATATTCAGAATAAGTATTAGGCTGTGTTTTACTATGCAAAGGAGTTGTGCATGAGTCCGCGAGTTGGTACGACCAAATTTTGGCAGATGGCGCGACTATTATTCAATGTACTTAATGTGTGTCCTAAAACCATCAGTTTTATGGAATTTCACTTTTAAAACCAACGTACGTGTATATTGTCAACTATACAACAAAAACAACTAATGTTTTGCTCATTTTTCTACTCTGGGAAGTTAGTCGTGTGGAATAAATGGGTCGCACTCATATGTTTATGTTAGATGAAGAACAAGAAGGAATCGCTTGGCAAGTTGACTTGATATGTATGATCTGATCTCCAAAGGCGACAGAATATCTGGGGAAACCAATTACATCATTATTGCATTTGTATACATTTGTGGTATTGAATATTTATATTTTAATTCTTTTTTAAAAAGCTCTAGGCTGTTCAATGCTTACGACATCAAAATTTTTTGCACATAAATTAACAAAAACAACACCGGAAATTTACAAATTAATTCAAATAAAAATTAAAGCCATCAGCAATCTGAAGCTCATAATATCTGATGTGACTCATCTAAAAAAAATATTATCTCACTTTGATTCACCCCTGTGGCGTCTGTAAGGTTTTTTCCAACACACGTTTCTTTTTGCAAGCAATCGACTTAACGTATAATAATAATCATCAAAGAAAACTTCAAAACAATAAACTGGTGAAGATATGTGTAGGCTTGTTAGATAAGACGTTTGTAGATGAACAGGTCACTGACGTAATTCCTATTCATTTGACGTCTTGTGAAAATTTTAACCATTAATCAAATAATAATGATAATGACATATTTTGTCAGTTATTGAGTGCACTTTTATTTGTCTTACTTATTTACTTAAGGTGGCGCTACAGTCCGTTGTGGACTTGGGCCTCAATCAACAGTCTCCGCCAGCTAGCTCGGTCCTTAGCTAGTCGTCTCCAGTTTTGCACTCCAAGTTGATTGAGGTCCTCTTCCACTTGAGTGCGCCACCTGAGTCGCGGTCTTCCTCTCCTCCTACGTCCCTCGGGAATAGTGTCGAAGGCTTTCCGGGCCGGAGCATTGGTGTCCATTCGCTCTAAATGACCGAGCCATCTGAGTCTCTGGACCTTGACCCTTCTGGCTAGGTCCATGTCGTTGTACAACCCGTAAAGTTCGCTGTTGTATCTTCTTCGCTTTTCCACTCAATTGCTTTCTTAGCCCAAAGAAACAGCGATAAGCAAGAGTTATTCTTTGTCTGATCTCGGCGCTGGTGTTATTGCCCGTGTTTAAAGCGGAGGCTAGGTAGACAAACTCCTCTACTACCTCGAAGTTATAAGTGTCTATTGTGACGTTCTGCCCGAGCCGTCGGTGTTGGGTGTCCTTCCTCGAAGACAGCATATACTTCGTTTTTCCCTCATATACCGCTAAACCCATTTTTGCCGCTTCTGTCTCGCCATTGACATCACGCTGTGTTCTTCACATTATATCAATATCATCGGCGTACGCGAGAAGTTGAACAGATTTATGGAAGATAGTGCCTCTGGTGTTGACGTTGGATTTCTGCACTATCTTCTCAAGCACGATGTTAAAGAAATCGCGGTTTTCACTTCTTCTAGGTCGGGTTCACGGAATTGTTGGCTATCATCGTCTCCGATGAAAAGCTCCTGTCTGACGGCGGTATTTTGTTCGTCGTCGCCGTTATACAATCTACAGAAGTGGTCTTTCCAAATCCCCAGCATTGACTGCGATTCTACTATGATGTTCCCTTGTTTATCTCTGCAGGCATAGGTTCCTGCTCGATGACCTTGAGCCAGCTGTTTAACCTTTCGGTAAAACCTCCGAACTTCATTCCTGCTGTTGGCTCTCTCAACATCCTCGATCTGACGCTTCTCATGCTCTCTCTTTTTTCTCCTGAGAAGCCGGCGTTCCTCTCTCCTCTTTTGCTCGTAGAGCTCACGAGCAGCTCTTGTCCTTCTATGCAGCGCCGCTTTGTATGCCTCCTGCTTGGCTGCATGGGCCTGCCTGCATTCTTCGTCAAACCAGGGGTTTCGTTTTGGTGGCTGTGTGAAACCCAGCACATTAGAGGCGGCATCTCTAACTGCTCTTCTGGCAATGTTGCCACTGGTCTTCGATACTTGATGTTGGCGGCATAGGACTCCTTAAGAGGTTACTTGACACTCGATCAGAGAATGATCTGGCGATCTCTTGCGATTGTAGCCGTCCGACGTCGAATTTTCTTGCAGCATTTCCTTGTTTTGGCCGTTGTCGGGATATTCGTAGCACTACCTTGGCTACGACGAGGTAGTGGTCCGAGTCGATGTTAGCTCCTCGGAAAGTTCGAACATCTAAAATGCTGGACAAGTGCCTTCCGTCGATCGCAATGTGATCAATCTGGTTGACGGTTGATTGATCAGGAGATCTCCATGTACCTTTATGGATGTTGAGATGAGGGAACCAGGTGCTTGCTACCACAACATTTCGCCCCGCAGCAAAATCGATCAGCTTGAAACCGTTATCGGAAGTGGTGTCGTGCAGACTGTGCTTTCCGACAGTTCCACCGAAGATGTCCTCCTTTCCCTTTCCTTTCCCTTTCGCGTTAAAATCGCCGAGGACATTTTAATGTCATAACTAGGACATTGCTCATACGTTTTGTCAAGGAGCTCGTAGAACTCGTCTTTGGTGTCGTCCTTTTTCTCTTCTGTGGGGCATGCGCACATATTAGGCTAATGTTGCCGAATTTAGCCTTGATTCGGATTGTCGTGATGCGTTCGCTCACGCATTTGAAGCTCAAGACTTTTTGCCTGAGTCTGCTTCCCACGACGAATCCGCATCCAAAGAGTCGCTGTTGTTGCTCTCGGTAACAATTACCATAGTAGATGTCGCAGTTTCTCATCCTCCTTTTGCCCGGTCCATCCCATCGCATTTCCTGGATAGTGGTAATATCTGCTTTGTAGTTGACAATTTACTCTCCAATCTACTTTAAATCCATTTGATTGACGACAAGACTCCGGGTAACTTCTGTAAAAAAAAAAATAACGATAGGAAACTCCACTCTTGATTGCCAAACGATTATTGGTCGTTTAGGTTAATTGACTAGACCTAACTCTATCTATTTAAAGTCTGCCGCTTCTAGTTGGTTCACTTTGACAGACTCTGTTTAGTTGACAGATCAAAAGCGAATCTTTGTTATTTGGGTTTGGCAGATGGAAACGGTTACTATAGGTATTTACCCTAAAGAGAAAATGAATTAGTATTGTTGTAATATTCTATTAAGAAAATCTATTATCCGTTTTATGACAGGGCAGAGTAGAATATTTTGGTATAAATATTTCTCGAAAATTTTTCATTCCTGTATCTAATTAAAGTTTTTTTCTTTTCATTTCAGGAAACATTTTAAAATGATGCTGAATCCTGTGGAAAACTGACTTTAAAATCATTTTCCTGAAATTTTTGCGCCAACAATCAATTCTTCTTAAAATGCCATACAAAATGAATAGTAATTCATCTTTGGAAAATTCATCGGATCCAGATTTCAATGAATATTTAAACGAATGTTTATTGCAAACAAATTCATCCAGCGAACCAATACTACACTATGAAGGTAGGGGATCAAAATATACTGACGGATACTGTATGGGAATGGGACACGACTTTACCGATTTTATTTTTCTTTCTTTCTTTAATTTTTAGATGGTGAGTTGGAAGCTGAATGGCTTAATGCAGCTGGATTTCCACAACTGACGAAACCCTTCGAGCAGGTAATTTGATTGATAAAAACATTTGGTCTAATGAAGTCAGATTGTGCTATGGAGACTTACATATGTATATCTTTTTGTTCATAATTATTCTCGGACCTGTTTTCGTAAATGTTTCATCAGTCAAAAAGCAATCTCCAACAAATGTGCCATAAAATGCAACACATGGAAATAAATTTATGGTTATATATATGTATGTAGTTCTTAAGTAAAATAAAAAAATAAGATAGGGTAATGTTTGCATTGCAAAGTATCATATAACTTTATCACAGACAGGCGACGGCATAAGCGACACACTGAGGCGACGACCGACGACGCACGTGCTTTATTAAAAAAAAAATGTGCACGACTGGGTCGTACGAACTTGCTAATGCATGCTAAAACTAAATATTTATGATTACTTAAATTGCAAAAAGTAGTGTTAAAATAAGACATATACTTAAAGCAATTCTGATTACACTCTTACTTACAGCTTACTCTTAACTCACAAAAAAAACTGAATATATAAAAATATTTAGAATTCATTAAGAAAATTAAAATTTGAAAATGTACCTCGTAAATACATTTCATTCCAAAAGTTTAAATGCCAAACAAATTCAAACCTTTTTCTTGATTTATTGAATTTTTTTTTTTTTGAAAATCGTCGGAGCCGTTTTTTTTTTTTTAAATTAATTTTTTATATATAAAATTTTTCAAAAATGTCTTAAAATTAATTTGGGTATGCAATTTTCAAGACCATGTAAATATACATATTATACTCCAATTTGGATTTGTTAAAATTGATCCGTTTTTGAGATACAGAATTTTGAAAAAAAAAGTTAAAAATATTTTTTAAAAATCCAAAAAAAAAATTGAAATTTTTTTGAAAACAAAATATTATTTGAACAATATATACGTACTTTCGAAAAAAAAACTTACGCTGATCGGACTTTCAGTTTTCGAGAAAATCTAATAACAAAAAAACGGTTCTATGGGAGGTACCGTTTTGGAGCAATACAAACATTTTTTTTTTACATAAAATACATGAATGTTTAAAAAAATAAAACTCGAGGAAGTTTAAAAAAAATCGTAGGAGCCGTTTTGGAGAAAAAAAAAGTTTTGGTTTTTGGCCAAAAAAATCGTATGGTGGCTACCTTAAATTTTGATCTTAAAACGAAAAATAAAAAAAATTGGGATATGAGTTTTTGCTCAAACCTCTAATTTTCAAATTTGAAGTCAATCGGACCAGTAGTTAAGGCTGTAGATGCCTGTAAACTTTCCGACAGACAGACAGACGGAATCGCCGGACCCACTTTTTTCGACTTCTCTATCATCGTAATGTTATATCTCATCCTCATCTCAAATTTTTTTTTTTACGAATTCAATACTTGCCATATATTCTATATGTCGCAAGTAAAAAATGCCTCCTATACAAGCCAGGTGACTATGTCACTATTTACTGATGTAGGTATAGTGTTTATATTTAGTAACCAAACACAATAGACAAAAATTACATTGCAGAACAAGCCAGTTTAAGCACGTTTAGGTCGTAGGTGGTTGAAGCGAAGCTGTGAAAAGAATAGGCACTCGCACTCCAGAGAGACTGCTTAGGTTAATGCCACCTTAAATCGAGCCCACGGCTATTAATTTCAAGAAAAATGTTGGTTGCATTTTTTTAAATACAAAAATTCTATATGCATCATATATCACAACAACCTTGAGAAATATAGTCGTCAAAAAATGGTTAGCAGTTGTTTTTTTTTGTTCATTTTATTTGACATTAAGCAAAAATGAGAACTGAGAAGTACCTACGTACATATATAATTTGTCTTTGTGATGCATTTATACTAACAAATATGTAAATAAAATGAATATTTCTTTTTTCACTTTAAACCCGAAAAAAAAAACATTTCCTTACACTGAAATTAGGGATCCTGTAGGTATTTTAGAAACTGCTCACCATAAATGAATTCATTTGATTAATAAACTTAAAGAAAACAATATTTAAGGCTATATTTTTTCAGGGTTTTGAAGTTCGAGCATCGGATTTAGAACCTATTTTGGCAACTCTTTCGAGACCTCATGCTGAGGCTATCAAGCAAAGAGTGCGCGCCCTTAATCACACAGTCCGCGGGCGGACTAAGTCTCGGCAAAAACGAAAACCAGATATTCGTGATGTCTTCCGAGATTTCGATGTGAGTAGAATGTTACTTAATTTGTGAATTTTCCAATATCAACTACTTTTTGTCTGCCGTTTTCAGGAATCAAGTACGGGTACTCGATCTCGCAGTGCTACGCCTGATTCGTTAGATTCCATCCAAGGTGACGAAGTATGGAATACAACAGCAATGTAAGAGTTTTAAATCAAATAATGTTTTTTTAATTTAAACTTATTCTTAAACAAACAATATGTTCCCTTTTTTCCGTTTTAGAAGACCAAATTTCGTCAGTATATTCGAAAATAGTGGAAGCAATCCAGCATTAGATAATGCAGGCAAGCATAAGCAAAAACTGAGGCGTACGCCCAGTGCTCCTTTGAAAGGAGCTGCTGATCTATTTAGAGGATCTCACGTTCGATGTGATATCCCATTTTATTCGGCCGAAGGCATTGAGTTGCTGGGATTCTCGAGAATCGGAACAATTCATATACCAAGAGTCCGTTCTGGATCCGATCCATCCTGCTCAGTTGGGTAAGGTTTTGAAACAGTCGATCATTAGTCTTTACAACATCTTTATAATCGTGTTTCCTATTAAGCCGTGCACGTGGACAATTGATTCAGAACTCACAAAGCGACCACAACATCTCCAGCGATTCAAGTGATGAATATGCCACACGTTCTTCATCTAAGTCATCGAGCAATGAAAGTACTCCACAGAAGATTATGCATAAGATAACTTCCGATACACCTCCACAAAGTATCCACAATTCTCCATCTTCTGGGGATGGCATCAGTTTCGAGAACATGTATCGCGAGTCTAGTCAACATGATGGAGTTGTAAGTTGATGGCATGATACCATGATATGGCTTTCCCTTACTTTTCATTTCTCATCCATAGGATACCGTCGACAGTCATATCACGAGCCACGAATATTTCTGCGACATCGATGTAATCAACGAAAATGACTTGAAGCGCTTGCAACCGATTCTTTGGCTTGAACTCGCGACGCTTTTCGATAAGTATCACGTTACTTTGGATAAGCGAAAACCCTTTAAGCGGCGCCGTAAGGAAGAAGGAAATTTATTCGGAGTATCACTGAACGCTCTAGTTCGCAGGGATCAACAAATAACAGGAAAGGACTCAACATTGGTACCGTTGTTCTTGGAATTTTTACTTGATGAATTAACTAGACGTGGTGTTCGTGAAGAAGGAATTTTAAGGGTGGCTGGACACAAACAAAAGGTATATCATCACTGCATTGCACACTGTTTTGTTTGTCTCTACTTTCAAATTAAATTTCAGACTGAACTACTCTACATCGAACTGGAAGCAATTTTCTACCAAAAACCAAAAAAAGTCACTCAGCTCTTGACCTCCGCTAGTGTGCACGACTTAAGTGCGTTACTCAAGCGCTGGTTGCGTGAATTACCGCAGCCGCTGTTGAGCCATGAGTTAATTCAGCTTTTCTATCAAACTCACAATCTTCCACCTCCAGATCAATACAAGGCTTTATCAGTAGTGTGTCAGATGCTGTCTCATGAAAACCGCAATACTCTGCGGAGACTCTTAAATTTTTTGAACACAACCATTAAACACCAAGAATCGAATAAAATGACAATTCACAATGTGTCCACAATCATTGCTCCATCATTTTTTCCTCCACGTTACATTCAGCCAGCTGACAAAAACAGTATAGAGGAACAAGTTAAGATGGCTGCGCAGTGTTGCAGACTGACTAGTATTCTCATTACTCGAGGTGAATCGCTATTCCAAGTGCCAAAAACTCTTATCGCTCAGTCGAAGTGTACGAAAGCGATGAGACAGGTTCGTTTATTCTCCTTCATTTTACGTCCAACACATACCTACGTTTGCTAACATTTTTCTCTTGATTTCAGAACAAACGAGGATTGCCGCGTCGAATAAAAGTCGGTGGTAGTCTTGTGGACGTGGGCAATAACAATCCAAGCAATAACAACAACAGTAATAATCGTCAAGTCGATCCCAGTCATGTGCATCGTATTGTTGTGTAAGGATCAACAAATTTGGAGAAAGAAATATCTTCTCGTAATGGTGTCTATACTCTCGACCTCTTTACTTCCTTTCAAATCGATTAACATAGATCAAAAAGATGAGGACATACATATTATGTCCCTGGTTTTATAAAGTAAATTGTTTATTGTGGAACAATAAATTTAGCGCTTAAACATACGCATTAAAAATTTTGTATTTTAGAATTAAAGAAAATTACTGTGTTATTGCACTGCAAGTTCTAGAGCAATACAAATTCTAAATTTAAATAAAACTTTAATTATTTTTTACCTCTCAAGAGTTATTTACTTTATTTATGGAAAGGATGTTTAAATGCTGAGTTTTCCTCTCAATGTTTGTTTCTTTGTATATCAATTAAATGTCCTTGCAACAAAGTTTATCTTCATGTGTTTCTTGAACCTTTTTGCAGTTTGAGTTGTTTCATCTTGTCAGTTACACGTTACACCTCTGCCATTCAAACTACTTGAGGTTAACAGCTGCGAAACAAGGAAATAAAAAGGTTAGAATTTAACAATAGCACTGTTCTAATTCTAATTAAACTCTCGCTTTTTCGGAACTGCGGTTCAGCTTCAAACTTTCGACAGAAAAAATCTCTCTTAATCTTGGGATTAACCGTGAATCGTGATTGTGGTCAGTCGAAAATTGTCTTAAAAGTCAATTTGGAAGAAATACGACCAATTCAAGATGAATAAAGGAAGCGAAGTTGTTGCGATTCAAAGACTGTATCTATACGAGCACAGCACATAGTCTCGGGCACTAAAACAAACATGCGCAGACAGCAGAGATGGCAGATTAGATTACACTTTTACACATCATTAACACTCGATTAACTACGCGTAGTTAATGAGATAAACTAAATCTCTGATTTATTTTATTTACTACCTACATTTGTTACGTCTACTACCTATACGAAAAAAATTTTAAATTTGAGAAATATTTGAAAAAAAAAAAAAATAACGAGTGAAAAACATTGGATATTGTACCAATTTATTGTTGTTGGGCTGGGCTGACACATCTCACATTTTAATGTTTAAGTTTTAACTTTTAACTGACTGAATGCCTAAAATGAGCTAAATCATGAAATAAGTTTTATAATCGTCAGTTTTATTTTTATCATTCATTTTTTGCGTATAATATAATGTCTATCAATTTTTTGGAATACTCTTGACTGAGTCGAGAGGACGACAGACTGAGTCGAGAGGACGATAGACGAACCACCGATTCAAGTTTCACAGAACAGAGTTATCATTTTATTTGAAATCAGCATTTCAAACTACATTTTGACGTTAAGCACTACGTCTGCTACATTTAACAACGTTTGCTACGTAGTTATTACTGACATCTCTGGCAGACAGAATTACGTTGAATATTTATTTTCGAAAAAAAAATAGTTAATAAATCGTTAGAAATCGTAAGCAAAAATTATTCGTTAAGTTTTTATAATTTAATTACACCAATGGTTTGTGTCACCACTTACTTTATTTTACACTAAAATATCAGAGATACACACCGAATTTTAGTGTCAACGTTATTTCAAGCTACAGATGGCGGAGCAATCGCTTAAGAGAAGTGTCCAGCTTTGTATATATAAATTCTAGTAGCGGATTGGCCGGAGATTCGGTAGTTATTGAGGTACCCGCAGAATGACTGACAAAAACGGCGCTGAAAGCAGGCAAGAAGCAAGAGGAATAAATTGGAGAGTAGAATGAAAGACTGAAAACAAGAAGCAAGAAAGAGAAGATTTTATTGAATTTTGTTCCTGAACGAGTAAGGAGAGAAGAAAAATTCAAGATACAAAATAATAAAACGTCAAAATATTCCAGTACATTTTCTTCATCCTTCATCCGTAATGCATCACGTTTACTAAGCCTATTTTGATCGTTTTTAAAGGCAAATTCAAGCGTTTAATATCATGGTAAGACATTTATGGCATCGCGGAAATAAATAACTTTCTTTTTTTGCACCATCAAATATAAAACCAGTTTCATAAAAGTGTTTTGAACAAACAACGGACTTAGAATTTATTCCATCCAACTTAAGAATTTCTATCTACTTTTCTCTTTTCCATTCAACTTTCGCAAATCTTCAAAATTGTCAAAGTATGTATTTTAGAGCATTCAAATTCTTGAAGATATAATTCACAATAGACAGGGACTCAAATATTGACAATGGGAAAATATGGAAGTATTTCTAGTTGATTGTAACACAATCAACAAATAAAAACGTTTGGAAACACAATGGAACTATTCCACACAACCGTACACACCACGGGAACTCAACGAATCGCAGCGCCTTACCATCACCAACAGAAGTAATACACCCCTGAGCTCGACTGACAACAAAGTCAAAGTTTGACAGCACATACCCCAAAAATTGACAGCACATACCCCAAAAATGGACATCATCAGACATTTTTGTTGCTTCACTCACGTACCATGTGCATGTAGCTAACACCGCTTCCTGTACTTCTTATTCAATAGCTGCGTTTTATTATTCTCACTAACCCATATGGGTTAATTTTTTGCACACAAAGCAACAACAACCTGTAACCCCGATGCCTATCGGGGTTTATTTTTTAACTCTAAAATGTGTTCTAACTATGGCGGATAGATGGCGAGTGTGAGACAAAAAAGAAGTTATTGTAGAAAGATTTATTAATATCAGCCTAATAATTAAAAAATAACACGTATTCCACTCTTAGCTACAGTTTTATGAAGCCATAGGATAAGAGTCAATTCAATTAGAATTAATAAAAACAAGTTGTTTGTGGAAAAGCAAAATAAAATTTATCAGGGTTGCGCCTCGGATAAAAACATAGCTTGAACTTCACCCTTCATAACCCAGATCGTTTTATTATCACGAGGTAACCCATATGGGTTAGTGAGGATAATAAAACGCGGCTAATGATTGCAGTCCATAAAATGGCCAGTAAAAAAATGACAGTTGTGCCGGGCATAGAGCTTTGAAATGAAGGAAGCGCTAATGGCGTTAAGAAGCATTATTTTGCTATACGAATCTAATGATTTGCGCATTGTATATAGAGGCAGCTAGTATTATCAAGAATGGTATTTTCGATTTTTGTGCAACATCAAAACAAAAACAAAAAAAAATCCCAATACGAAAGTTATGTAAAAAAAATAGCACTGTTCCAGGTCTAAAGATGGCACTACAATCGATTGCCAGGTCGCGGGTACTAGCTAAATAGAAAAACAGTGGATCTGCGTAATGAACTCTCTTAGGTTGAAGTATGTGTTATTTTTCTTTATCCGAGACACAATGAAAGTTGTGGTTGTTAGAAAGAGTATTTCTTTGTGAATTCTTTAATAAATTGTGTTGGAGAAAAAGTGGCAATGAGAAAAAACCGACAAGGTCTAATAACGGTTTTCGTTGATTGTATTGTGTATTCGGTGGAGTTCATATTCAAATTCAAATTTGCTCTTTATTATAAAATCGGCAGCGCGCTTTAAAATTATTCGATTGAACATTTTTGCTCTGCGCGATTTCAAATATTTGAGATTTTAAATTGAAAATTTGTGGTTTGTGCGAGTTTAAATTGTAATTTTCATTACAAGCAACTAATATCGGAGTGAAAAATTGATTTCAGTGTTTTGTTCGATATTTCTTTTTAATTTTTTTAGCAGTGCTGAACAAAAAGAAAAAAAAAACAAAAAACAAGAATGTTGTGTTGTGCGTTCGGTTTTCCGTCGCGTAAAGCACAGAAAATTTGTGTTCGCGATTAGTTTGATTTTGATTCCAACACAAAGATTAAATATGTAACAAGATGGGAAACTGACTTACGTTTGTGGTTTTAGTCCGGGAGGCGACCGTAAGATTACCTACCTCATAAGCAGAGTGGAAAATTTAGCCACCGTCTAATGGTAAATGACATGAAGTTCTCAAAACCGGTGGTCGGACAGACTTTCCCTGGGCCTTTTGGCGGCTAAATGGGACTTCCGGTTGCGTTTTTTGGTGTCAGGTTATACCATGAGGTGAGTGGAAAAAGTAAGTAGAAGTCAATAGACATTTCGTCGTAGATATCAAATCATATGGTCGGACAGAAATAACGCGGGCCTTTCCCTTTGTCCGACCATTTTAAAAACGGTATTTTTGGTGACATTCTACCTCATCGGCTGAGTGGGCAAATGGGGTATCAAATGAAAGCTTAGAATGTCTACATTAAGAATCTACTGGTCGGACAAACTTTGAATGGGCCAATCACGAGACCGACCGCATTTTTCAAAAAAAGTCTGTTAATTACTTTAATGTTTTTTTTTCAATTTAGAATCAACATTTTTGGTGTTAAATCTATATAAAATAGGTAACTGATGAATGATATCATAGTTGGCTAATCCAAAAATATAGGTATGGGCTTAAAAAAAACCAAAAAAAATCCAATAAACTGTTTCGCGGACGATAGTATTCTCATACTCGTTTCCAGACTCACATCCCTCCTCTTCGGATGTGGAACTGCAACGCCAAAATATGATAAGCTCATTAAACTCTGACTTAAACAGCATTGTACAATCGGGAATTTAAAAGCGTGTAGAATTTGATGCTTCGAAAACTCAGTGCTCTCCCGTTGAAGCGAGATATATCCCCCTTGCCACTGTCCATGAGTAGCACTTCCATCAATGAGACCGAACATCTCGAGATTCTCGGTATGTGCATCACTGACCACCTCTCTTGGACCGAGCAGCACATACGCAATGTCGCCAAAAACACCGCAAGATGTTTGGGTTTCTTAAGACGGTGCAAGAAATTTTTCTCCCCGCCTGATTTGGCTATCATCTATAAGACATATATCCGTCCATAGCTTGAGTACAATTCCCATCTTTGGGCTGGTGCTCCAGTAACATACATATAGAGAGTCATTTTTAGCCGTACTACACCGTAATGTACACCGACTCCTCCTTTCCTACCCCTTCCTTTCTTCCTAATGCACTCACTGTGTCTCTGGCCCAAAAATCCTTTGTCTCTGGGTATAAAAAATACCTTGAGTGGGTGCAAATTATAAAAAAAATATACATTATTTTTCCAAGTGTATCGTTTTAAAATCCAGCAAAGAAATATTTATAAGGAAGGAATGTATAAACAACCTGCCTGTAACGCATATGGAGCAGTAGAGATTTTTCCAACATGACAAGTTAAACCCATTACGTTATCATCAGCATTGATGGGGATAAAAAATCAAAATAACAATCAACAAAAAACCCTTAGGGGAATCCTTTTGTTCTGATCCCTGTTTGTCTTGAATGTGACGTTTATTCTGTTCGTTTAAAAGCCACTCAGCAAGTACGCGACCGACGCGACGCGACAAAGTAAGTATGCGATGATCTCCACCGCTGCTGCAGCCCATGGGTTCATTGATTTACAAGACCACCGCAGACGGATGCTATACATTCGGTACGGATCCAAAAGCAGGTAGATCGGAGTCGCCGGTAGCTGATTTAACATTGTTTTTTCTTTTTTTCTTTTGTTATTATTTTTTTTTTAACCTTAAGAATAATTTATTTCAAGCTTTGTTAGAAGGATGACTTTAAGCCTATATCGACATGAAATGTCCGATTTTTATTGTTAACGTACGATTTTATGGTTGTCTGCTTGGAAAATTGGATTACAGTGAATAAAAAACTTAAGATTTATTTCAGTTTCTGATCATATTTCTACGGAACTGATGAATCACTGAAGTTATAAACATTTAGGAAAAAACTTCGTGATTGGAATGATAGATACCTAAATTTAGTTCTCTGCAGTCCAACCAGCCTTAAATTGGGAATAAATTCTGACAGGATCCATTAAGCCGATCACACAACCGACTACTTACAATAAAGCTGCAAACATATGAGAAAGCTGCAAGTTTCTTGTACTGAAAGGTTTTCGTGGTTCAGTGTGGAAAATAAAAGATCAACGGATGTGTCAGACATTGAAGTTTATTGCGGATATTATCAGGAAAACGTCATGATTGCTTTTGTTTAACTATATTCAAGTTAAGAGAGTTTGATTTCACAAGAAAAATAGCAAGAAAAAAATAAAATGAAAAGGAAGAATGCCGTAGCAAGAATAAAATATTTATTGGTTTACAAATAAATGTGAAAGTATAGTTCATTTTCATGTCATGATTTCTTACACAAGGCCAATGATGTCAACTATTGTGATTGGTCAAATAATTCAATCTTGCCTTTCCAACTATTTGAACATATCCCGCAGGGACCAAACAAAGCAAAATGCAAAACCTTCTTTTCAATCAATGGTAAATATATTTCAATTCAATTCAAATCCTGAAAGATCCTTTTTCATCATCCAATAACTGTAAACAGAATCAAAACAAATGTGTTCAGTTCATGCATGTATCCAGAATTAAGCTAGGTACATTCTGTTCATTTTATCAAGTCAGGATAATTGGAAACTGAATGTTAACCACCTCGGTCTAACGTATCATAATGTTTGGCTCAATTGAGGTTTTAAAATAACCAACAGTTTTTTGTGTACCTGAAATTAAATTACAGCATGAACCTTATGAAAATGTTTCTCAAATATTTACATATAAGTATAGAAATGGAAACTTCAAATTCATATGACACAGCCAAGAGTTTTAACAAGGGTGTAGGTATAGTTGATACCTATTCACCTAGGGAACAAGCCATGGTCTATTTATTGAAAATGAAATTCTTTGTGCTATACCTTTCTTATTATAAGATTATTACCTTACTTCCTAATGCAAAAAACAAAAAAACGTTCGCCAATTTTTACTACGTATGGGAGTAATACTAATATAATCTAGCAACATTGAATTACCATATAGTTTAATATCATAAGACTGTTGGGAGTGTGGGTATACCTATACACCTTACGGCATACCTTGAATATTTTAATGCATGTTCCTTTCAAAAAAAAACCTAGTTCAGCTTAAATTTATTAACTTGATAAAAAGCGGTGTCTTACGTAACCTATATAAACTTAAAAGAATTATCAACCAATTTTGTAAAAACCTACACTCATTCAATATAGGTACGTAACGTACTTACATACAAAAAAACACAAGCCTTCGATAGTAAACAAAAAAAAATGTCGAGACCCTAATCCAATCTTTGTGTCAGGACAGTTTAGATATTTACACGTTTTTAAGTGGCGTATCGAACTTTATTCCCAACTCAACTTGGTTAAGAACATTCCTAATTCCTAGACTCCGCTCCGTCCGTCGACAGCATGACAACTCTCCGGCGACCAATATTCTTATCTGCATGATAAGTCTACCCGACACACAGCCAACAGAGCACAACAACAACCTTACAACATCCAAAGATATAGTAATTAGCCGAAGGAACACACACGTTTTACCTGAATGGGCATACCAATTAGCAAGTCTATCGGGCCATAAATAAGAATTTTATTTCGAACACCCAAAGCCAGCAATAAGAATTTAGTTAAAAGAAAACCTCACAAGCGGCAATTTGCTCTGACATTGGCCTAAACAGTAGTTTCCAGTCTTCTTGGAGTGGTTGCTTTATCTAACCAGCAACGAACAAAACCGGCAAGTTTTGTCCTTTTATTCTGATTACATTGACTTGGACATTGGTTAAATCGAGAAGCTAGATGCCAGCAGCAACAAACTCCAACATCCAATATCACCCAATCAACAATCAGCTACAGTTTTTTAACCGTAAAAATCAATTTGGAATCCTTGAGCCTGTGCATTCTGTGTGATATCGCAATTCGTAACAGGCCAATGGAATTCTGTCTGTTTCTGAATCTGAATCTCTGACCCGAAGCTAACAAACCATCAGCTTTAAATAATTATACCAAGGAAAAATAAAGCATTTCCAGCTCACGTGCTAGTTGGCGTCGTGAACGACAGCGACAACAACCACAGTCCAACTACGACAGGGGCAACAGCGAAACGAAGACAAACTGCTCGATTGAGCAGTGGCACGAGGGACGGGACAACTAACGTTGCGATGTAGGTGGGAGAATTACAAAGAAGAAGAAAATGGAAATGCTTCTGGAATTGTTCTTCCTTTTATGGAAGTTAATTATCTGTAACGTGAAACTGCATTCATCCAGGTAAATTACGAAGTGTTTCGACTTTAGAAATTCAATTCGATTCGAGTCTTTTTGCTTTTCATGGTTGTCTCGCAAAGACGAATATAGCGTTGAATGTTTTCACAACTTGTAGAGCAAACCATGTTTTTAACCTCAAAACAATGAGTTGCGAGAATACAATCACTGACTGTGTAAGAAGGACATCACCTGTTCATTGTTATTTATAGCCATCAAGACGAAGGAGAAGGCTGGAAACATCAATATATCGATGGCCAAATTAGTTTTTTTTTTTTTGTCTGAAATGGGTGATGTGAGCTAACAATCTGGCTCGAGAAGAACGAATATGGCGACGAGAGAAACCTCGAAATCGGAACAGTAACAGAAGAACTGGTCTAAGGTCTGGTATGTTAGGTGGAGTTGATCTAAATTGGGTTTCATTACAACTGGATGATTCACAAGTCACAACTTCACAATAATTGAAAACGAGTTTAGTTCTTTCAATCTTAATTGTCGAAGACCATCGTGATAAGTCTTAAGTGATTTTCAGATATTCTGTTTGTTTGACAAGGGCTCGGTGCCGGTATGACGCAGCAATGGAATGTTAATTGGAATACTGCATAAGAATTTTCGTGTTGAATTTACCTTGCTGAATTCTATATGCAATGTAACTTTTTTAAGGACTGAACATAAGTTATAGTTGCATATCCTTATGGATCCTTGCCTTCAGCAACTTATTTTCATTTAATCTCTTGAAATTCTTCTTTACAAAAAAACTTGCCCTTGATAAGATTTTCACCATTGATTTATCTGATTTAATTTCCGTTTCGAAGAAAAGATCAACATCAACAAAAAGTTCCTCAAAACAAAAAAAGGAAATAAACTAAATCATTCCCATAGAAAAATCTTGTCAACAAACAACCTAACATCTGCTGACAAGCCACCCAAAGAGACAAAGGTGCTATTCAAATATTACCGAATCAACTTCGTATAAAACATCTTGTTCAACACGATCACTACTAATTGGGCCTCATTTGGAACCGTTTTCAATTCTCGGTTGTAATTTATAAGCTATTAAAATGCAATGCATCATTCTTCGTCGAGGTCGGAAATTTGTTATATTTTGGACTGTGCTTAGCATAAAAGAAGACTCCGCTCCAGTTGCGTCTGTTGACTGTCAAAACAAAGTGTCATTCAGCGGGAAGGAGCAATGAAATAAATAAGAGAAAACTCCAAACTTAAAGAAACCCACTTGTACTTGAACGCAGGAATTAACCACCTACACTCTTTTTGAATGGCTCCTTCTGATGACATTTTTTTCTGGTGTTAATACTATTGTACCAATGAACACACCGAGCCCCTCCAGGCATTGTTGTGCTTCTTTTCCTCTACTGGAGAAGCTACAAAGAAAACCTGAAATAATTTATTTCGTGTTTTTGAGATGGAAAGGCAACATTCAAATCCCAAAGAAACATACGGGTCTCCAGTGTCAGTAATGGGTTGGGCTCTGTTATGCGCTACGGCTCATCAAGAAGCAGCGAGCTACTTATGCAGTTTATTTTTAGTTGCCACTTGAGGTCAGGAGGTTTTTTATCTTCACTTTTTAGTTGTTAGTATTTCTGGTGACAAAGAGTGAAACAGGAATGATCTCGTGGTTAGGCTTAAAGTGCATTATCGTGTCAGGTTATGACGATAGAATGTTAATTTTTCCAATTGCTAAAGTAGGTGGTACTGTTCTCGACTATACATGGTATTTTCTCACTTTCGTTGGACAAATGTATTCGGTTCACGAAAATTTAAGTTCTGGACAATTTTGAAGTGAAAGAAAAATCACATTACCACATAATGTACCTATTCAAAAATAGGGTTTTTTTTTGCCGAAGACAATCAGATCATATTAAAATTGTCGGTTAGTTCCTTTAATGTAGTATTAAACACTTCTAAGAATAATGATGATCATATGTTCATCAATATAACGCCAATGGCTGAACCAAGAAATACTAGACCCACATAAAAGTAGCCGATACTTTGTTGTGTGAACCTATTAGGATGGGATCATGGAAAGGTTCGTCATTTTCAATTTGTGAGCGCAACACTGAACAAGTTCAAGGACAGGTATGTACACCGACCGGTTCCCTTTATGAACATATTCTGATATTTAAGAAAATATCATAAAAAAGTAAAATGGGTGTATCCCTTCTTTTCTTGAAATTAAGTATTAAGTACGTACTTTGAGAATCAAATCCTTTTCAATTAAATATTTTTCAGGTCTCAGTCAGAGCCTCTAACTCGATAATGTTTAAGGAAATAATTATTTATGTCTTTCATATGATGTACGAAGAACTCTTTGTCTTTCTTGGTTCTTATTTGATTAAATTCGTGGTCAAGACTACAAGAAGTGAATATTTTTGAAACAGCATTTTCTCCCATTACTCATTCGGACATGTTATATCCGAAATTAAAATGAACGAAGCCATTATCCTGAAACATATCAATCCCACTAAGTATTACTGTGTTTTAATCATCATTTTCCACCAGGTTCACCCGACTGCTTGTGCTTCAAAGCTTATATGTTCATCGAGAAAAGGTGTTCGTATAAGCCTACTGACTCTTGCAACCGAAACTGCCCACGGATTTATGATCATACCTTGAGGAGAACAATGATCAATGATCTTGGTAACTAGAGACAAACCAAATACATATAAGAAAAACAAGACGGTTGAAAAAGCTATTACAAGACTGCTATAAAACAAGTGTTCACTATTCGCAATTACAAGATCTCTTGTAATGATTGGCATTTATCGTTGTAATTATGAAATTAATAAGGCAAAAAATTGCCCGCCACGATCGGAGTGGTTTTACCTTAGGCCATGGCGATCGCAGAAAATATCATTAAGAGCTCCTTGTCTGTCTATCCGCAAGACATGGTCTGCAAGTATCTTAGACGACGTGCGTCGGTCGCAGGGTGACGGAACGGACACCCGAACACAGCCTTAAAGTCATATCCGATTCGTTGTTTACGACTTGTAGTTTTTGTTAAGGTTAAAGATACATTATATGGCTACACTTGAGGCAAGTAATATCTCGGCAACAATAAATTATGTTGCCAATTTTGTTTTGGTGTTTTTTTTTGTTCAAGTCGTCTCAAATAATGTCGTATATTTGGTACATAATTAAAATCTTCAAGTGATTGAGTTTTAAGTGAACTGAACAGTTTCTTTGAGAAATATGAAAAGGTATTAATTACTCCTTCCGGTATGAACAAGACACCCACACCAGCATTGGCAGAGCAGTTCTACAAAACAGTAACAAAACCTTTTATTACATTTTTCTTACAAACAAACCTTTAAATGCGAATAGAATCTATCCAAACCTTTCCATTCACAATTTGTTTTCTCATTTTAACTTCTTAAGTCGTTTACTAACATTGTTTTTATGTGGTTGTAGGAGTTGATAGCCATTAAAAGTAACCACATTTAAAATTATGTAAAGGAAAAGTGAGAACTTGTGGACAGTTAATTAACATAAACTCGTGAAAAAGATTTATTCATTTTTAACTATCAAGCTCATACTATTTGAGCCGATTTGCTTAGGTAGTAACCTGATCACAGATGCTTTTTTTAATAGTTTTGGGTCTCAGATTGTCACGTTCCTAATAATCAAATAAACAAATCAGCATGTAACGACTGAAAAAGAATGAGAATTCATCTTGTTCAATGTACAATATGAAATAAAAATAGGATTATCTCAACCTATATACAATTTTTATGCACAATCCCATGTACAAAATATTTTCCTGATTTTTAGAGGAAGTGCACTAGCATTAAACGGTACAATCCATTTAATGTCATCATACAATTCTTAATGTCCAATCAACGAACCAAACAAACGTCACATAAAATTGCAGAATGTTGCAAAAGAACTCGTTAGTAGAAAAAAAGATATTCCGTCCAATTCATGACCGTGAGTGAGTTTAATATCCTACTTAAATTGTCATGCCTTGAGAGAAATCTCTTGAAAAGTTTTCTGTTTGGCTGGCAGTCTTGAGACTGAAGTCTCGTAGCTTATAGATATATCTACCTACAGTTGATCGAGATATGATCTGCTTTTATGAGTTGACATTGGCACTAGAAAATTGATTTCCTTCTATTGCTTGTTTGCCATTTCTATTAATTACTCCTATAACCAAACGTTAATTTCGGTTTTTCAATTTTAATTCAACTTGGAACCGGAATCAACTCGACATTTGGACAAAAATGAGGAAAGTTCTTTTAACAGATAGCTTAGAGGACATAGTAAAATTAAAAAATATAGAAAATGTGACAAAATAAGTAACATACTGTTAAAATAGTTCTTCATCTGCTACAGCATAGAAAATATATAATATTTATTATAATATTTATTATATATTCTCTATGTGCTACAGATAGAACAGTGCTTCAAGCGCCTGCTTCACGGACTTAACTGTGTTCAGCCAGAAAATCAATCGGAAACTTTTAACATATTTTTAACTTAAACAATTTTAAAAGGAGACAACAAAAGGAGTTTATCAAATCATTTCTTCTATTCAATTCTATACAAAATAAAATTTAAGTATACCTAGACTAGTTCTTACTTTATGAACAAGACAAAAAAGCTTTCACAATATAGGTCTAGGTACATTTAAAACTCCTTGGTTTGCATTGTTGAAAAAGAAAACTTCCGAACAACAGTTAGCTAACAATAACAAACGATTCAAAACTTATCCAAGTCAGGAAATACGGAAATTCACAGAGTATTTTGCTCGATTGACGTTCGAATAGCCTAGTCATTAGCCAAGGGTTATTATTCCAGGCGACTTATCTAACATAATGAATGGTCGATTATAAAAGTGCAATCAGAAAATTATTTATAATATCATATACGTTCACAGAAATTGAAAAAAAAAAACCTGGAACTCAACTCGTACCGAATTTAAGTCATGCGGTGAACGCGGCGCGGCAGACGAGGCGTAGTGATAATGGAGGAACTTTGACAAAATACTTTGCTGTAAAAATGTCATTCTGCTTCATAAGTCAAAACTCAACACAGTGCGAACATAATAAATTTAAGTCACTTAACCGTGACCGTTGATTGCTACGAACGAACCGAATTTTTTAGTCTCTGCCTCGGTTGGTCGCGTCGCCGCGCGCGCCGGTCTCGATCGCAATCATTTTTGTGGAAATATTTTCCGGTCCAAATGCATTTCAGATGTTTATTTTGTAGTTTATGTTAAATTAAATGTATGATGATGGCGAATTTCATGTATATATGAAAAGCAGTGCGGGCTGGTGTAGGAGTTGAAACTTTTGATGTTGAATGGAATTTCGCAAGATCTATCAAGATACTAATGTATCCAACAGACTAAGCATTAAATTTAGTTGCCTATTAAAATTGTCATTGCAAAAGTCTTGAGAATTTGTGTGGTTGTGGAGACTTTGTTTGTAATATTTATGAAAAATTAGAATGGATCAAAGGTGAGGACTGTTCGGAACTTTGATCTTTATCTATGGGGACTTACTTCGGGTTTCTTGTCGCTATAAACTGGAAGCTAATGAATGCAATAAATAAGAGGAAATCGAGTTGTTTAAGTGCCCTTGCTAAATTCAACGCATATGTTACAACATGAAGATATGAACGATTAAGTTCATTAGAAAAAAGTCCACATATAAAATAATTTGAACACAAATTTTCACAAAAATTAATCTATTCATGTACATATGTATGTTAGTATGAAATCTGATAATTAAAATCAGAAGTTTTATTGAAGAAATGAGATGGAATTTTATATTTGCTGCTTAGTAGATTTCAATTAAAATATATGAAGCTAATTCTTCTTATGTTATTGACCTTTATCACCTATAAGAAGCTTTAAAATGTTAACTCATTCAAAATTCACTGTACAATATGTGACAAGACCACTTTCAAAATACACGAGACAGGTCAGCTGTTGTATGCGTCTCGCTCCCAAACTCACCACATAAACAATTCAATTCACCTCCAGCAACATGTTGCTTGATATCTTTCAGTTTCAGCATCAACGAAAGACGTGGGTTTATTTACATCTGGCACGACCTCTTCAGTTGTTTACAAGCTGCCTCTACAAACGGTTGGATATTCGTGAACGTATAAGCGCGTTCCGTTTCAAGTGCATCTCTATTTTACCTTCAACCACTGTTAGCTAGCAGTTTAATTCAAAAGTAAAACAAGAAGGTTCACCCGTGTTCCCCTTTATCCTCTTGGATTACCATTGCGAACCAACCTTTAAAAAATAGTAAAAAAAAAAAACATATATAAAACTGGAGGAGATGAGTTCTGAATGATACATTCTTTCTCCCAGTAAATCAGTGAGCTCGAGAGTGTGTTTGTGTGTTTTTGCGATTGTGCATATATGAAAAAAGATTAACGTTGGTTGTCGTTGTTTTTTTTGTGTTGCGTTGTTATTCTTGAAAATTAAATATCCTTTTCCGCTTGTTGTCGTCGTGTCGTATCATCGGTTTTATCGTTTGTCGTTGCCGTTGGTGTGTCGTCATAAAAGGACACCTTGTGCGTGTTAAAGAGTACTCCTAACTCATGTGTTTACTATGTCAATTTTTCCGAAGTGCACGTTGGGCGCCATTTGATATAAATGTTTCAAGATAAATCCGAAAATTGTTTGCCTGTTTTCTGTCCCTTTGGTTCATTTTGTGAATAGTGTAAGCTAAAGGCAACTTATTCTGTAACCCAAACTTCGACAGCAACAAGAAGAAGGAAAAAAATAAACCTAAAGAAAGAGTTTGGGAACGCAACCAGCTCAGATGGAAAATATTTTTTTGTTTGTTGTTTAAAAAAGAAAGAAAGAAAAATGAAATAAAAAGAAGTGCAGAATTTAAAAAAAGGTAAAACGTGTTTTGTGGCAAACGTAGAAGGAAGAAGAGGCAGTATAAATAAATTTGTCCAACGTACTAACCCGCAAGTGGTTCAATTATTTTGCAGCAAACAGTGGAAAAATCTTCTACTCGGATTCGGGGATCCCTAACGAGCGACACCAAGAAAACAAGACCTGAGACGGTTCGGTGCCGGTGTCGCATGAATCTGGTGAATTTATTATACGATATTGGATTTAGTAACAGGTGAATAAATTTATATAAATTATTCAATGCAGTTTACGGGATGGATTGAGTTATGGGACACAGAACAGCAGAAGAACGAGTAGATTGGAAAGGTTGACTGTTGGTGTAATTGAGAAGCATGCTTTATGTGGTATTGGTTTAGTGTGGTTAAGTTGAACATCTATGATCGCTTTGTGTTTTGTGCAATGGAGCGAATATGCACTTGAGGTATAGTGTAATTGGGCACAAGTTGATTTGAATTTGTGGAACCAAAAAAAGCGGTTGAGATTCAGGGATTCTCAGGGGAAATAAAACGATTGTTGAGGATGATATAACGATTTCGACTTAAAACTTAAACGAAAAAAAAAAATATTTTGACGTGTTTTTCGACAGAATGGGCATCTGTTTAGTAAAAAACATTTGTAAATGCAACCAAAATTGTAAGTAGCTATTAGCTTGTCTTGAAATAGATTTCGCAGTTAAACTACTTTTTTAATATTGAAAGATATGACCCTACATGTGTTTTCGAATGATATTTACAAAACAATTAACATTAAACATGCTGTTTTCATACATAAATTTAAACGGCAGATACCTACCTTATTCTCGAAACTTCTATGTCTTTGAAATCGATATTGAATCTTTGCAGGGTTGTAAGGACTAAATTGTTTTCATAAATTGAGGAATGTATATAAATGTAAGTCAATTAGGAATGTTAAACCCCAAATCATTAACGACACCTATCCGTCAAATCCTTCAAGGGCAAAAAAAAATACACATTTGGAAATTGACAAAGAAAATCGAAATGTTTGCAATCTTGTTATAGGTAGATACTAAAAAAGACTTTCTGAATTCGTAACTCAACTTGACTTTCAGTTCTCCGATCTTAACAACTCATTGTCAAACCTTCATTATGTACCCACCGTCAACATTCTTTATAAAAATTTGCCAAACACTTCGAGATCATTAAATTCACTTTAATTCCTAGCCCGTAAGAAAAACCTAAATAAATTAATGTAAATTCTTTAAGAATCTAGTTAATCTTCCACACAGAACATTTCCTTTCTTTCCAAAGTGAAATTCAATTTTTCACAATTTAGTAGCAATTAAAATCACTTTGAGATTGTATGTAGCTAATTCTTCAATTGCGCGCCTTGCACGAAAAGCAACACCAACTACCACACTTGCTCCACAGCTCCACGTCATTTATCACAATCAATGGACAAGTTCATCACACGGAACATGCAGCCCTGTTCAGCCCTACTAAGCAAAGATACATACAAGCAATTTAAGATGAGGATCCCAAACAAAACCGAGATTCTAATTTTAGATTTTCGTGATTTTTCATTTCAATTTGTTCCCAAAAACAATTTTTTCCGTTGGGGAGGAACAGAAAAGTGTTCATATATCCAACCATTGCACATCCCTTACGAAAAAAGAGTATGTCGTGCTTTGGTATCGTGCCCGTCGTATTACTTACATCTCTGCACAAACATAGAAAGGAGTAATTGCCTGGAGCAATTACAAAAATCAACGAGAACGCAAGCAAGGTGTCATTTGTATAGCTGCAAAAGAGGGGGAGATATCGGGATCATTTTTTTTTTTTTTTTTGTTACTTCAACATCGACATCAACAGACAGGATATTGAAAGATGTTTTAATTGCAGGGTAAACACTTTATGTTTGCTATATGGAAGACTGCACATCGGAGCAAAAAGAACAGAGAACACCTACCTACATATCGGAGTAAGAAAAAACTACATAAGGCAAAATAAAACGATTAACGATTTTGGAGAGAAGTAAAATTAGTAATACAACCTCAACAGCTTTATTTGCCTGTTTGTTCCAAGGTATTAAGTAAAAGTTGAATATCCTATTATAATTAGCCTTTCGCACTTCGATCTTAAAAGCATCCATCTCTCTTAAGTTTCAGGTGGGCATAATAAATAAACAGCACTTGTATGTTTGACGGTGCGTGGCGGCGCGCAATTGCTTTGTAGCACGTTAAAACAATTTGATTTCAATAAAACTGACGATTTGTAAATATTTATCAGTAAGCACACAATTTAATGCTTAAGTAGGATGCAGATGATGATAAAGACATATAGGAAGAAGCCAGAAGTCACTCATCGTGTAGAAACGGTCTGGCTGAATTTGAAAAAGTAAGCGAGTTCGTCGATACTGGCTATTGAAATGTTGATGTTGAGTGATTGAGGGATGGCACTTGTGCTTGAAGTAGGAATTTTTTTGAAAATAGCATTTGTTTTGTTTGAAATTGAATAAATCCTTAATGGGTTATTAATTTTTCCCTGCGCTGATGTGTTTGGGATAAAATTTAGAAGAATTTAAAAAATTTTACACAGAATATCTTTGCAAAAATTGTAATTTTTTGAAATACATATTTGCATATAGGTACACCATAATAAGTATTTTTTATTATAACATTTAATTTGCCATGTAAGTTGTACATCTTATACATCTCTGAAATCGTGTCACGCTTATCCGTTCGTATAATACAAATTTCCGTTTTTATGAAGCAGCATTTGCCATCATATTTTGATTAAATTAAAACAAGACAATCCAAGCAGAACTGTTAAATTTTAATTAACTGTAATTCCAAGAACAATTAGTCTCGCCCACGTGCCAACCTTCTTAAGGACACCTACTTCTGTATATATTCCAATTCCAATTCCATGTTTTGCCATCAACCAAAAGTCAAATATCGAGATTTCCCTTTACCTTTGGCGGAATTGTGGTATTAAATTCAAATCCATTTGTTAATTCTCTGACGTTTATTTGTGTAATTTCCATTCGTTGCTTTCGAGCGTCGACTACATAAACAAATTGACTTTTTTACACCACGGGTGTTTCTGTTCATTTCACATCACTATTCAGGATCAGGGTTATTTTTCGAAAAAAAAATCCACGGGAGAAAATAGGAAAAACACCAAGTCAACAAGAATAAGAAACGTAAGACATTATAAATCCTACTTATTATTATTATTGCCACACCACCACTACCGCGCGCGTCGTCATCGGTCGTGTCTGTCGTTATTTCACTGTTTTTTATATCAAAACTTGAAATGATGAAACTACTTCGAAGGAACATTGGGTCTTGGTCTGGGTGGTATACCTAATAGAAGCTCGGAAAATAATGATGTTGACAAAGGCGCCGGGGCACGTGACATTCAATAGAAGTCGGTTTTATTGTTCAAGAATCAAGGAAATTGTAAGAAAGTGCAAATAAATTTGATATGGAGGTAGGTACTATTTTAGAATTCAACTGTTTGGCATTCGAACTATAAAGCTTGAAGAAACACTTTCTGAATATAAACAACAGAATCCCTTTTGCCATGTTGGAATGGCTTCGAATTCATTCCATATCAGATAGATACCAATTTCAAATTGGAATAGCAAAACTAATGTATTTTTTTTTTGTTTTTTCGCTAGAAAAAAGACAGGTGCATACATCCTTTGCTTTTTAAGAGGAACGTTGTTCGTGGTAACACAAAGCTTAAAGTGTGAAAAAATCAACTAGTAACTAAAAGTGTATTTGAAAAGGGATGTTACAGGGTGATTGCTTAGTCGAAGGGAAGGAATATTTTTTTATAAATTGACTCACTAGATGAATTTAAGTTTTTTTTTTTTGTTTTAACCAAAAAAAATCTGTTTGTCTATTCAAGTCGACTTTCGAATAAAATCGCTAATCTCACAAGCCGTTCCAAATTGAACTAAATTTCGTGAAAGAGAACAAACCCATATTTCCTGTTTATCCATTGTGTCAGGGAAACACTTTTGTAGATAACCTCATCTTTTGATTTTGAATGTAACAAATCGAACAAAAAATGAGGAGAAAAACGATCACGCTGCATTACGGATAATTTCTTGCGTGACGTAAGTTAATGTGTTCCTTTTTTTTCGAACACCTTCTTCATCATCATCAACCAAATTCATGCATAATCGCTTTACGCTTCCAACAATGCGAAAGAACTCATATTTAAACGAATGTGTCTCCCCTGCAACTATGACGACCGACGACGACGGCCAGACCATTATAAATTTTGATAAAGCGAACGAAACGTCCTTACATCTACATACCACCAAGGAACGGAACAACCGTCTTTCATATACACAAACGAGTATCACAATGAACTCGCAATGAAGCATGAACTAATATTATGTACGCATGGAAACGTTTGAATTTGGTTCTGGGCTTTGGAGATATTCCTTTAATACCTGAACCGAATGTGTAATTGTGTATTGGATGTACCTATTGTTCCCTCAAGGAGCACATAGAATATAGCAATGGAATCCACCTACTAATGTGTTTTCGCTTGGAATTTATTAGGTACTCCAGACGTTAATACCCATAAGAGTATAAGATCGTTTTCTTAACTCTGGTTTAATCGCGTTTCTAAGCGAGAAAGCGGATCATGATTTTCTTGAACGTAAACAATTAGTTCCAGGTATTGTAAGCTGATGCCAGGTAATGGGGCACATTCATACACACCTTTGACATCAAACAGCAATCACCTTCGTGAGTGTTTTAAATAGGAATCATAAAAGTTGAACGTTAAAAGAAACTGAAACTTTCATTGCGCTATTAAAGTTGTAGTTAACACACAAAATTAGTAACTGTGTTGCCAGCATAATGTAGGAAAGGGACTTCAAAATTTTTAGCAAACTATTCTGTGTCTTGGCATGAACTTTGAGAAATTTATTTTCAGATAACAATCTTATTTAGACATGCAAAATATTTATTGATTCCTGAAAATCAAAAATAAATTTACTACGACAATGAGGATATAAACAGTGATAGGCAAATACAGTGAATCTGTCCTTTTTCTAGAACCAATGCAAAACTGATTATGTACTTTTCTGCAAAATATCATATTTATGACGTTTAACTAAAACAAGAAACTGTAACCCTTTTGAAGACTAAAAATCGATTCACCCTCTTTTGGTGCACATAAATTCGTCTGTGATGTGCTTGAAATTTATACAACAATTCGTAACCTGGTTTTACTTCGATGCATTAAACTCGTGGCACCCTGTAAGGACCTTGAAAAAAAAAACGTAAAATCATTTCTACCCATTCTCACGACAAGGCATTGCCTTGTATCCAATTTTATTTAAAAACCTTCATTCTTTCTAATATAACTGCACAGACGCTACACTTTTTTATTTTCATTAAGCGTTCATTAAATTTGCATGGCCTCATCATACCCACCCCAAGTGCGGATTCAAGGGGGGGGGGGTCACGGGGGTCATGACCCCCTCCCAAATAGGCCGCTAAACCGATATTTTTCTAGCCGTATAGAAAAAAAAAACAAACGAACAAAACCTAGTTTTTGCCAACTTAAGAACCGGGAAATAACCAAAGGACCACAGTTAACTTACTTTTCTGCCCTCTGACAAAAAAAAAAAATTGCAACCAAAATTTTTAACTGTAGAACCAATCCACACGTACAATAGAAAATGTTGAAAAAACTGTAAAACAAATAAAGGTGATAATCTTTTTGAGATAATTTAATAATTTAAAAGTTAATTTAGGAAAATTAAGATACATATGTATCTTAGTTTTCATTTATAAACAACAACCAAGTATCCGTCAAATTGAAATCCTTGTCACTAATAACTGTAATTCTTGATTAAAAGAATGGTACACATACTGCAAGGCAGTGTTGAAAAACTGTGAGCAAATAAAAGCCATGTAATGTTCAAAAAGATTTAATTCTATGAAAAACGGCTGCTAAAAGAAAAAGGTATCAATGATGGCGATACCACGAGCTGATATCACCTTTTACATTGATAGCAAAGTGGCAATAAAAGTGATTACTGCAACTGAGGTAAAATCAGAGCTTGTTTAATGCTGCCACGAGAGCTTAAGGTTCTTGGCGCACAGCATAACATTAGACTCTGCTGGGTCCCAGTAGATTAGGGTCAATGCTTGACGTTAGCCAAGCTCAGCTAATTAGAAAGAAATCTCAAAAAGAATTACTATCAAGGCCGATGATAGTTGGAACCTTCTTGACACCAGCGGCACTACGAAAAAGATCTGGCCCTGTTTTAACAAACAAAGAACGGAAAGAATTATGCAGCTACACAAGGGATCACTTCGATCTCTTGTAAGCATAATCACCGGACATAATCTGTTTGGTTATCATAAGAAAAAAATGAGAATCAGTTCAGATGATCTATACAGAGGATGCGGTGACGAGGAAGTGCATGAAGACACTTCGCACTTTCTGTGTCACTGTCCCGCACTCTCCCACCAAAGGAAGAAATTGCTCGGCAACTATTTCTTCGGGGATTTAGAAGAACTCTCAAGTACACCAGGTACTAACATTCTGAACTTCGTCAAAGCGTCTAAATGACTTAACTAACTGAACACATAGGTTTTTCTTATTAACTTGAGTAGCAATACTCACGGGTATCACAATGGATCTGTATTGATCTAAGTGTGACGGTAACGACATCAACTGTCAGCCCCTTAACCTAATCTAACCTAGTTTTGAGGGTATGTACCTACATTTTTTATATAAACAGTTTATAATTGTATATACACATTAAGTTTATATATTAATGTAATGAATTTGCAAGTAAAACAAATTGGACGAGTTTCTGCATAAGTTTGTCCTGTCTTTGTTTTTTATTAATTGAAGAAATTCGGTGTGCTTTGTTTATTTTGTTATTCTTGTTATTTTCTTATTTTTATTTTTTTTTTTCTACTCTGTGACCCCCTCCGGAAAAAAATTTCTAAATCCGCGCCTGACCCACCCTCAACTTAATCCAAAGCAGCAGTATCGTTCTCAGTGCTGGCAGAATTAACAAATTGTTCGATAACGGCACAGGTTTGGCTAAACCTTTTCTACTTTCACCATGTTTTTGAACACTCCAAGCAAATCTGACGGAAGTAATGCTATCCTGCTAAATTTTCAAGGAGTTCCTTTCATTTATTTCTGTTCTTCTGACTTAAGGGCACTCCATAGCCAAGATGATGAGTGGCAAATGACAGGATGATGATTTATGCCAAAATATTAAATAAGTGCAACGCACCTACCCTTTTTTCCAGTAAGGACCTAGAAATATCCTTTATTTTTGTGTTTCATGAAAGTTATATTTATTCCGCTAGTTGTAGTTAAATGGCGTTTTTATTTTTTATATTATTTGCTAGCAGAGGAATGATGTTATGTAAGTGATGGTTTCCATGCATAAACCATGAGTTTGCTAATAGGAAGCTTGGTTTCCTTATATATGTACCTTACCTACCTATTTGGAGTCAGATTTCAATTCTAGTTAGGTAACTGGAATGAAAAGGAAATCCACATTTAGGTCGAGTGTTTTTCGAGTGTAGAATATTTCTCTTGATTCACCTCTAGCCTGGAGGTAATGTAAATAAAGGGGAGCATATTATGACGGATGCCTGCAGCCTGTTTATTTTTGCTGTCCTTGCAAATATTTCCATAGAGCATACGTTGATGTTCAAGCAAAAGTGGCTTTGTGTTGTGGTGTATGTGGTTATGGGACGCGATGTAGTTTGGTGTATGTTTATATGTTTCAGGCAACCATACTCTCAAAACGTCACATCTATATCTTTATGGTGGTGGCAATTAATTATTGATGGTCCTTATATTTTGGTGTACCATAAAATTGGGAAAAGATTATTTATAATTTGCATATTTGCAAATTCCGTAAATTGTATTAATTAATTTTTAAATGCAAAATAACAAAATGTATAATCTATGTGTCTGTTGGAATGCATTGTGCAGACGTAGACTGTATGATGGCTTGTAAATTAATTTACCCTCTCAGTCTGGAATTTACGATATCACTTAATTAGTTTTCTATTTGTGCAATAACTTTGATTCTACCAAATTTGTAATTCAAATTTGATTTTAATTATGTTAAAATAGTAGTGAATCAAGATTAAATAGAAATAATGTTTACATTTATCAGAAATAACACGAGGAGTAGTTACATGCAAACATTTTAAATTTAACAATTAATAAAAAGAGTGAGGTGACGAGTGCCATCTCCAGATAAAATTATTACTCCTAGGCTTTTGTCTATGATAGTTAATTTAGAATTTGCGGTGTGGAACAGGTAGACGTGCGCTATCCTGTCAACCATAGGTTAGGTACTAAGTAGAGACATATATTTTGCGTCTTGTCGGTTTTTGCTGCTTTAAAATGGAAGTTTGTAGGTTCAACTTCCTTAAGAAAAAAGAACATACTTTAAACAATGATTGAAATTAAGTTTATATGACCTTTGTTCTCCTTAATTCTCATTGGATTGAATGATTGAATCAAAACAATTTACTTTCAGAAAAGAGAGATTATTTTCGAGACTTCTGGGATATGGCGTCTTTCTTCTTACGTTACTTTAGCTAGTAATTAATTTGTGTTAACCTTGTTTTTCTGAAATTATAAATAATAAAAAAGAGGATTGTATGCATATTTTGTTACATTCACATTGAGTTACATTGAAAATTGTAAAAACTCTCTTGGCAAATTTTAAAAAAATTGCAGGTAAGGCTTCCTCCTGTTTATTCAGACTCTCGTTTAGATGTAAGTGGGAACATTTGCAACAGATTATAGCCAATTCTATTTCATTGAGCTAAAATACACAAAAAAAAAAAAACATACGAGAGGCAAAAGAACAATCATCAAAGTCGTCCGCCGAAGGTATGCATTCCTTAGCTATCCCAATGATGCTTTCAAAACCATCCTGTTGTTATGGTCAACAAGTCCGTATACAATGGTTTTTTTGTTGGAAATCTGGTTTCGGCTTATCTTTGTACTTTTTTTTTTCCTCCCAATTCTTTGAGAATCCCAAAGGAGGCTGAACTAAAGAAACTCTTGCCTTACATGAAACCCAGCGTAAGGTGATGTTCAGTTGTCTGTATATTTATATAGGTATATATTTTTTTTCGTTAAGTGTTTTCGTTTTCTGTCCCAGGCCATAATTCTGAATTTAAGTGGGGTAATAGACAGCAATATATTTTATCCGTCTGGACCTACACGAGAAAAAAAATATCAAGAGCAACATGTCATACGACATTGTAAGCACCAAACCTAAATAAATATCATTTAAAAAAAAGTATAAATATTAAACCTTTTCTACTCGAGATAATAAGCATTTAGGAACATCTTTTACAAAAATCAAAAAACCTGACAGTCACGGATATCCTCTTTGGGGACATATCCTTTACTGCCTTGTGCCATACAGTATATGTGTATAGAAAACGTCAGCTGCGGCTGCGGCTAACTACCGTGATGAAAGGGTTCAGATTTCATCACCCAAATACGGATTAAACCTAACAGACAGATAGAGGGACATTGTTCTAGAATGATATATCCTCAAATCCCTTTTCAACATTCAACTATTGTTGCATCTTTTGGTGCTGCTTAGCTGCTGTTTGTCCTCGGCATCATTCTCTTTGGAATTATTTATTTGTGAACGAGTTTCTTGTTAAATTTTCAGCCAGGCGTAGTTAATGCTTTACATTCAAAGGGTATCAATCACTTGAGCGGATTCTTTGTTAAAGACAAGGAAATCTCTGTCTCTAATCGATTGACAGAAGCTGATTAGCCATGGATTTCAATCGTTCAGAATGAAAACAAGTAAAATTTCATTTTGAGTGATTTTGTTTATCTTATAGTCGAAGAGGGTTCGGTGGAGGTTTCTAATCATGACTTAGTTTGAGAACAGAGTAGACTTTGAAAGATGTATACTATAGAATAATTATTGCGTTGGACAATTAATGTATTGTATGTATTTTTTAAAATATCTACCTACTTACTTATTTGGTTGAAATAGTCATTTTCAAAATTTCATTTTGACTGATATAACTTGTTTAGGCTTTATTCCCTTCATCTTGCATGCAATCTAGAAAACATTATTTTATTAATTGAAACTTATTTGGAGCGAAGATTTATAAAACATGCTCTACTCATAATTAATGACGACCTTTTTAGTTTAGGTATACAACTTGCATATGGTCTTGTTATTTCCCCACCAACCAACATTACCTTTAATAGGTTGAGTCCTCAAGATTGTCCTTAAAATTTTGAACGTAAGCATTTTTCTGATTTCTCCCATAAAAACCATATCATGTATAATTTTTTTTTTTAATTGAAATTTCCCATGCCACACGTTTTTCGCATAAACAAACACATTTACAGTTTGCTCGTGACGAGGTACACCGTACACGTTCGTAATTTAATTACCAGAAAAAGGACTAAGGCAAGTGAGAACTCTGAAATGAAAAGCAAGTTGAAGTACCACTTGGATAGCACTTGTACGATGCAAGAAGCCGTAAATGAGAGCAAGGAGTAAAAAAATTAAAAAAGACATATAATAAGTTCTTCGCATATAAAAAACAACTAGTTAGGTATCTTCCCAGTTGGCAGTTTTTGTCCTTAACTGCTCGTACAACATGGAGTGCTACAAGTGTCTGTTAAAAAACGGTGTTAGGTACATGTTTGAAATGAAAAAAAAAAAATTGTTTTCCTTTTGATGCATTGGGGGAAAATAAAACCAAAACCTAAACGCTAAACCTGAATATTTAAGAAGTAAATTAAAACAATTTATCTCTATCATCACCATTTTCCCATTTTAGAAATATGTATAACAAAAGTGGTTTTTGAGTACAAAAAAGGTGTAATAACAAGACTGTCGATGAGTAGAATTTTGAAAAGTAGAAAATGTATGATTGTGATAAAAGAAGAAAAGAAAATTGTAATGGATTCATTATCATTGCTTCTCTTTAATGGTGCTGGGGAATTGACCAATTAATTATTACTTAAGAAATCATTTTGACTGTACAGGAATTTTGATATTCAAAGAAAAAAATATTTTCAATGTACAGCCTGACATTGACAAATGTTGAGGTGGATTAATTTTTGAATAGCAAAAGAAAGGCGGTGACAAGGTTTTGATTTATTTTGTTATTTTATTATTATTTTAAATTTGATGTTTTATTTTTCATTCGACACAGCATTAAAAACGATTAAGCTATTAAAATTATTTATCATGTTTTATCAAATACTAAAATTTTTTAGGATGAGTTTGTATAAAAAGTTTCCAATTTCCTTATTTCTCACAACCCACCAGGTCTGACGGCTTCAGTGCTTATGTACCTGCAGTAATGAGGTGTTAAATGCTTTTGCATTTTTTCTAATGACCATTTTTTATTTCGGTTACCTTTCCATCAGGTAGTTACCAATCTTAATAGTTAACTAGAACCTCGTTCTTACTGCAAGGAAAGCGTAACATTAAACTAGATTTTAAAAAGATTTACGACAGTTTATTCATTTCAAATTAATGTTTTTTTTTTTTTTACAGATGAAACCGGGAACCATCAATCTGAACGGACGACGAAAAAACTTTGTAGCGGCAACCTGATCAATAAGAACAGGGAATATACACACTCATGAATCAAATGTCCTGTATCTCAACCAAAACAACATTCAACAAAGTAGTCAAACAAATAAACATTGGATATGATTCAAATAAGCTCATATCACAAGGATTTATAGCCTCCGAAAAATCCTCTGTCTAAAACATTCCCTTCCCTTCACCTTTTGGCGTAGTTTTTCAAGACATCAAAGTTTAAAACGAAAAAAATAGAACAATAAAATACAATAAATTTTACTGCAAACAGAGAAGGAAAGTGAAAATGTATGTGTACCGAAAAAAATGTTGAAAGAAATAAATTGCTCAAAATGCAATAGTGAAACAAAGCAATAAGGAAAAATAAAATAAAGTGGCAAAAATTATTCTATCTAGAATTTCCGTCTCAGCAAATCCATCCTCGCGCTCGAGTTCGAAGAACCATCCACCTTTCATTGTGCAGAAGAGCTCACAGCTCTTAAGTAGACGACATATTAAACAAAAAAATCGAAAAATCGCTTTCTGTGCTTCTTACATACGACGTCGTCGTTGGTGGACTTTGTCGAGACCGTCAACGGCAACAAGCTCGTCCATCACGACCGCAACATCCACCACAAGTACTAAAGCCCAAGCCAAAATGGAATTCCTTAAAAGGAAACATTTTTCATTGTGGATTATTACATTAATATTAGCTGCATTAGTGGAATTCAGCAACGGACTCCAAGGTGTTCCAACATGGATGTAAGTTTTTTTCCTTTTTTTATGTTTTTAGAAATTCAAGTAAACATTTCCAAATCATCTTAAACTTGTATAACTTGCAAAATATAAGATTGTATGTCTGTTGGTTTTTAATGACGATGTGCACTCCTCTTGATAATTATTAAACGTTTTTCTCACTTTCCATGAGCAAGTTTGTCACAGCCTGGTGATGAAGATGGTCATAAATTTTGCAATTTATCTTTACAGATATCCTTACTTGCTACCACTGTGTAATTGTCTACTATTATATACATAGTTAGGAAGTCATTTTCTATTTTGTTCGTTCGAATAGTAGTGTCGATGTGGATACATTTTTAATCCTATCTTTAGTTTCCAGCAACAATTTTTGAAGTGAATGTCCATTTACCTGATGACGATGAGCTGAGCATTACAATTCGCAAGAAAAC
The DNA here is from genome assembly GCA_920937365.1 of Sphaerophoria rueppellii. Lineage (NCBI taxonomy): Eukaryota > Metazoa > Arthropoda > Insecta > Diptera > Syrphidae > Sphaerophoria > Sphaerophoria rueppellii. The sequence goes on from CAKKXW010000002.1 coordinate 769,523, forward strand.
CTGTTTCCTTCTTCTTTCATGTGAAAAGGTTGTTCTGATTTGTGTTGTGAAATGAAGAAGTCACATTCATATGTAATTATTTTTAAAAGAAATGATTGTGATGTAGGAATAGAAACACGCTGCACTGCAATATTAAGGTCGCGTTCGTGTGCAATGGCCAACTAAGTGCACTGTATCGTGCTACTCATAAATCTTCAGGAAACAAATGTCTAATAATTTATTTACCTTCTAAGGAACTTTGAGATAAATTTCTAAAAACGAAAGAGGAGCACGGAATATGTTTTGAAATATTCAGGCAACAATCTACCAACCAATAAAAACATAAGCATTCCCGGATTTCCTCTTAGCAAAAGAATACAATCACAGGAAGTGGAATTTTGTTAGGAAGCGAAATCTACTTCTTTCTGTGACTTGGATATATGTTATGTAGTTATATTTGTGTGTACAATGTACATAAGTAAAACGCTTCGTTGAAACATATTTAATTTTATTGTTAGATATTGCGCACATTGTTTGTTACTAATTGGTAAACTCCAACGAAGTTCTTTACTTATAATGAAAATGCAATTATTAATGTATTGAATATGAAAAATTATTATTAAGAAGATTTTTCGACTTTTATTGTGCATTAATTTTTTTTTTTCTTAAACCAACTTACGAACATAAGGAAGTATTAAACATTCGTCAGGAAACTATCAATAAATGTTGCATTGAAGAGAATTCTATAAACATAACGATTTGAACACGAAATATTTATACCTTTAATCATGGTTCTCTGATCCAATTAATTTTCTCTAAGATCCAAGATGTGACAATATGTAATTGAATTGTCAAAAGTCAAAACGGTCAAGTTGAATCATTAATCCAATGCTTAGGTGCAAAATTTGTCATCTAACGGGAGATTAGAGCTTAAAATTTAAATAAGGCCCTTAATAAATAAGAAGCAATGTGAGCTCTTAAAGGAACCTGGGTTAGGTTCACGTACTGTGATTTATAGTTACTTCAAAATTACTCACTGTCTACCAGCGTGCTCACCTTTTAAAGGTTTAGGACTTTGAATAACAGATGAACTACCGGTTTTCCTATACTGGAACCCTTTCTTGTTGTTTATGATTCCAAATTTTGAGAAAAGATTTTCAAGATAACAAAAAGGTTTTAACAAGCATAAAATGCTTGAAGAATTGTGTTTATAGACAAATCTCGAACGAAGTGATTCAAAAATAAAACCAACCAAAGCCAGGGCACATTTCATGTATACTATACCTACACATCACACGACTCAATATTGTGTAACTTAAGTCAGAATAAACTCAACTGAAATAATTATTGGCGACACATGCTGTGTCGCAGCTCGCTTGGTAGATCTTATAACTTCTTTGTACTGCAACAGAAGTTCGAGTGGACGATGCAACACAAGGCGAGCATGTAATTTTATGCACTTAATTCATTGAGTAGATCACTATACATATCCCAATGAGTCTTGATTAGAAACAGTGGTGCTTCTAGCCTTTTTAAAAGTAAAAAAATGTGTCTGAAAATTTTTTGAAAATGGATTTTAAAAATACTTGTCATTATATTGCACTGCGACAAATAATTTTGTTTGGAAGAAATTAGACTACTGTGGAAAATATCTTGCCTAAGCTTAGCCTTCTAATGGCCTTAGTGGCTAACCAAAGCATGTCGGTAATGTCAATCAACCAAGAGGGAGTGCAAGAAAAATGCTAAATGACATTAAAGTAAAAAAAGAAAACATAAACCACAATTCTTTCAGAGAGTGTAAATCTTCTAGTCATGCGAAGGCTTTGGTGTAGCGTGTGTGGGGCGACGACAAGGCTGACACGACATCATTTTGTCCCCTTGAGTATGAAATGAAGTAGAAGGTATACGTTTACGGCATGATTTACATGTGATGGAAACTTTTCCTGACAGGAGACAAATTATTGTTTGCTTGTGATCTTTCGCTACTGAACACTGAACAGAACATGTCTTGTGCTATTCAAGGAAACAGCTATATAGAGAAGATTAATATAAACAAACGAAGAAATATCCTATATTATTTTTGTCGGCATCACAATACAATCCATGTGTTTCTACTCTTATTATTGCTTATTTGTGTTTTCTTTGTGTAAAAAGTAATTTTGTCCTTCAACGTTTAGGATTGATTTTGTTTTCAAAACATTTTATTCGTAATGGTTGTCAAAAATTTATTTAACTCAACACAAACTATATTTATTATCAACAATTTTTCACAAACTAAAACAAAAATATATCTAGTAAGGAGGAAATTACCAACCAAATTTCAAAATCTTGACTAGGCCGTTCATAAACATATCTGTCTGCTATTGTTTGTGCTGATTTGCTCATCAAATTCCTCACAACGATTTTCAGCGTTAAACATGACAATTCCAATAAACAACAAGAAATTGCTCGAGATACGAAGACCCCAAAATGTCATTTTATGGGACTTCTACAACTAACATTCGTTTTCATCTCTGTAACTCTTTTGGCTAACATGTAAGCCGACAAAAAAAAAAAACGAAAGTTGCCTCAATCTTATCATTTACGAAATGGCAATCACGATCATCACTATTATTCCATTTTATCTGCATGTTTTAACCTATACTCTTAAAATGTATATCATAATGGCTTAACAGAAAGGATACCATAACATTGTGCAATAAAAGAAACAAGAAAAAAAAATAAAGTCACAAAGACACAAAGAGCATTATTGCAGGGAACACAAAATTGAAGACAGTATATAAGGAGTGAGCTCCCAGAAAAGTTAATTCAACAACAAATGGAAAGATCGTGTCGGAACAAACAGTGCGATCTTAAGACACAATTTATGCGATAATTCAATCCGATTTTATTGCAGCTTATATTTTGTTTTTGTTTTTTTTTTTCGGGAGTTTTATCAAAAGAAATTCCCTTTAAAACAGAATAAAAAAAAAATCGAAAAATAAATTAAAAATGGAAAAAGATTCCACCGTGTTGATTTGTTGTACCAGTTTCTCAGGAAAAATAACTCAAAATAAACTACACAGAAAATATATTAACCCAAAAGCATCGCTACCAAAAAGAAACTCTGCTTGACGTTGGAGATGCAACCGCTAATTAGAGGGCAATTAAAGTCGGTCAATATTCCTGTGTGTCTGCAACCGATTGAAGGTACAACTTTGTTTCCCATAATGCGGCTTAACGCTTCGGTTCAGAACACTTTAGTAAATTTTGTTTTAAAAGTCTTCACATCTGTTTTTGAATGCATTTTTTTGTATGAATAATAAATTTGTTTATTGCTTTCAAAGTAGGTGAAGTTAAGATTTTTGTTATCTTCAACTGTTTCATAGAAATAGGTCAATATTCTTCTCACCATATTTTGAATTTGTTATTCAAAATAAAAACAACGAAAGCGAACCTTTCTATCATTATTGATGTGTAGTTATGAGGTAAGGCGAGTGTATGCAGGCTACAGAATTTTCAATTACTTATTTTAGAAAATTCAGAAAATCTTTAATTTAAAAGCCTTCAGACAACCATTTATATTTGAGAAATATTTGTTATAAAACGTATTCCTAGAATGGAATATTATACTTCATACACATGCATGCTGTCATTTTCATTCATATCATGACAGTTATCAGAACGCATCAACCTCTGACATATTTTTGTGACGCCGAGCTGCTGGCTAGCCGTGCCCATTTCATAATGATATGCTGTCTGTCGGCATTCGCTTTTTTCAAAGAGATAAATCTTTTCATGTATCATGCACAGGTGTTCGGCATGCACACATCAACTACCATCACATTGAACACTACATATCCAAATCACAGAAATTGTCTACGGCAAATTACAGCTCTTACATTTTTTAAGTGTAGTTACACCTTAACTTACGTCTACCTCCATCAGCAACATCTATACAATTCAACTTAAGTCAGGCAGAGCGTTGAATGAATGAAGCAACTTAATTTACACTCTTCCACCTAAAGGCTGCGCGGGCAGTCGAAAGAAATGAAAAAATAAGACCCAAGTCAAGAATTTTCAAAGACATGCAACAATTATGCATCATATTTTGGTTTAACGTTAAAATCTGACCCGAAAATTACTATTATTAGAAATTAGATGGATTCTTATATAAGAACGTAACAACCAAATTTCGAATTCAAGATCAAGGCGAGTGGCAAAACTATAATTTTGTACCATATTTAAGAAATTTTCGTTTGAAAATCTATTCAGCATGAAATTGGACTCATGTTTTTGACTAAAGAAAACAAAAATTCATTTATGAAGATACTCTTACACATGCTCTGCCACTTTTTCATTCGTTCGTTGAAGCATGGAATCAACAAGACACTTAAATTATTAAATTATACACTTGTATGATTGATATGATTGATTCTGTTGAACACTTTATGCTTTCTAGGGATCGAAAAATGGATCAAAATGTTTGAGAAAATTATAAAAGAATTGAAAAAAAAATAATAAAAAGAACTGAATCAATTTTCTAAAAATGGAGAAATGAGGATCTAAATTCTGAAGTTGTTTCATTCAAAAGGAAATATGTAAAAGAAATTATAAGCAAAACGTGAAAATATAATAGCACAATTATACAAACATGTGGTACTCTTGTCGTGCGTCATAATGAAAGCACGACATTTTTCCATATCTATGTCGCACCTTTCAGCAACTTATCTTGTCACTTGTTAATGGTTACTTTAAACGCAAGCTTCAAGGATAGTCGAATGGTTTTACCTGCTAAGGCAAATCTGCAGAAGTTACCAGAATAATTCAATAGTCTCTTTGGATGTTCATAGCTTAAGTCACACACATTTTTATTTAAAATGAGAGTTAGACGAAAACAATAAGTTTTTTCTCTTATAAATGACAACTTCGCTTTCGCTTAAGAAATCCAATTCAATTGATTGACATCAATATAACTCGCATCTACACTTCTACAAATCCATTGCTTTCAAATGAAATTTCGTCCAAAGTCGATTCCACGATTCATTTTATAATAATTCTTATCACAAATATTTTTGGGAACCAAACAAAAAACAAACAAATGGTTTCATTTTATCACAATCCGTCATGTTCCCGAAAACTCTTTCTATAGGGATAAAGAAATTCCACACATAATACCTTGTTATTAATCATGAACTAAAAACCTGTTCAACACTCCAGCCAAACCTCATCAAAAATACAACAGAATGCCAGAAACTCTTCAAAAATTCCAACAAAAAGTACTTTAGTTGCACATTCCAAAGCCACCATACCACACACCATTGCATGGTATCTCAAAGCTGTCGAGCTCCCACACTCCTCATCATCATCATATATAGACAAACGATCCAGTGGATCCCTCCCAAACGGTTAACAGCAAAGTCATAAGCTAGAAATGATATAGAGTAATCCTTCAAACTTCTCTGTACCTCGTATGTCACCATTCCAAATAAGTGGTGAACTTTTGCACCATGTAGCATTTTTGTCGTGTTTTATTTCGTTTTCGTGTCGATGGAATGCAGAGAGGAAGTGAACTTTTCACCTTCTTCGTCCAATTCTACGAAACGAAATAAACTATTTCCGATCAATTGCAGTTGCATGAAATATTAGAAAGTAACTGCTCGCTCTTGTCCATTATATCGATGAAAGATGATTCAATTTGGTTGCAATGTTAACGTGTGATATATGTATTTGTAACTGAGTGTGTTTCTATGTCTCTACTCTCTATACACCAGGAACAGATTGAAAAACACTCAGTTTGTCTGGCGAAGTTAGTGGAGTGGTAATCCTCCTTCGGGCACATCGATAAATCTAAGAAAAAACAAAATCGATGACACAACACAGATGTGTGGTAGTTGTGGGTGGCAACTACGGTGTGAAGTAGGAGTCGAGATGTATATCGTATTTGTATGGTGTGAAAGACAGTCGTCAGTCACATGGCAATGAAGAAGCACTTTTTAAGTTCGTACGTGCAGTGTTTTTTTAAGATTTTTGAAATTTTGTAAACAAACACCGAGACCCAACGGCAGGCAGTTAATTATCAAAAATGTTTCGATATTTATAGGTTTTAATTGAAGATACATTACAATGTGTAGATGATGTTATGAATCGGAAAGAAGAGAGGAGGAATTTAAATGGATTAAGTTGATTCTTTTTTTTTGTTGACTATTTATGGGAGTCATTTGCTATTCATTTGTTTGTTTATGTTGCCAAATAATCTTTGATACAGATTGATTGAATGAATTTGAGTTTATTTTTGGATTGGGGAAGTATTTAATGGGATCTTACACTTGGGTGTAAGGAGAGAAATATCATAAAAACGAAATCATCAATTAATCAACTTCCTGTGTTTGAAAATTATATTTATTACTTCATTTTAAATTTCAACTTTATGGACAGATGTGTAAGGAATAAGATAATCTAGATTATAAAGGAGCCATTTGACTACAGAAAAGTGATTTCGAATTAAAATTTTAAGAAATTCAGAATCAGGACAGTCATAATAGTGCAAGTACAAGACTTTAGTCAAAGTTTTAAAATGTTCCTAATATTATCTTCAAGATTGTTATCGAGCGCGGTTTTTAACGTAAACTAGTTCAAGTATATCAATTGATTGCAAGTGAGTTGCTAATCTTCCAATCTTTATTTCTGACGGACTTCCATTCATTCATAGTCCATTAAATATATTTATTGGTGAACTCTATAAGTGCCATTTGGTTTCAAAATATTTTGTCAAAATTGTTTGTCATTTCCGCATTTTTCTATAAAAAAGTGACTGATTATTATTTCTTATTTCACATTATGCATCAAATATCGAATGCAGACCTACCAATCATAGGCAACCCAATAAGAAATGGAAAGTCCATTTAGCTCCAATCTCACGAATATCACGAAATCCAACTTTTTATAGCTGTGTCAAGCCTTAGCATAAGAATTCAATAGGATTCCATCATTCACTACACAAGCAGATCTAAAATAAAAAGTCGAAATGAATTCGACAAACTCAATTATGTGATAAATAAATGAAACCAGTTTAAAGAACTTTCAGAAATGGCAGATTGTTACTAAAAAGTTGAATAGTTAAGATGCTTATCATTGTTTCTATGCGTTAATTCAGTACTGAAAATTGTTATGACGTCAACCAGCTGTTTACCTCATTCCAACTCAACACGGTTTTCATTGCATTTGTTATAATCTGCATTACTTGGCAGTTTTGGAAATGAGATTTTTAAAATGAATTCAGTCACAATTTCAACCAAAGCATGAGGACACAAATACTCAGACTGGAATAATTACACAGACACCAACACGAAACTCCCTCTATATTCGAACACCGAACTCTATATTCGAAGCGATCAAGATAATGCAATGATGTTGATGGGCGGAACGGAGCACAGCATATTGTTGTACGGACGGTGAACACCCTCACCCTAGAGGTATGCATATCCAGTGATCTGGCAGATCATGCTCAATCTTTAATGTTGGCGCAGAGAGCGCACTATCGACCTCATATCGTGTTGAGGAAATACAGACAGCCAGCGGACCGTGTTGGTGGCTTTGCTAAGGTTTTTCAGCATCATCAATGAGGTTACCAGATGCTCAAACTTGTACCTACTTTGACTTAATTTTTTTTTTTCCTACTGAAGACTTCCACACAAAGGAGCATGAATGAATTCATTGACTTACCTACAAATAATATTACTTTTGTCAAAAAAAAAAAAAAAAACAAAAAACAAAATAACATCACGCTTCTTTGATGTCTGGTCTGGTCACACTAAATAAAATACAAAAAAATGATCCCTATCCAAACCATCGTTGAAATGCCTCGATGGGCCGCCATTAAATTTGATCGATAATTTAATTGCGCCAAAAGGTCGAGAGGTGTGTAGCTTAGCTGCATACATATGCCTGTCTAAAGGCATATTATTCGTAACTCAGAAAATAGCTTAAGTCTTTCGATCCTCTAGGGGCTGCAGCCATCTCATTGCGATTACCACCGTAATCTATGGCCCGTGGCCCTTTTGCACTCTCGCTAGTTTCACGGTTGGTATAATTTAATGTGCGAGTTGAATACAAAATCATAGCTGCGGTGGAGCCTGTGGGTGTCAAATCGATAATACAATGACCCAATGAAAACTACAAGACAACATGCGATGATTTTGCTTCAATGGGTTGATTAAGAAAATGGGACATACATTTCGTGGTAACTTAGTTTTAACTTTAGAAAGACGAAAAACTTTATGATATGCCCTTTGAGGTCTGAGCATCTTTAAATGCCATCTGAACTTTTGATTGCATGATCGTATCAATAAATCGTGAGTGCAGTTTAACCTTCGTGCTTTTATTTAGATTTTTGGTATTTAACCACGCAAACAAGGCCGTAGTTGAAGAAAATCAAAAACCTGTACGTTTTTCCCAATCTTTTGAGGAAGTAGTTGTTATATGTTCGCTTGCCACTTTGATCTGCTTTTACATCTTAAACAAAAAAAAATACCCAGAACCAGACCACCCACAAATGAATTCAATATTCAATTAATCGAATGTTTCTTCTCTTAAAATCATTTTTTGCCATCAATTAAAAACCTATACATGTATGCTCTTTGCTCCATACAAGACTCGTTCTTACATAATTGGAATTTAATTTGGCAAAAAAAAAAATTGACATCGATATTCACTCAGTCAGGGTCTGTACACACAGTGTCCAATGGTCGATGTAAGGACTATTGAAACGAATAATTGAAAAAAAAAAAAAATTAAGTACCTACTTAAGTGTTTTTAAAATTGTGTTCCTCAAGATTCTTTCCCTTGGTCGGTGTTTTGTTGCGTGTTGATTATTGCTGTTACTGTCACTGCCGCTCTGCGTGCTGTCGCTGATTTCAATCAATAAATATGTATGTGTTATAATGTTGATGTTTTTTGTGTCTAAACATGCATAGATACATGCACGCAACACTACTGAAACTGATTGGCGTTGTTCGTTATTGGCTGCATGTTAATTCTTCTCAGAAACGTTTGATGTATTTCTTTCGTTTAACGGAAAACTTTGGACTTGATTCAATCAAACCAATATAAATGTTGTATATTAATGGTGTGCATAAATTTAGAAGGACTCTGTAGTGTTTTGAGTACCTATAAAATTCCTCGACTTTGTGTTCTTTATATAGAGAAGCTGCTGTGCGTGTAATAAAGAAAGTATGTAGCCGCCGAATAGTAAATTTTTAATAAAAAAAAGTTTGATAATGGAATTTTAAATTAAGTAAAATTAATGGGGGTCCAAAGCAGGGCTTGTAAATAGCTTGTTTTATATATTACATAAATGAGATTTTTACCACTAATCTATAAAGTTAATTAAAACGAACAAAATTACATGAACGTTACGTTATTTTATTAATATTGAACGAGATTCTCTTGGGAAATTACCTTCAAGAAGAGGTTACTGAAGGAGTGACCCTAGTTAAAATGAGAGGATCCGTGAGTAATGAATTTACAAGGCATTGTGAGAAGTAAATCGGTCAATAATGTTAACATGAAAGAAGTTCGAACGGTTTGAAAAGTTGTGATTACAAGAATAATATTTTGTCTTCATTCTAAAGTCACCAGTCAACACCAAAAATGTTTAGGTACATTAAAGTTTTCTTCTAATTTATACCGGCAAATGTATGTCGAATAGTTTATCTGCCTTTAAAATGTATGCATGCATGTGTTATTTCTTATTTGTATCTGAAGCAGAAACAAATCTGAAATAATAAAATCTCTTTTTCTCTGTTTAAAATGCAAACTGCTTAGTATGTATTCCTATAATTTGTTGATTATTTTTTGAAACGACTTCTTACATAGATATTATCACTTTTAAATTTAGTGATACAAAACCAATAATTTACATTCCTATTCTTTAAAGCTATGCATACTTATCTTTTATTGATTCAACTCAACTGTTAGTTCCACCACCATCACGGTCTTCCATCTCTAAAAGTTCCAACTCAACCTACTTTAACTTGAATTATATGTATATATTTCCTCCAAATTGAAATCCAAATCTTAAATTTAAAGATTATCATGAAAAGCGTTATGTAAATCATGTCTCTATCGCCTTGATGTATCTTTGATGCAATCAAATGAATCGAGATAAAAAAAGATAAATCATGAATGACAGATACATCGATAGTAGGCCCGATAGATTTACCTTCCTAATTTTATGGTTTTCGATAAAATCAAAAACCAATTAACTGTGAATCAAGCTTCTTTTAACAAGCTTAACTAAAAACATCAGCACTAAATGGAAATGCAGTTTTTTTTGTTTTGTTTTTTGTTATACATTAACAGAAAGGAGATGGTTTTGTTTGTCATTCTAAGGCGACGTTTTATCGACTGTTGTGGTGAGCTTCTATAGTTAAGTTCTATTTTTTGAATATGTATGTAATCCTTAGAAATAGATATTATGTACAGAATTTTGTAAGCTTAAAGGACCTTGTTTGTCATATGGTAAACTCTTGTTTAAATGTTTCCATGTCCAGATGCAACTAAAACTATTAAAAAACACTCTCCAGTATCTATGTATTTTTTGTTTTTTAACCAATAAAAAGTAAATAATTATAAATTGTTAGTAATGGCTAGTTGAGAATTGTTCCAAGAATCGACAGTTTTGCATGTTTTAAGACCTTAACAGTTCAACAATTTCTTAAGCAATGCTCTTTAATAGATCTTAACAATGAGAACGGAAAATGAAACCCCAAATATTTACCAGCTCGAAAGTTTCATAATGATTATTTTTCCTCTAAAAGCACATATTGATACGAACATTTACATAATAAAACAATTCAAATTGTCAAATAGATTTTCCATTAAATACATAAGCTGCTCTTAAGAGTTCGTTGGAAACGTATTCAATCTTTAACTCTTTCTTTCGTCGATGGATTTTAAATAATATTAATTATATGTATATTTAAAACTTATATAACACTACACGAATATAGAAGAAACCTAACACCACTTTTCATTCATCCAAAACATCAAACTTCAAAATCTACTCACATTTAACAGAAGCTTCAGACAATATTACTATTGAAGAACTGAACAAATGATACTTGTCTGATTTCAAGTCCCAAAAGGTTTTGCATAATAATCATCTGATTAATTGTATTGAATTTATAATTCAAAGCTATATCGGTCTCATCCGTAGCTAGATCCATTTGAGGCCTCTTCCCCCTCTAACTCAAGTCAGCCAAAAACTTAGTTTTTCGAAATCTATCAGTTACTTAAACAGGTTCGGACTTCGCAGAGGAAGTACATATGAGTCCGTCGCGTTCAACAGTAAAGCTCAAGAATGCAAGATTATCTTTATCCAGGTTTGCCGATCAGAAGATCCGTCATCAAAAGGCTTTGGAATGTCAAAACACATTAAATGCTATAACTATGGCAGTGACAAAAATGAACAATACAAAAATATCGCTGCAATAAAAATGTTGTTCGAATTCGAATGAAATTCACGCCCACCTGTGGCGACATTCAACGGACAGCGCTGCCATCGATTCACACAACTGTGCCGAAGCGTTCACCTATAATTCCCGGTCTTTATATTATTACTGCACCAATCCAATCATAACTCAATGATCGATAGAATTAAGATGTCAAAGTGGGGTCATGAAGGGACACAAGACACGCCGAGCTTTAACTCTATTCATATCATTTTGTTGATCTCCAGCTGTTGTTACTGTAGATAAAGGTGTTTTGTACACCTGTTCGACGATCGTCCGGGCATACCATAAGTGTTAGTTTTATTGGTAGAATTAATTTATCAAAACGCTTGTGGGACGCCCTATTGGCTATATTGGAAATAATATGGGGTCGCATAATATGATTTTATGAATGTTTTGTCCGGAAAGATTTTCTTTGTATTTATCTTTTGGATACCGTGGTGAATTGATAATTTAATAAAATTGTTTGAATTTTTCATTTATGCAGAGAAGTGCTTGCGGTTCAATTTAGTTTCAGCGGTAGCATAGTAGGCGTTTATATTGTTGTTTTTTGTTGCTTAGTGGAATAAATTTATGCAAATGAAGCTTTTTGAAAAAAGAAACTTTATAATTATTGCTAATCAAATAGTTAACCTACTTTCTGTAAATCAAAATTTTAATTCTATATACGGATACGGTAAAGGAGTCTTACAGGAAATGTATACAAGTAGTATATTGTAACGTAATGTAATTACTTTGTTTCTTCTTATTGTTTTTGATAAAGAAACCTCTTAAAGTATTTTCGCCTTCCCATCTCACGACACTTCTTCTCGTATGCTACCCATAGGAAAAGAGTATCCCTTTAATTATTAAGATCATCTCTTAGGCACTGTCTTTTCGAGAAGACAATACCAAAGAGAGATAAACCATGTTGAATTCGAATTCGATGTTTGTTGATCGAGAACGATTTATGTATGTATGTTAAGTCCTCAGTCTAGTCTTGAGCTCAGTCGACTAATAGTCTATACTTAAATATTAAGTTTAAAATAAAGTATTATTAAATAACTAAAAAAAAACTTCTTTCATTCTAAACAAAAGGTCAAAAGGTTAACACCAAACTATATTAAATATAATTTACTATTTACTTAATTTATTTATTTATTTATATATTGATTGGAGCAAAGTTTATTGGCGCAGGGTCATAAGTCCACAGGCCAAAAGTCCATAATGTACTTTTGACCCACTCTGGTGAGTTAAAAGTCCATAAACCAATTATGGACTTTTAACCCACTTGAGTGGGTTAGAAATCCACAAAAAAGTGGGTCAGTAGTCCATAAATTATACAAAGTGTAAAGAAAGACCAACAGAAATTTATTTTACTTACCTACTTTGTCACAAAAAATAGAAAAATTACTGAAATTTTCAAATTCAATAAATTAAAATAATAAAAAGAGAACAATATAAACCTATGATTCATAAAAGAACCTAAAATCCTTCTTTTTTACAGAAAATGGCAAAAATGAAGTAAATAAAATGAACTCAGTTTCTGCGCGTTTAGTTAATTAAGAAAAGCAACCAATACACATCTTGTGATGCATACAAGTGTCATGAAAGCAGATTCTCTTTTTCAATGATTTTTTTAGAAGAGCATCCTTTTTTCACTTTCGACTGAGGAAGGGATGATACCGATTCGGAAAATTAAAGATGGGTTTGGTTTGATTTCGAGTGAAGTGAGCAAAAAAAAAAATTAATCCATAAGAGAATCAATTTAGGGTGTGAAAATAAAAAATTCGCGCGATATTTTTTTATTTTCACACCCCAAATTGATTCTCTTATGGGCTAATTTTTTTCTTCGCTCGCTGCCAATAATAAGGTACAAAACATTTTTTTTCTGAGCTCCGAATCCTCACTCATATTATTTTAAAACATATTCGCCATCACGCTAATTTTTTTAATCACATATTTATTTTATTAACCACAACACAATGTTTATAAATTAGTATGATTTGTGATTACATTACGTTTTGAAAATTTCATAATGTTTACTATTATTACTATTTCTTGTTTTGTTTTTGTAATCCTACATACTTATGTCGTTAAAAATAGATAATTCCAGTTAAAAAATTACGTGCTCAGAATGTGCGACGTATGCGATCAACCAACGATTCCAACGATCCAACCAACGATCAACGTTTCCATTCACATATTTTTGATACCTATCTATTATTCATTATCAGTAAACCCCCAAAAAAGTTGTACTTCTTTCTATTTTTCTTACAATAGTAAAAAAAACAATTTGGGTCAGAAGTCCACACACATTTTGTGTGGATTTCTGTCCCACTATGGTGGGTTAAAAGTCCATAGTTGAATTGTGGACTTTTAACCCACCAGAGTGGGTCAAAAGTCCATTATGGACTTTTGGCCTGTGGACTTATGACCCTGCGCCAAGTTTATTGAATTGCAGGCAGAGAGAAAGCAGAATATCATATTTTAGAATTGGGTGCTTAAAGTAGAATCATTCAAAGAGATATCATGTTTCTTTTAAAAATATGGTTAAGCTCCTTACAAAAAAAAATTCACTCCGTCAAACTGAAATCAAATCTCCATCAACGTTATGAAATTCAACAAAAAGCCCTTCCAACCGTTTATCTTGCACAAACGTACATAGTACCTATAGAAAATCTTTTCTGATGTCTTTTTAAGTTTGTTTTTCCTTCATTCATCAATTCGCACATCCATCATACTTTTCCAGGTTACTTTTCAATATAAAGTCTCTTAGACACATTAACATACATACATATTATCATTGAAGATGAGACAAAGAGTTTGAACTCGGTCGGTTTAAATATTTACGAATTTGACTTTAAGTTGAGCCAGACATAAAAGATATGGAAAAGGTGAATACAAAAAGGACTTCTATTCAAAGTGTGGTGTGTTATCTATGCATTTAGCTCTACATCCCTTTAAAGAGTGACATGCGACGAAAAGTTTCATGTATCATGTGTAGCTCTTTTTTTTACTAACAAACAAGAGGTATTCCACCTATAATTATTGTCCGAATGAAAAATATGGTGTTTCCAAATTTTAGCCACAAACATACATTGCTTGGCCTTGAGTCAACAGTCATTGAAAATGCCAATCTGAACTGAATGCTTTCAAATTGAACTAACACATTTGTGTTCAAAAACCGTTTTGCGAATAAGGCCCGAAATCGGGAGCGTAAGATGAACAATACTACGTTAAAGGCAATAATATAATTGCATTAGATTAAGAATATTTGCGCAAACTATTGAGCCGAAGTTAAACGATCAACAAAAGTACCTTTGTATAAAACAGCATTATGCAAGGTGTGAGATGTACCTGATGGAATGGGAAAATCTTTTGGCTGGTGAGGAAAAACTTTGCCGATTATACCACGGTCAACTGCTGCAGACGAATTGAGTTGTTTAGAACCTTCTATTTTGTGGCTGTTTGTCAGGAAACTTATACTGGCCACAAATTTTCGTCTGCAGTTACTAAACGATGTATCTGCAGCAGAATTTCCTAAGCAATTATTGGACATTGGAAATGGAATAATTTCACTTAATTGCAATGCAAATGCAAAGAACGAGTCGATTCAAGATGTCTTTCCAAGCATAAGGAAAATTACAAAAATTACGCTTGGTTGAGTTGAATTGCAATAATAGCTAGTACAGATAAAAGTCTTTCTAAAATCGATATAATATATTATTTTGACCGAGATAAATAAATGCACAATTTTTTGGCCACAAATCGTTTGACACAATTACAAATGAAAGCAATGTAGTAAATTTTACGACGAGACAGAGTTTTTGAATTTTTTGCATATATGTACCAATACTGACGCAACATTTTTTAACTCTGAAAGTATGAGCATCAATTTCTATGTTTCGGAGCAACTTAAGCTTTGCAGTAGGACTATACAAGACTAGCAGCTATCAGACAAGTCATTTGATTCTAAACGTCTTCAGTTTTCTGTTCGACTTGTATTGTCTGTAAAAATAAATAAAACGCAAGGTCAATCGTTAAAAATATGTGGTATTGATTGAGAAATTCATGTTTCTCCTCATGGTCAACTATACAGGGTATCCTGTAATTTGTCTGCCATACTTTGGCTAATACTAATAGTGTTCCTATCTTTACCCTATGAACAAAAAAAAATTATAAAATAAAATCTCAAATAAAAAAATCCATACCTTTTATGAATTATGATACTTGGGAAAATCTAAAACAGGTAAAAAAAATCGAATTAGGGTTTTTTTTCAATATTTTTATTACAGAACTTCATAATAATGTTTTATGGGTAAATTAAGTAAAAAAGTGTTGTAAAAGAATTAAAAAAACAATAGATTATTCTTCAAACTAGCAAGTACTGACACGATATTTCTAAGACTATTGTTCCATTTTTGCCTTTCCATCGATAACCGTATTCTTCATCAAGCCAATCCCCAATTTTGCGACCGTTGTGGGCCGAAGCCCTGCTAAGCGGGCAGGGGTTTTGCTAGTACTAATATATAAAGCTCTAGAGTTTGTTCGTTTGAACGCCGTAATCGCAGGAACTACTGTTTCGAATGGTATAATTCTTTTTGTGTTGGATATTCCATTAATCAAGGAAGGCTTAAGGCTACTTAACATTAAGCTGTGACCAATAGGAGCGAAGATTCTGTGGAAAATGTGGAAAAAACGGCAAAGAATATTAATCTTTTATCTTAATATATTATTGCCAATAAAATCGCCAAAGAGCCGTATCAACATAATATTAACCCTTATCTAAATAAATAAATAAATATTGGCTGAGAGTTTATTTCAATTTACATCTTAGAAGATATGTAACGCAATTTTAAAATACCTCGGCAACTAAATTCCTACGAACGCATAATGTACAAGTCATAATGCTACTCTGGCCTGTGGACGAGAGAGAGGCGGACGAAGTCGCAGGAAACTGCTAATATTAAATCAATTTTAGTCCTAATAAATTTTAAGGTTCTGGTACCTATATCTATAATGAAAATGGTTTGTAGTAAGTAATTTAAAAATAGCTTTTACGGCACGTAGATTTTGACGTGTGACATTTGAGATTTATATGAATCTAGAAACTAAAAATTGAAAATGTCGGCCTTAAGGCTGAAGTCACCCTGCGTCGTTTTCGTCGTATCTTTTTATTAATGGGTTTTATTAGGTACTATTAGTTGCCCGCGACTTCGTCCGCCTCTACCTCATCCACCGGCCAGAGGTGCGTCTTTAACTTGTGCATCACGCCCGCATGGGAAATTATTTTAAGACAGTGGACTCTCTCTAAATCGAAATTGTTATTTACTCAAAGCCATCATATATATGTAAAATTTTCCCCATTTCAGCTACTCTTTTTACTGACGCTTTGCTTTTAATATTCGTAACTTATTAGCGTAACGTTGTATAGCTTAAACCCTTCTTCGATAAATGGACTACTTAATACAAAAAGATTTGTTAAATTTTATTTAGCAGTTGCTAGGATAAGCACGTTCAAACAATCAGAAAAATGAACAATTTGTCGCCGTTTTTTAAACATTTTCCACTGATTCATATTGTTGTATAGCCTAAGTCCTTCCTTAATTAATTAATTATTCAAAAAAAAAATCACGTTCAAGCAAACAACAGAAGCCTTAAGAAATTAATATTTTTTGCCATTTTTTGCACATTTTTCGCAGCGTAATATTTTACAATAAATGACCTTTCAACATTATAAAAGAATTGTTCAATTTGATTAAGCAGTTCCTGAGATAAGCACGTTAAAACGCAAAAAATTAACGTTTTTTACCGTTTTTCCATATTTTCCACCAATTCTTCGCACCTATTGGCCACAGCTTAACGTTAAGTAGCCTTAAGCCTTTCTCAATTAATGGACTAGATATCCAACACAAAAAGAATTATACCATTCGAACCAATAGTTCCAGAGATTACCGCGTTCAAACGAACAAACTCTTCAGCTTTATATATTAGTATAATTTAGAAGTATAGAATATAGATAGGTATAGATATACTTATGTTCATTTTTATTTTACAAAATTTTATTGAAACTCATAAATTACGTTTACGTCTTTTCTGTGGCAACCCAATGTTGATGTTTTTATTTAACTGTCATCTTCCGCTCGAAAAAAAACTCAATCATACCTAACAAGCTCGCTCCATGGCTGTCATTCTGCTTTCAACCGAAATATTTTAGGAAAAAATTAAAAGGTAACAACACCAGCGCCTAAGCAGAAACTTGTTTCAATGACCGTTGAAAACAAACTCCACTAGCTCAATGAAAGTCAGCCACAAGAATAAGAACAATGAGTCAGAACGCAATGAATAAAAATTACATCTTCAGAACAGAATGAATTTCATTCAAGTTAGGTATGTTCTTAATCTCTTAAACTTTTGAAAACTTTAGTATTGAGTTTTAATAAATGTAAGTAAAGTTTCTGTTATGAAAATATTAAATTCCTATTATAATTGCCACTTCTAATTAAAACTTATCTTCTTTCGAGACTTAATCTCTTTTTTATTTTCTTGCTATCAAACGAAACCATCAGCAGCAAACAACAAAACCTCACTTCTCCAAAAACTCAATCTACGGCACACCCGTTTATTTTTACTCACAGCTTATAGAGCCATATTACACACAAGATCCAAAAACACAACAAAAGATCCTTCTCATCCATCTTTACCGCATTGTTTTTTGTTATTATTATGAGGAGAAGTCTTAAATGCTAACCATCGTAGTGTAAATACTCTAGACTAGCAATTTAAATTAATTGGAGAGCAAGGGGCGGATGAGTTTGTTTTTCGTCTTTAACCCCTTTTAGTCCTTCTTCTTCTTCCAATAATTATTCTCATTAACAGATATTCTATATAAAGGCAATACAGGCAAACTTGTAGACAGAAGATGACTTGAAAAATGACCCCAAAAACCCCAAAAAGTCTTTAGACTTCAACCCTTTCCAAAGAGCCAAAAAACGAACAGCACCCTTTAAATAAATGTCGAAAGCCCCAAATCCTCTTCTCTTAAGCCAACGGCAGAATGTATCATATTTTAATGAACAACATCCTTGAACTCAGAGAGCAGAGGCATTCATTTTGTTTACATTCGCTTGCTCGTTCCTTTAAATTTTCTTCTTGACTTGTTGGAAAAGTGATAGCTGATACTTTTGTTAGCTGTGATGTTTTGGTTTGTTTTCACACAAGTATTCTCCATTATAAGTTTGTGTGTTTAGTTCGATATGAATTTTCTTCCTTCTATGGTTTTTTACTTTAAACGTGATTTGTTTTTCTACCGTATGTTACTTTGCAAGGGAAGACGTCGTCGTCGGATCGGTCGTTTTGCTTATTACAAAAAACCGATGCTGAAAATAGCAAACTTTGCCAAAATTCTAAGAATAACTGCTTCTACTCGACATGTTGTCTACGATGCCTTTTTATCTTATCATATCTTGTGCCGAACGCCTGTCACGCCGCCAAGCGCCAAATGGCATTCTTTAATAATGTACCATCATCGTGATGTTGGAAAAGGAAATTCCTCAAGTGGCTGGTGTTGTGGTTGCTTGCTAAGACTTTTCAATTCAACTTCTCAAATGAGTTTTTGCCAGATATTCTTGTGTGCTTGCTCACTTGAACATTCAACTTATTCGAATATTTTGGCTGCGCTCTATGTATATCATTAAGAATGGCAAAAACTATTCGTCTTCTGCCAGTCACCTTGTTTACATTTTGCCTTTTGAATCACACATAAATCAAAACTAAGGATGTACTATGCAAACCAAGAATTTTTCCCCAATTATATCAATTTTATATTTTGTGTTGTTTTTCCTGTTTCCGCCTAGGTACAAAACTAACCGAAAATGATATTTTGCTCTAAAACGGACTTCGAAAAAACTTAATATCAACATGCATCCAGCATCCGAAACTTGGAAAAGTAAAAATAGATATATTTGTATAATGTTATTCAATACCTGAATTTATTAAATGAAAACAAAACAGGATAACGTAAACGAATTCAAATTGAATACATCATATTTGAAGATTTAACAGAATGAACTACTTAGTATAAATTTCAACTGTTGAGTTAATACCGCGGCTCATTTGAGACTTCAAATTGACTGTTGAAAATTTGAATCCAGGTCCACCCGACCACAACGTAGGATTTGCTCCTGTTTTATTGCTAAAGTGATCAATCACACGAATTCCAGAAATGATCCTGTTGTTTACTTGACCCTAATAATATTTAAAAGTAAAAGCAAGGATATTATTTGATAGTAAAGGAACTTACATTTTTAGGAAAAATCGCATCGTAAGAAACAAACTGGCCATTACGGGGATATAGGACAACTCTTTCCCTGGACAACACTGCACTGTAATTGTTCACATTACCATAAGTAGCATTATACGAATAAGCACCAACGGCAAAAAGTGATACCAAAACCAAAGCAACACTGAAGGTCTTCATCTTGAAAAAGTTCACAAATTGCTAGAGTAATTGTTAAAATTTAATCAAATATTATGACTTACTTTGATTTAGGTTTGATACAAATATGACTTTCTCTTGTGCAACTGCTCACTTTTATACCTCTAACAAGAAATAGAATAACTTTTTATCAGTTGATAACAACACTCACAAAATGAATTGATTTCACTTTTCCAAAGAATTTTATTGAACTTATCAGACGATGAGTTCATTATCTCAATTATATTTGGCTGAAATTTGTTGAGAGATTCTTCAAAAGCAAAATATATTTTCCTATTTGATAATATGTATGCAATACAAACGTGGTGACTTTCGTGTTATCTCGACGTGATTATTCATTCTAGGTTTAATTAGACATTGTTACGGATATACTACGTTATTAGCCGGATATGTATTGAGGGAATTTCCTTGAATGTAAATCACCTATTGATCTAATTAGTAGGTAGACATTTAATTCCGTAATGCTGTAAACATTGTAAAATGAATATAGTACTTTCTATCTTATCATAATTTCTCCTGGATGAGGCAGCCTTTGCTCTGAAGCAATAACACAGGAGTTTTGCATTTCTGTGCTTAATTTTTACTCATATGCTATTTCCACTCTAATCACAAGATTAAGCGAAGTAGATTAAGAATAAATCTCGACTTTTCTAGGATTTAGGGAACAAATTCTTTCAGTTGCAATTTCGCACCTCAAGCCAAATTTTGTAGCCGGCAAGCTAGCTCCCAGTTCTACAATATATCTGCTTACATATGTACATGTAGGTACTTATCGGCCGAATCAACTTTTTTAATAATAATAAAAAACAAACTGTCTTGTTGCGTGTAATTTTAACTTGCTGAACAATATGAACGATATTATCTGCTGACACAAACCATTTGAAAATAAGAACCACCATCCAACTTAACAGTAAAAGCAATAAAACTTTAGAAAAAACATCATCTTCTGTAAATATAATGAATGTTTGACATTTTGGCGACTGCTTCTGATTCTGAACACAAGTTACTTCACTATATCAGGAACGTAGCTGACCAGAAATTGATGCGGCGCGACGACGTCGGAATCTCAGAGTATCAATTTATTGTATACGCAAAAACTGCCGATACACAATGGCATTAATTTCAACAATATCTACTCAAACTTTGCCATCACGTCATGAAAAGAAAACAATAAAAGAGACGGCTGAGGGGTGCAGAAATATCAGAATCTATATTATGATCTTCTGCCTTACATATGAATAAAATACGAAATTGTAATTCAAACCTAAAATACCTAAATGAATCATATACATTAAGTAGGTAGTACCTACTTAGTACCTTAGTACCTACTAGGTACCCATAGTCATACCTAAAAGACAGAACTTTGAAAAAATTGAATTAGAATAATTCCTAACAGATTTTAATTGAAATCTCGCAAAACCACACTATGGCGTTATGCTGCCATCACTACCTCCATTGATACACTTCGGTGTTTAGTTTCCTCTGTATAGCAAAATTAAAGCTCGAGGGATAAACCTTTGCAGAGATTCAAATGCAAATGTTGTGGAAAAATTGCGTTTTGTTGTACGTAATGCGCTTCTGCTTGCTGCGACACCAAACGTGCGGTTAAAATCCGTGGTTGGAATTATGTGGCTTCACTTTATGTTCTGGAGGTTGGTTTAGATTACGCTTTGATTATCAGTGGAAGTTGCGAAACGTGAGAGGTATAGAAAAGACAGCTCCTAGTCGGCTGCTTATTTTTTTTTTTAAGGTTCCATGTAACACAGGAAGATTTACAAATTAAACACGAAATAAGACGTGTTAGGTTTTCAGTAGCAGTAAAGCTTGCCACAGAAATATTGAAATTTAGACAGCAAATTAAGACAAGCCCATTTGGGAAAAATTTAGTAAACTCTATAACACTGTCCTCTATTGAACGAGAGTTTTCCTTCAATCTTTACGAAACACAAATTACTTTTGCTTGAAAAACACAATAAAATTTACACCATAGTTTTATGCTAGTGATTTACAGAATATTTTTTCTTTAATTTTCTGGAGCACTAGTTATTTCACAAAACAAAATTGTATCTTCAAAAATTATACAAAGAACAATAGAGTTCCAGAGTGAAATTTAACCCAGTACCACGTGGGGCTTGGACGTTCATTTTCGCATTTTTGGATCCTGGCCCACCATCCAATAATGAAGCATAACCGGTAGCGGTACTATTTCCACCAGTTTGGTCAATGGCATAAATAGCTGATATTATCTTGTCATTCATATAACCCTTTAATGAAACAAAAAATATCGTATCAGTAATCCTTTCAAATAGTGTTCAAAATTTAATTCAATTGACATTACCTTGGGTGGATACTCAATATCACAAGAAACACCACGCCACCAAGAAGAATCTTTCAGACAATAATCTCTATGACACAACTGATCGTGTCTTCCTTTGGATCCATATTTCAAAGTGAGACCTTGTGTTAGAGCTATGCACAAAGCTGCAAAAACAGCAAATACAAGAACTAATGAATATTTCATGATGAACTTAAAGCTGAAGTCGAAAACTTTCTGGACCCACATTCTCGAATCGAGGAAAGATATACGGGTACATAGATTCACGAAGCTTATATATATGTAGATCAACCAGCTGACGTGTGAGTCATTTACTGTTTTCCTTATCATGACCAGGGCTAAGGTGTTTAAAGAAAAAGCTACGGAACGAATCTCTTCATTAATGGAAGCACATTTTAAATTAGTTTATTTTAATAGTTATTGTTGAAAAAAATTGCATTGAAATAAATACATACCACTTATTAAATATCTTTTTTAACAAAAATCGATTGATAATCGGTTCATAAGATACTCAATTTAGTTTGACAACAATGATCATAATAATAAGGAACATGAATTCATAATCCTATTCGATTTTTTTTATTGGAATGCTTTTTTCGAGTACATACTTGTAAAAAAAAATACTGGCTGAGGCTGACTGTTATATTACCTATGTATTTCTTTGTTTCTTTTTTTTTATTAATAAGTATGACTTGTGCTAGTACAAACTGTCTCGATCGGTCTGGCTCAGTCGCGCTTTTTGAATGCTATGGTCCATGTGGTAAATTATTCCTCTCCAAATGCGTTGGTTCGAATATTTCCTTTTTGGATAAAATAAATTATTCGAATTTAGCCTTGGTATTGTGCGGAGTGTAAAAAGATTTCCTTGGCTCATTTTTCTATTAAATTATATAATTTAAAAAACGAGCTTTGTAAAATTTCCAAGGGGTTTGAAGATTTAAGTTCCAATTTCATTAAATTAGCCTCCGC
This sequence comes from Sphaerophoria rueppellii, assembly GCA_920937365.1. Taxonomy (NCBI): domain Eukaryota; kingdom Metazoa; phylum Arthropoda; class Insecta; order Diptera; family Syrphidae; genus Sphaerophoria; species Sphaerophoria rueppellii. The sequence continues at coordinate 792,777 of CAKKXW010000002.1, forward strand.
TACTAATGAAATCCCTTCTCCGGTACTGGTTTCTGACAAATCCTGCTCAACGGATGATCTCACAACGACAAATCTATCTGTGTCTACCGACCCTAAAAAAGTAAAAAAAGAGGAAGGGAAAACAACGCTTCCTCAGCCAACGTAAGTCCGGCTCCAAAAAAATCTTCTTCAAGAAGCAATGAAAGTGGTAGTACAGTCAGAATTTCCGAACCGGTACCTCCTCCCAATCATGAAATCAACATTATGGATGTTGATACATTTGTAAGGCCTTCCGTACCAAATTCCTCTGACACCTCTAGCGATAAGGATAATTCGAGTCAACTTCATGTTCCTGCTACTAGCAATTCTCCGCGAAATATTCTAACATCAGTACCTAGGCTTATATCTATAATTATCTCTCGTCTTTCACCCGAAACTGAAACTAAAGACGTAATAGAACATTTAATTGCCTCGAAAGTAATAAAAGATTCATCTAGTATCAAATGTTCTAAAATAAGAAAACAAAACAGTTTTGTAGCGTCTTTCAAGATAACTGTTCCCTTATTTGAACCCATTCCGAATAGTCCTTGGCCTGTTAAAACATTACTCACTACTCTGTCTGGTCCGAATTCAAAAAAACTGCAAGGACTCTCCCTCTACTACCAAAATGTAAGAGGACTTCATAGTAAAACTACAACTATTTTTCGAAATTCCCAGTCTTTGCCATTCGATCTTTTCGCTCTTACCGAGACTTGGCTTAATGCCACAATTTTAGACACAGAACTCTTCGATAATGTAGTTTTCCGTAAAGATCGTCATGACGATGTCATTAATTCGGTTGGTGGGGGAGTCCTCATTGCTGTAAGAAATAGTTTTTGTTCAACCAAAATAGTTTTCCCAATTAATCTGTCTTTAGAACTTGTCTGTGTAAAAATATCTAAACAACCTTTAGTAATATGTGATTTAAATGTAAACATCCCACCAAAGAGCCCGATGTTTTCGTTCTCTGAACTCTCTCTTGTAATTGATTTTATCATCAACTTAGCAAGCAACATTGACTGGGTTCCTTCCGAAGACTATTCTTATTTTGAAGCTTCAACCAACTCGTCCCAACTAGAGCTTCAATTGTTAGATTAACATTATACCTTCGGATTTGCACTAAATAAGTTGCATTCAAAATTTTAGAAATAGAATGCTGGATCTTGTTTTTTCATCTGACGCCGTTAATACTGTAGTGGTTGAATCCTCCTCTGCTTTATGTAACATAGATAACTACCATCCACCTCTCGACATTTTTCTTGACACGAGCGGTCATTTACTTGAAAATAGTAATCCTCATGATTGCTCACATGCATTTGATTTTCGCAAAGCTGATTTTGAAAAGCTTTTGGATTGTTTAAATAAATCCGGTATAGAACACTTACCGATCTCTAACGATATTGACGAAACAATTTCGAGTTTTTATACAGTTTTTTTAAATTGCATAAAAGAAGCAGTACCAATTAAAAGGATGATTCCCTCAAATATCCTTTTCCATCCCTGTTATACTAAGGACCTTAAACATCTTCGCAACAAAAGAAATAAGGCCTGGAAGAAGTACATTAAGCATATGACAGTGGAAAATCAAGTCATTTATATCTCTTTGTTTGAAGAGTTTAAGAAACTCTTACGAACTTTATAATGAAAACCTAGAGTCGATGGAGCGGCTTCTTCAAAATCAGACCCAAAGAACTTTTGGAAATTTATTAACTCAAAGAAAAAGTGTGACGGTTATCCTACTAACTTCACTTATAATAATGCAACCTTGACCACTACTTCTGACATTTGTGACGGTTTTGCAAAAAAAATTTAGTCAATCTTTCATTGATTCTCCTGTCGTTGTGGACGAAACCTATTTCCACTATCTGCAAAACTGCCCCCACGTGTCTTTTAATAGTATTACAATAGAGTATAATAAAATCTTAGAATTTATGTCTCATCCTAAAGAAGACTATTCTGTTGGACCAGATGGAATACCACCCGTAGTTCTTAAAAAGTGTAGGTCAGTCTTAGCACTTCCCTTGCGTAATATTTTCGATCTTTCATTGAAATCAAGTAATTTTCCAGCAGTATGGAAGTGCCTTTATAACTCGTCTTTATAAAAAAGATGATAAAATCAATATCTGTAATTACAGGCCAATTTCTAAACTCTCATGTATTCCAAAGTTGTTTGAGCGATTAGTGTGTGACAATTTGGCATTCAACTGTAGGAATATTATATGCAATCAAGAGCATGGCTTTATGCAGAAACGATCCACTGTTACTAATCTGGTTATTTTTTTTTTTTTAAATAAATGTTTAGATGCTTTGGAATGTGGCCAAGAAGTTGATTGTGTTTAGGTACGCGGACTTCTCGAAGGCTTTTGATCAACTATCTCTTGAAATTATCAAGTTTAAATTAAACTCTTACGGCTTCCCACTTTTTTTAATTACGTGGATTGTCTCTTACCTTGAGAAAAGATCTTATCAAGTTAAATTCAGAAATAGTTACTCTAAATCATACTTGGCCAAACAGGTGTTCAGCAGGGGAGCCATCTGGGGCCCCTTCTCTTTATATTAGCTATCAATGATGCACCGTTATGTGTAAATAATAGTGAAATGCTCATCTTTGCTTATGATATGAAGATACATATATATAAAAATATAACTTCTACAAATGATCATATTTTACTTCAAAATGATATTAACAGCTTTACATTATGGTGTGAAAAGAACAGTTTAAATCTTAACCCGATAAAGTGTCAAACAATGACCTTCTCTAAAAAACGTTCACCTTCCTTATGACTATGTCATTTCAAACCACACTTTAGCTCGCGTTTTTTACTGTTAAAGACCTAGGAGTTCTTTTTAAACATAATGTAGATTTTTCTGATCGTATTGACGGCATAGTCAATAAAGCTAATTCTATGTTAGGTTTTATTAAGCGATGGGCAAAAGAATTCCGGGATCCTAATGTTACCTGTGTTTTATACAACAGTTTGGTTCGTCCCCATCTAGAGTATGCATCGCAGGTGTGGTCTCCTTTTTATGATGTTTTTTGTTTAAAGGGTTTCAGTGGATTGATCCCCTAAATACCCTTCCATACGAAAATCGTTTGTCAATCCTTAATATGCAAACACTACAACGGAGAAGAAATAATAATGATATTGTATTTTTCCATCAAATTTTAACTGGAGTCACTGATGCTCGTGACCTCCTCTGTAAAATTTTGTTTTGCTCTCGAGGGGGAGGTTATCATCTCCGTAGTCAGTATCTGATTAAGATCCATGTTCACCGTACTAATTATGGAATGCATGAGCCTTTGGAACGTATGGGTAACCTTATAAACTGGAACTCAAAACTTCAACTTAAAATAATTTTGAAAACCAGTGTTCCAGGTTCTTAATGTTTTATGTTGATTTTGTAATGTTTATTTTATATTAATTTTGTATGTGTGTTGTGATTTTTGTTTTAGTTTCGTTATGTGCTTACTAACAACTAACACCACACTAAGTGATGAGCCGGGGGTATAACACAGTCCCTGTGTTGGCAAACCATTGGTCGTAATATGGTGCTTGCTATAAGCCTATACGACCTATTCTGATAGTGTAATAAAACAACCTGCTCTTAAAGAATTTGATTTTTAAACGAGAACTTACACTGTAGTTTTGTATTCTAATTAAAGAGTTGTGCCTGCTTTTTGCTCAACTGAAACAAAATTCTAAGAGTAAAAATTGCTCGCTCATGACTCTTCAAAAACTTTCACGGTACACTATTATTAACATATTATTTTTATAAAAGGTCCGGCCGTTTATGTTGCAACAAATTCTTTCAGTTTCAGTTCCAATGCTTCTGTCATTAGCAACTGTATCAATAATGTAGCTGACCAGGGACATGTTTCGGCGTTGAAGTCGATGGAGCACGCGGCGCGACGTAAGTGTGATTAGAAATATTAGGCAGTTGGAATATCGTAAAAATAACATTAGCAAAAACTGCCGATGTACATTATTCGAACTATAGCTATTGAAACTCTGACACCACGTTATAAAAAGAAATCATTGACAGCCACAGCTAATGGGTGCTGAAATATCGCAATCTACATACAATATAAGATCATCCGGCTTAAATAATGAAATATGCAACCATTGTTTTTTTATATTAAATTGATGTTTTGTATATGATGCTTCACAATTCACATATAGTCATACTTAAAAGACAAAGACGCGAGAGATTTCTTTCAATCAACACAAGACATTATTTTTACTAAGTACATATTTCTTGGAAAATACAATACCATTAAGGTACACTTAAAACTATGTTTTCATGTGCAGAATATTTATTTTTTTTCCGAAGCACTTGTGATATCACAAAAGAAATGCGTAGATGTTCACAGTGAAATTTAAACCGGTACCACGTGGGGCTTTGATGTACGTTTTCATATTCTTGAAACCTGGGCCACCTTCGTATAATGAAGCATATCCAGTAGCGGTACTTTTTCCACCAGTTTGGTCAATGGCATAAATAGCTGATATAGTTTTCTCATTCACGTAACCCTTTCATAAAACAGCAACAAGATATATCATAGAAGTTAACCTTGCAAATATTGTTCAAAATTGAATTCAATTGACATTACCTTGGGTGGATACTGGATATCACAAGAAACACCATGCCACCAAGAAGAGTCTTCCAGACAATAAAATCTGTGCAACAATCGATCGTGCATTCCTTTTGTGCCATATTTGGAACTGACACCTTGTGATAGAGCTATGCACAAAGCTGCCACAACAGCAAACACAAGAACTAATAACAATTTCATGCTGAAGTTGAAAACGTTCTGAACTTACATTTATTCGAATCGAGGCATTATACGTACTCGAATAAGTTTACCTACATTATAATATGTAGATCAAACAGATGACGTGAGTATGAATCATTTATTGTTTTTCTTATCTTAAATAGGTAAGCTTCTCGAACATGTGTTTTGAGAAAAAGCTACGGAACGAATCATTGAATTAATGGAAGCACATTTTAAATTCAATTGAAAATTTAGGACCTCCGCTTATTAATGATGCAAATCCGGAACCATATACTTTTTCCGAATTCAAGTCATTTGCCTGTATAGCTGAAATTTGTTTTAGACTAGGTATTAGGTTTCATTCATTGTTGAAGTTGTGTGCGAGTCAGACCTAAGCGACTTCAAAAATGTTCACGGTACACTATTACATATCAAAATAATTATTATCATTGTAGGTAAATATATTATTAGGTCCGTTCTTTTACTTTTTAGGCAGTTTGTGTAAAACCTGTCAAATTTCGAGGAGTGGGGATAAATTTCTCAGAAATAAAAAAACTATGCACAAAAGTAAAAGAACGCGTTGAACACAAAATTCTCCCACTTTTTAAACGTCACTTTTTTTGTGAGCAAATGCACAAAACATGAACACAATGAAATGTCAAAAATAATAGAAAAAAAAATTTGATACAACTTACACAACTGCCACAAGAAATGTTTGTGTCTAAAATCGGCAGATAGGGGAAATATTTTTCTCCTTCAAAAGTGACAGATTTTACAATAAGTGGCAGTAAAAGAACGAAAAAGTGGGAGAATATGGCAGTTTTGGGCAGTTTTAGGGAGTAAACGAACGGACCTATTATTGAAGTCAATAAAAGATGTTTATTTTTCTTTACGGTTTGACTGCTTCTCTTGCAACAAATTCTTTCAGTTACAATTTTACACCACAAATATTCATACAAATTTTGTCTCCGCGTTGTTTTTTACCATTCTATCAGCTTCCAACTTTAAAACATGGCTCCTCACATATGTACATACAAATGTACTTATCGGCGGAATCTACGTTCTTGACAAAAACAAAAAAAAAAGATTTCATTTGAAGATAAGAATCACCATCCAACTTAACAGTAAAGTTAATAAAACTGTAGAAAAACATAATCTTACGTAAACATGGAGAATATTTTGCTACTAAGCGACTACATCTGTCACAATCACAGGTTTTTATGTCAGGAATGTAGCTGACCAGGGAGACCAGTGCGTATTTGTGATTCGAAATTTTAGGTAGTTGGAATATCGATTTTTTAAATAAACAAAAACTGCCGATATACATTGGCATCTATTTGAAGTAATGCTATTTATTGAAACTTTGACATCACATCTTACTTATAGTGGCGCTACAGTCCAGGTCGGACCAGGGGCTCACCGAACAAACTTCTCCAGCCAGCTCGGTCCCTAGCTAGCTGTCTCCAGTTTCGCACGCCAAGTTGGTTGAGGTCCTCTACCACCTGTGTGCTCCACCAGAGTCGCGGTCTTTCTCTTCTGCGACGTGCTTCCGGAGACTCTACGAGCCGGAGCATTATTTTCCATTCGCTCAACATGACCTAACCATCTAAGTCGTTGGACCTTAACTTTTCTGGCTAGGTCAGTGTCGCTGTACAGCTCGTAGAATTCTTGGTTGAATCTTAGTCTCCATTCTCAATTAATGCAGACAGGGCCGTTTTCATCAGATGTTGTCATGGTCAATGTCTCTGCACCATACATGAGGACCGGGATGATGAGTGTCACTTAAGTTGTAGCTGGTCTAGTTGTCTGAGATGATAGCGGATCCCAGGTAGACAAAGTCCTTAACTACCTCGAAGTTAAATTTGTCTATGTTGACGTTTGCTCCAAGACGTCGATGTTGGTAGTCCTTTCTTGTCGACAGCGTTAACTTGGTGTTGCCCTCATTAACCGCTAGACCCATCTTCCTGGCCTCCGTCTCAAGACTCACAAACGCTTCACTGACATTACGCTGTGTTCTTCCAATTATGTCAATGTCATCTGCGTATCCTAGTAGCTGGACGGACTTTTGAAGATTGTGCCTCTGGTGTTGACGTTGGAGCTTTGCACAATCTTTTCAAGAATGATGTTAAAGAAATCGCATGACAACGCATCGCCTTATCTAAAACCTTTTTTGACATCAAAAGCGTCCGTTAGTTTTTTCCGACCATGATGGAACAGTGTGAGTTGTCCATTGTCATCTTACACAAACGGACGAGTTTTTCTGGGATACCAAAACTAGACATTGCTCTTTATAGTTGGTCTCTATAGACGCTGTCATAATAAGCGGCCTTGAAATCGATGAAAAGGTGATAAGTATCGATTTGAAGTTCCTGGGCCTTCTCCAAGATCTGCCCTAGGGTGAATATTTGATCGATGGTGGACTTTCCGGGTCTGAAGCCACACTGATAAGGACCTATCAAGTTGTTGACGAAGGGCTTCAAATGTTCACACAGCACGGCAGACAAGATCTTATAGGCGATGTTAAGGAGACTTATACCTATGTCGTTGGTGCAGTTCAGGGGATCTCCTTTTTTGAGGATCGGGCATACGATGCTGAGGTTCCATTCATCGGGCATGCTTTCCTCCGACCAAACTTTGCAGATGAGCTGGTGCATGCTCCTAACCAAATCATCTCCGACTGCTTTGTACAGTTCGGCGGCTAGCCCGTCTGCTCCAGCGGCTTTGTTCGACTTTAGTTTATATATCGCTATCTTCACTTCGTCCATGTCGGGTGGGTGGAATTGTTGGCCTTCTGCACCCAAATTGAATGGTTCTGTATTGCTGACGGAGTTTTGGTCGTCATCGCCATTATACAACTTGGAAAAGTGGTCTTTCCATATCCTCAGCACTGACTGCGGTTCAACTACGATATTCCCATGATGGTCTCTACAGGCTTCAGTTCGGGGTGGCTTATACAGGAGGTTTGTTTCACCTTTTTGTAGAACTTTCGAACCTCGTTCCTGTTGTGACATCCCTCTATCTCCTCGATCGCGCGCTTCTAATGCTCCCTTTTCTGCTCGTAGAGCTCACGAGCTGCTCGTGTCCTTCTTTGCAGCGCCGCTTTGTATGCCTCTTGTTTAGCTGCATGTGCTCGCCGGCATTCATCGTCAAACCAGGGGTTTCCTTGTGGTGGCCTTGTAAACCCTAGCATTTCAGAGGCGGCATCTCTGATGGCTGCTTGGCAGTGTTGCCACTGGTTCTCTATATTTTGTGCTGGCAGCAAAGGACTTCTGAGGAGATTTTCGGAGACACTATCGGAAAAGGATCTAGCAATCTCTTGCGATTGTAGCCGCTTGACGTCGAATTTCCTCCTAGCATTTTCGCGTGTTGGCCTTGATCGGGATATCCGCATTCGTACCTTGGCTACAACAAGGTAGTGGTCCGAGTCGATGTTGGCACCTCGGAATGTGCGGACATCTTGCATGCTAGAGAAGTGTCGTGCGTCGATCGCAATGTGATCAATCTGGTTGACGGTTGATTGGTCAAGAGATTTCCATGTTCCCTTGTGGATATCGCGATGTGGGAATCGCGTACTTGCTACCATTACGTCTCGCCCCGCAGCGAAGTCGATTAGCCTAAATCCGTTATCGGAGGTGGGGTCTTGTAGGCTATGTCGTCCGATTATTCCACCAAAGATTTCTTCTCTACCTAGCTTAGCATTAAAATCTCCAAGAACGATTTTAATGTCATAGCTAAGGCATTGCTCATAGGTCTTGTCGAGGAGCTCATAGAACCCGTCTTTGGTGTCTTCATCCTTTTCCTCAGTGCGAGCGTGAGCGCAGATGAGGCTGATGTTGGTGAATTAAGCCCTGATACGGCATGTCGTGATGCGCTCATTCACTGAGTTGAAACTCAAGACCTTCCTCCTGAGTCGAGTCCCAACTACAAATCCAAGTTATATCTGCTTTATAGCAGTCAAGGGCTTCCGTTAGTTGTTCGGCTTCACATGGTCTGTTAAGGGACCTAACATTCCAAGTGCAAAACCGAAATTCGTTGTCCTTAAATCGTTTGCGTGGGTCATCATTAATTCCGTCCATATCCGAGGCTTGTATGTGTTTCGGAAATATGTCTTCTTTATTTGGCCGGGCAGTCAACCCGACGTACGACTCCCAACCTGGAGGGCCAGGTCTTTAGTTTAACTCTAAGACGAAGAGCCGGCCAAACCGCTCCTTATAGGCCTGAGCTACGAATATGACGTAGTAGCCCTATAAGGTGTTTACTAAGTAGTTCATCCTGACTGGAACTGTAGACACCACCGTTGATTCCATCTTGGGAAATCTTCCGCTGTCGCCTGTTGAAAAGGAGGCATGGCTTAGTGGACGCATACCTCCTCCCCCTCTCTCCCACTCTCTCTTTGCTACCGCCAACACATCACATCATGAAAAAAAAAACAATAAAATATACAGCTAAGGGGTGCGGAAATATCAGAATCTACGTACACAAAAAAAATGATCTTCTGTCTGAACAATATTGATTTGAATTCAATTGCTTCAAAACAAACTGAAAAAATTTGACATTTTCCATACTAAATTATTTCAAAAATTGACTTCAGCTCCCTTTGAGTTTTAAGAAAATTATTAACCTTTAAGTTTTACTCCCGATGAAAAGCTTAAGTAAAAGCAAGTAAATTTGTATCGTTGTTTTCTTTGTTGAAAATTTATTTTACTTTACTTGGTTGTCACGAAAACCCGCTTGCTGAAGGAAGAAAAAAAAAATTACTTACAGACTTTAATTGAAATCTAAGAAAACTACACACAATGGTGTTATGCTGCCATTACTATCTTCATTTATACATTTCGCTGTTCAGACTTTGTAGCAAAAATAAAGCCCGTTAGAGAAGTAATGAGGGAACACTAGGTAAAACTGTCCTCTATCGAAGTTTCCTTCATTCATTACAAAACACTTGAAAAACACAATACAATTTACACCTTTGCGATCTACAGAATATTTTTCTTTATTTTTCTGGAGCACTTGTGATTTCACAAAACAAATCTGTATCTTCAATAACGATACAAGGAAGAATAGAGATCTAGAGTGAAATTTAAACCAGTACCACGAGGGGCTTTGATGTACGTTTTCATATTGTTGAAACCTGGTCCACCTTCGTACAATGAAGCATATCCGGAAGTTGTACTATTTCCACCAGTTTGGTCAATGGCATTAATAGCTGTTATAATCTTTTCATTCACATAACCCTTCAATAAAAAAAAAAAAAATTATATAAATTAACCCCGAAAAATTGTTCAAAATTTAATTCAATTGACTTTACCTTGGGTGGAAACTGAAAGTCACATTTAACACCATGCCACCAAGAAGCTTCTTTCAGACAATAAAATCTGTGTAACAATTGATCGTGTATTCCTCTTGTGCCATACCTGGAACTGACGCCTTGTGATAGAGCTATGCACAAAGCTGCCACAACAGCAAACGCAAGAACTAATACAAATTTCATGATGAATTAAAAGCTGAAGTCAAAAACGTTCTGAACCCACTTTTACTTGAATCGAGGTATGATATGTACCCGAAAAAGCTTACATATAATATTTATAGATCAACTAGATGACGTGAGTGTGAATCATTTATTGTTTTTCTTATTTTAACTAGATAAGCTACTCGAACATGTGTTTTGAGATAAAGCTATGGAACGAATCATTGAAATAATGGAAGCACATTTTAAATTAGTTTATTTTTATAATTAGTTGTCTATAAAATAGATGTACAACTACTTCTGCTAACTGATTGTGGAGGTGGAAAAGCAGAAAATCATTTACCCCAGAGTTCTACCGAAAAGTTTAAACCTTGGTTTCGGAATGATTTTAAACACAAATTCATGGTTGAAAATGTAGGACCTCCGCTTATTAGCGATGCAAATCCAGAACCATAAACCTTTTCCGAATTCAAGTCATTTGCCCGAATAGCTGAGATTTGTCTAGGGGTACTAAGCTTCATGCCCTAAAAATATAAAATGTGAAAAATGTGTCATTGGAATATTCAAAACTAAACTTACAACTCGGGGATAGGTAACATTTCTTGAAACCATTTTGTTAGGAACTGGTGGAAGCACAACATATTCTAGAAAAATCAACCTATCATCATGTCCAATTATGCCCTGTGTAAAGTTGACACTGGTTGCGGTCATTAAACAAAATACGGCGAGTAGAACCAATGTGACAGTAACTGAAACCTCTTTCATTTTGAATTGATTCACCTATCGAATTTTGATCATTTATATAAGGCTTGATCAATAAGTGTTTTATGCAAACAAATTGGAATGTTTTATGTTTGCTTGTTCAGATCAGCACATTCCACCACTAAGCTTTTTTTTCAGCACATTTTAAAAACAACACGTTAAATCCTTTTTTGTAATTAATAAAATATCCAATTTGATCTGACGACGATCAATAATCATATTTATAAACAACATATAAAGTAAACCTGTACGAGTTCATAGCCGTAGAAGAAATTTTCTGGAGTACTATTTTTGTTTTTCTTGTAAAAAAGTACTCTTAACTAATTTCTTATCATTATCAATATTCAAATGTGCTACACATAACCCTAGAGTAGAGGTGTGCTGAAAATATTATAAACAACCTGCTTTTTAAATATTTGTTTCACAAAAACGAGAACCTACACAAATAGAAATTTCAAGACTTTGCAAATTAAATTCAGTTGTGAAAATATTTACAAGCTCTTGAAGTGTCTGTCATCTACATACGTCTTTACCTCGAGGTTGATAAAAATTAAAAAAAAAAGGTGATCAATGAAATGACAGCCATAATAAGGTTTTCTTGTCATTTTTTATTGAATTATGAAAGAGGCAATCTGTTTTTATCTCCAGAATGATTAACCTGCGTTTTCCCTAAGTTATTGTACATTTTTAACCATCATCGCTTCCCAGTTATTTGAAAGAAAGCTGTTTTTTACTTTTTGCTATTTTTTTCAGAAACAACAGGGTTAATATTTTTATTAAAAGACAGCATTTTAATTTGGAAATACTTTATTTGCACGAAAATTGATGCCATTTGACCAACGCTGCTTCACGTAAAACTAAGGAAAAATAATGTTAGTCTAGCGATATCAAAACACAACTACACAACCTTATGAAAACATTTTCGTTTGATTTAAGAAGGTTTGAATTTATTGAACTGGAGACTTAACGACCCCAAATTTCTACCAAACAATATATGTTATCGTTCCTCTTCGATTTAAATGACAAGGTTGCTCCTTTTGATCCAATTCCTCCATGGACAAGATTTACCTCTGCTGTGTACTTGGGCTTCAAATCGGTTACCCGAATAGCAGAAATAGTCATTGCATCATTTTTCTGAATTTGAAAAAAAAATCAATTAATTAAACAAATAAAAAAAAATCTTTAAATTGTATACATACATCCTGCTTGAAAACGTATTTTGTAGAACAAGTAAAACCAATAATACTAGATTTTTTCACTTTTTCTTTTGCAATGACAAAGTCTCTTGAATTGATTTCGCCCCATTGATGAGTAGCTGTTTGGGCACATACCAAAAGTGTGGCAAAAATTCCAAGCAAAACAAAGATTTTCATCTGAAATATGAATCCATGAATTGTTTGTGAAGTTAGATTACCCACCGTATCTCACTTTCTTAAGGTATTGAAGCTTCGACGTGCGTTAGTAAATGAAAACTGAAGAAACATTTTTCTGCTCATCATAATTTATTGGCTATTGATTTCACTAACTTCATTGTTCAATTATTCAATCTTCCTCTTCAGTAGGTAAGTATAATTGTTTTGTTTTTCATTCTCTTCGAAAGAGATTATATATATTTTGAAGCAGTCACTTTTCTTATCTTTATATAAAAAAAAAAAAAAAAAAAAACACTTCTCTCGATATCATATCTGTAGAATTTCCGAGAAGTGTGTACCTACGATTCTTGAAATTTGTTTTGATTCAGCGACTATTCTTGGACTTTGAAAAATTTAGCACTTGATAGCAAATAATATGAATAAGTTTCGGATATGCTGATGCTGACTTTATTCAGAAAACATTTTACAAGATATCATCCAAATAAAATTATTTTCCGTATATTTTAACCAGCGCTTTAATGCATCCGCTTCCGTTCTTTCCCTTGAATTTTATGGAACATCCTTTGCTTCCAACACCGCCACTTTCCAGCACTGCAGATGCATCACATTTATTTTTCCTATCGGTCACGATTATGCACGTAATTGTTAATGAGTCGATTTTCTATGAGAGTAGTTATTTCTTCAATATAGTTCACTCTTATAAATAATTGATAACTATAGACAAAAAAAAATACCTTTTGTTTGAAAACATATTTCTTAGAATTTGGCAAACCAAACCATGTGCCTCCTTTTGTTACTTTATCCTTTGCAATGAGGTAATCCTTTGGACCGCAATCACCCCATTGGTATTCTGCAGCAAAAGCAGATAACACGCAGGCAAAGAGCACAGCAAAGAGAAAAAAGCTCCTCATTTTAAGAAAATGGGGTTATTATTGACGGGAATAAGGATTAGAAAGAACTGAGGTGGTTTAACATTAGTTGATTTATATAAAGGCGATTATATTGTTTTTTTTTTTGTTAACATTTGAATTATCATTTCAATATTTTTTTTAAAGATAATCATAAAACAATCTTATCACAGTAATGCATTTTTGACAGCAATTAAAACACAAGATATGAGGTTTTTCTTATAATCCACGTAAAGAGATAAAATCTGAATTTAAAAAAAATGCTTTACATTTAAAAATAATAAGCCCACGAAATCTTTTGCACAATTCAGATCAATTTATTTTAAACATAATGCAAAGTAGGTTAGTCATATTAACACAAGATCGTCAGCATTATCGTCCCCATATCTTTACTAACGATCTGATTTTTTTACCACGCTTTGACTTAATTCTAATTGTGCAACCCTTAGATCCAGGTCCTCCATACAATAGCTCAGCAGTTGAATCAGCTTTCTTTGAACGGTCCGTTATTTGAATAGCCGTGATTGTCCTTGAATCGATTTTCTAGAACACAAAATATCAATTGTTTCAGAATATCCCTTAAAAATCTCAACCAAGATCATACCTTTTGTTCGAAAACATATTTTTTTGAAACAACCAACGCGAAAATTGCTCTCTTTGAGACCTTATCTTTGGCCAACAATTTATCCTTTGGACCGACTTCACCCCAATTATATTCAGCCCCGAGTGTGAATACCAAGAGTGTCGAAATAATAAACAAAACACACAAGAACTTCATGTTCTTATTTTTAATTTTATTTACTTGGAGCGATGAATCCTTAACGATTCAGAAAGACTGGCACTATTAAACCAAATTCTTGTAGTTATATTGAAAGTAAATCTGGCTTTTTATCAAAAAGTTTAGAAAATTTGAAATTATTGATTTGCAGATAGCTTATCTCTTAGGCTAAACAATCTTAACTTTTGGCAACTCATTTTGTATTTTAAAACAAAAGAAATAGAATGAAAAATGTTGGTTTGCAATCTCAAAGTATTCTGTCTTAAAAACAAGTAATTTAGTTTACAATTTCGGCGGGCAGCCTCTACCGCCCCCATATTTCTACTCTTGACCTGATGCTTTTACCCCTCTTTGATTTAAAACGTATGGTGCAACCTTTCGATCCGAGCCCTCCACTTATCAGTTCAGCTGTGGAGTCGTATTTCTTCTTTATATCAGTGACTTTTATGGCAGTTATTGTCAAGGCATCAATTTTCTAAATTTTGTTTGTCACTTTTAAGAAATGCATGTGAAGGTAAACAGACGACTTACCTTTTGTTTGAAGATATACTTTTTCGTTACCCTTAGACCGATGAAAAAAATTTTCTTGACTTTGTCTTTTGCAATTAGGTAATCCTTTGGACCTGGCTCACCCCATTGGTAATTTGCTGCAAGTGTGCACGCAACAAGCGTTGCAAGCACTGATAATAAAAGTGCGAGTTTCATCTGTAAGTGATAATATTGTTTATTAAATGCAAGAAATTTGTAGTTCTTTGTTTTTCAAACGTTCACTCACATCGACTTCCAATAAAATCCAAGCAGAAACTACGGAAACTGATTTAAAGTTTAGTTCATTTATTCAGCTCTAGTAGCTGTATTTCCCAGTATTTATTATCTAAGTTGAGATTATTAATATAAAACCGATACCCCGCCTCGCTCAGTGGAAGCCACATTGTGCTTACAAGGCATTTCAGAGATTTCTGTTATCGCGGTGAGTATTGAAAAAAAAAATCATATCAAAATATTGATTGTCAATTTGTGATAAATCTTATTTTTAGCTGCCCAGCTTGCATTCATAATAATCAGAGACAAAGTTTACTTCGTTCTCCTTCATTTTGGATGTTTTTTAGGCAGACGCTAGTTTTTCTTTTTGTCTTTATTCAGCTCTCGCTACGAACGGCAAAAAGTAACAAAATTAGTCAAAATTAACTTGATGTTCCCGTCAGAGTTCCAATGTTTACAGGAATCGGAGAATTTTCTGGATTCTTATATTTGGAATTTAAATTTCCATCTCTTGAACGTGAAAGCTTCAAATCGTCATTTTTATACAAAAAAAAAAAAATTAAAAATAATAATAAATAAATTAGAAAATCGTGGGTTCGAGTCCTACTAGTGCCTAAACTTCTAAGAGTATCATCTGTCATGAAAAAGTGCTTCTCAACTTTGCCGTTCGGAATCGGCGTTAAATTGTAGGTCCCCTCAATTCTTCACACGCACCTAGAGAATTGTTGATGAGAGTAAGCCACTTAGGCCATGGTTCTTCAAGAGCTGTCGCGCCACTTTATTTATTCAAAAAAAAAAAATTGATTGAATAATTTATTTGCTAATCATTTTTATTTGACTAGAGCAACCAATTTATAAGTTCCTATACAGTTCAAATTATTGATTTAAATTGTTTTTGATTTTTTCTTCAAATCTTCGTCCAAGCCGTAAATTTTAACTTTGCAGCTAAATTTTTTACCGCGTTTCCCAACGAACTCCAAGGTTGCAGTAGTTTTTCCGGGCCCACCTTTAGTCAGTGTCACAGTTGCCTTGCATTTGTTTTTGGGATCTACAATTTGTATTCCCGTTATAGTCAATCTGTCATCTTTCTAAAATTAAGGAAACAAGTTTTTTCTACTATACTACAAACTGATTCATAAGCTGTTTGATCTCACCTGTTGCTTAAACACATATTTCTTCGTTGGTATGTCAAAAAGCCAGGATCTCTTGGAAACTTTATCATCAGCAATCAGGTAATCTTCTTCGGGATTGACTACCCCCCATTGGTATTCCTTGCATGTGACATAAGCCACAAATGTTAAAACTATTGCAAGAACAGCGAGCTTCATCTGAAATTCATCAAATTGTATTCAATAAAAGTTTTGTAAGACCGTGCAAGCAACTCACATTCCACTTTTCGCCTCGACTGGTCAGAGCAGATTAGTATGAGTTTAGCAATAGAAATTAATTTTGTCAAGTGGGTTAAATCAAATCATACGTTTACGGATGATAAGATCAAAATATTCCCCTAGGTAGAAGATTAAGTTATCTTCATTCGCCTTTGATTAAAAACAAAAACAAAACCTTTGAATTTTGATCTTAAAAATCCAATCGGACTTTTGTTTGCAAAAAGTTTGATTTAATCAACGAACAGTAGATTGATGGTTTTATTTGAAATCGTTTAGTTTGCGAAGTTTTTGCGTAGTATTTATTTTTTTAATATACATGCATGTAATTATATCAATTAATTAATTCATGCGATGCATTCAAATAGTTAATAGTTGAATGGTTAAATTTGATCTCGATCAATTAACAATAAAACTTACTAAAAAAGTAAAATAAAAATATTTCTACTATATTGCAATTGATGATATCTGTTCAATAAAATGCATTTAGTATCAAGCCAATAAAAACCCAATGAAAACTCACATCAATACCATTATCCTTATTCTTGGCTGCAACTTTCATTTAAATTTAAATGACGCCATCTTCTTGTCGATTAAAGACCTTTTCGATAATGGTAACCTACGCTTGTTTCCCAAATTGAATCACGTTTTATTACTCATAAAAAAACCGAAATCAAGCCTTTGTTTTGAAAAAATCTGAGCGACCTGAAAATAAGAAAAAGGCCACTCGTCGTCTTTCTGTTACAACCGTCAAACAAAAATTAATTCTAAGTCATTTATCAATTCAACTTTTATCAGCTTTACAGAAAGTGGAAATTCATATAATGAAATGCATTAATCAAAATGTGTCTCCTTTGGTAAAAGCATTTTTATTTCTTTGTTTTACAGAAGAAAAAATGTCTAACAAAGCCTTTTACAAATAGGGCTTGAGAAAAAATCAACCCCAAATCGAATAACAATTTATCAATTTCAATTATAGTATCGCTAAACACTAGATACTTGCATTAACATAAAGATAAAGACTTCAAATATACCACCTTCGTATTGAGTCTTAAAGCAATTTTGTCGGTGTTTTCATTTGTAAATCAAAATCCATCGCAGTGTTAAATGGAAGGTTTTTTATTTAAGACTTTCTTAATGGGAAATAGATAAGTTAATGTGTATTTTTGTGGTAGGATGGAGAGGGCACTTTTTTAAGAACAAACAAAATTTATTTTTTTAATTTTCTGGCGCCGAAAAATAGAATAAAAGTGTTTGACATTTTTTTAAATGTCGAGTTCTAATCAGACAATTTTGTTAATTTTTCTTGTAACAAAACTAAAATTAAAACATTATTTACAAGTTGTAATGTGATTTCTTTTTGATTACTTACAGATGTCTTGGCATTAAATCACCATTCATCGAATTCAGTAACCAAATCGAAGTACTTGCAAATACAAGTGTCTCACTTAACATCACAAAAGACGAACAAGCCCTGATGCACCAAGAGGGCTTGAAGAAGTTAGGAACCTTTATCAAACCAGTTGACCTGCGTGACGCTGCGACTGGATTTGTCAAAGCTAATCTGACGAAAAAAGTGCCAACATCGCTTCCGGGTACACGAAGAAGAGGCCACATAAATCCAATTCAAGAAGAGATGGAACAAAAACAAATAGTGCTCCTCGACGAGGATACAGACGAAAATGGACTACCAGCGAGCCTAACCGAAGAGGATCGAAAATTCATTGTACCAATGGCTTTGAAAAACGTCACTCCAGATCCAAGGTTGCCGCAAACAACCACGACAACCACTACTACTACTACGACATCCACAACGACTACAACTGCCACACCGGACTTTGCATCGAATATTGATGATCTGAAGAATCATATTCTCTTTTTGCAAAACATGACAAAACATAATAGTAATTTCCAAAGCAAATTCGTAGTCTTTCCAAGTCTTCAAAAAGGTTCTGTCGCATCGACAACATCTAGCACTACAACAACCACAAGCACTTCAAGGGCGCTTTTTCGTTACACACCCCCAATTCCACCGCCCACACGGCGAGCGACTTTTCAAGCCTACACAACATCATCTACTTCTCGCTCTCACGAATTTGATCATTACCTCGATAACGAAGATCCAATGGTGGCGGTGCAGCGTGAAAAAATCACAATTGTTCCACAAGTCCTACTCCTCAACGATCAGACTCCACCCGATGACAACGAGGAAGACAGCCGAAGGCTAGGTGATCACAAAGACCAACGGCTCGTATATTCGAAGCGAAAAAACTTTCGCAAATCAAGTACTCCAATAAGTGTATCACCAACAGTGCTCTCACATACAACAGACACTATTCCAGAGAAGCCATTTCGAAAGAATCCCAAAAGACTAAGAAACAATGGCGAGAAACGCAACAAAAATCAACGAAAACCTTGTAAGAATCCCAATTCACCAAAATGTCAGCGTCAAAGAAGAAGACAGGAGCAACAACAAATATTGCAACAACAACAACAATTTCAACAGCAATACCAGCCATTTCAACCATTTCTTCAGACAATCAACAATACTCGAAGGTTTGCCGTATCGATTGAAATACCAGACTCTTTCAAAATCAAACCAAACGAGACCAAAGAGAAGGATCCGTCAGCGGAACTAAAGCTGTTGCGGATTCCCCGAAGTCATCATAACCGACGTAATATCGGGACTACGTATTATGATGCGCCAGCAAAAGATTTCATTATGTCGGGCGGTCACTTGGGCGGACTTAATAATCAGATGTTCATGAATAATACACCGAGTCCAACAGTCGCTGCATATTCTGAGCCGATCAATTTGAATCCAGATCTGTGTTATGATGTGGACGCTCTAAGTTATGGCCAGAGGAAGATCTGCGTAATGCATCCGAGTGTGATGCCGGCCATTAGTAGAGGGGCGAGATCCGCCATTCAGGTAAATAAAGATATGTAATGGTTTTGTCATTTTCGTTTCGAGTTCTTAAAGTTTTGACTAATGAGTGTTTGCGTATATCAATTACAATTACAAAGTTATTGTATGTAGGATATGCGTAAGTCCAAAAAACCTAAGAAATAGTAAATGGAAGAAAAACATTATATTCCTTAAAAAAGTGATGTTACTAATTCTATCCTACTGCTTATAGTCCGGCTTAAAAGTCCTCAGACAAAATGCCTAAAGTTAAGTTTTTCATTTAATACAACCCATTCTACTGCCTAGCTTCACAAACCTTTTGAACAAGAAGGATTGACACTTGCTTCAAGGAAGACACACAAAAAAATCAAACAAAAATAGTGTCTTAAAACTACACACATTGCGTGCACAAACAGGTGTAACAGAAATAATAGCCCCAAGATAATAAAATAAAGGCAGCTAGGGCTTCCTGGTTATAAATTTTTCCAAGAATAGAGCAAAAGTCTGCCTTAAAGCTACTTCAAATTATGAAGGACACGTATATAAAAGTGGCAGATTCTACACAAAACACATCACCTGCAAAGATGCTAAATAACATTCTGATTTTGGAAAGATCCAAGGAATTGTATCATTTATTCTTTTTTTTCTTTTTTGTGTCGTTTTTTTGTTCCCTCCTTTTTATACGGCAATGAAAGCAGTGTATTAAAGTTGGTACATTTATTCAAATAGAGGTCGTTCCATAGCCAGAAGCATTTTGATTTTTCTCTTGTTTTTTTGTGTACCTACCTACAGAAATCAAAAGGATATGTTTTTTGTATTTGTTTTTATATCTCTGAGTAAATCTGGAAAGCTTGAAGACCCTCACAATTTGCAGATACGAGTGTGTGATAAGGATAACATGTTGAAGAAAACAGAATGGGGGAAGTGATGCTTGAAGCGAAATAAAATTAACATGAAAAATATTATTATATGTTCGTCCTTGTAACAAAACTTAGGGGTAGGTATGAAGGATACTTGCTAAATGGCATTTCTCAATACACTTAAGTTTCAACGAAGGCTAAGGTGCATCAGCGATTTTGTTCAAGAAAGTGAAAAACTCTTTGAAAGTTCAAAGCACAGTTTGAGATAGTTAAAATATTTATGGATGTGCAAATAATTATGTATTATGTAAGTTTTGTTTCTTAATCAAAGAAACACTCAAAAGGAATGGTTTGCATGCGGCGGCGGATGTTTAATTCAATTGTGTTTGTTGAGTCAATAAAGTGTTATGGTTTAATTATCCTAAAAGGTTATACAATTTCTTCCGAGTTTATTGACATAAATGGCTTCATAAACAATTCTCTATTATGCGAAGTGGTAATTCGAGTTATGAAATTGATTTGTTTTGTTTGGAGTTGTTTTGTTTACGGAAGAAGATTTAATTTTCCAAATTGAAATTGCTATTGACAGTTCAGTCTACCAGTGTATTAATATTGAACAAAGTTCAAATTGGAAAAATGAATTCTGAGATTACAAAAACATTGAAGTAATGACGCGTTAAATGATTTCCTATTTGAACATTAAAAATGAGTGAGGCTCTAGATTTTAGAATCTTCATGGCTATCGCCACGTTGACATCAAACAGAACCGTTATCAACAAAGATCAAAGACAGTACCTTAATTGTCAAGAATGAAAATATCAAGAACGGTTACTAAAATTGCTGACAAAATTCCTTTCCTCTGGCAATTACAAACCGACGTTCTTGTCCTCGTTCTTTTTTTCTGGGTTAATTCCGCAATGCAAGAAAAAGTCCAAGCTAACAGTTTTATTTGTTTAAACGTTACTATACACAAGAACAAAATCTACTTTCCTGTTTGAACCGCAAAAGAGTTCAATGTTGTAATGTCGATTTAATGACTGTTTACAATGATTTATGTTTCTTGTCCTTGCTGAAAAAACGATGCTGCAAACAAAAGTAACCAGGCAGACGGACAAATAAACAGACAAACGTAGAAGCTATATCATACCAGTTTCTAACTTGAATTGAAAAAAAAACTAGAAGTTTAACTTCTCTACTGTAGTGAAAAATGCACTTAAAATAATAATTGGTGTGACAATAGGCGTGTTTTTTTTGGCATCGCTATCTGCAGCCAAATTCGATTTCCCAAAAAAAACGTATCCGCAGTTGCCCATCCGCAGCAGTTTTATTTTATTTTTAAGTTGGTAGACTTCTCTAGCTGTTGGATAATAAAACAAAAACAAAGAAAAACCGAAATTTATTCAAGATTATTTTTGAGTTGTTTTAACGTAGGTATAATTAATTTATAAACCAAAGTAAATTGCTTAAAATGGAAGATTCACCTTCTTTCCTTATTTTCCATTTGTGCATCCATCTGCATTTGTTCAAAGTTTGATTTGTTATTTTGGTTTTACTTTCGGATAAGTTTTTGACATGTTCGTATAGATTTCTTCAATCGTCGTTCAATAAACAAATAAATAAAACAATAACAAATGTCAAACAGAGAAGTTTGTTTGAAAGTGCGTGTGCTTGTATGTATGTGTGAATTTTGATACAAAACAAGATTCAGATTTTTTAAATTGAATCCATTTTTTTTTAATTTCAAGTCTCAAATAGATCATGAAATCTGAGATTTTTCCACTTTTTCCTCACTTCCACCACCTCTATTTAGCTGTCAGATTTACAAATTTGACTCGACTCTAAAGAGCTGAACAGAATGCAGTCGCCAGTCGCCCGGCGACTAATCTGACAGCTGTAAAAAATTCGCCTTCCAAATCGCTGAAGAAATTTGTGAACACAATGCAGTCGCGCGACGAGCTATCAAATATGCCCAAACAAAACATTATTAAACATTTTTTTCTTCATTTTTTTATTCATTCAAATTAAAAGAAGATATTTTGTGTTTGGTGCATGGGCATGCAATGAATTTGCGTATCAGATATGTACCATAATAATTCGTCACTTCTAATTAATTCCATGAAAACTTCTGTATTTTCTTAACCACAAAAAAAATTATCAGTACAAATTCCTTGAGTTGAATCAACAAATAAATTGCTTTAAGAATACAAATAAACAACAACACGATATAAAAAAAAAAAAAACAAACGTCAAACTCGTCACGCGACTAAGTTGAAAAAAGTTCAACTTTTGGGCGACTAGTTCGGCGATGAACGACGCATTAGCCCAGTTCCACCTAACAACATCTCACTGAGATCTCAGAGATCTCAGAGATTTTTTAGGTGGAACAAAACATCTCAGCTGAGAATTGAGATTTTTTTTCTGAGATTTCAGAGATGAAAATTTTTTGGATTCGATTTCTCACTCAGCTATTTTGACGTGACTGACATATGCACAGCAACAATTTGTAAGGTAACCACTTTATCTCAATGAGAACTGAGAATTTTGTTCCACCAAATGATTAAGCCTCAGTCAAAGTGACATTGAGATCTCAGTGAGATGTTGTTAGGTGGAACTGGCCTATTGTGTTGCTAAAGGGCGACTGCCATACAAATTTCTCATTTCTGACAGCTGTCAGATTAGTCGCCGCGCGACTGGCGACTGCATTCTGTTCAGCTCTTAAAGGTATGACTTCAACGAGCACTTTTTGCAAAATGTCGAAAATTGATAATTTTCAAACTCATTTTGTGACAGTTTTTCCACCCCAAAAATAAAAGAAATGATGCAGAAAGCTATTTTTTTATGTCAAAAAATTTTTGTAGTTTTTTTTTTCCAAATTCAAATGGCGCTTCAAAGAAACAAAAACTTTAATTTTGTAAATTTCGCACTTTTTGCTAAAAGTGACCGTTGTAGTTATACCTTAAATCTCGCAAATAGAACAGAAGAAAAATATTAAACACCATAAGGAAACTATGTGTGACTCGTTCCTTGATTTGTGCGTTAAAATTTTAATTCAAAATAAACTTTAATAAAAGAACGCACTTAAGGTGTTTTGCACTCTGCGACCACAGCCTTAGAGACTCTTTGAGTTATCCGATTATCCGAGTTAACAACCTAAGAAATTCAATTTTACTCCGATCGAGTATCGATGCTCGAAAAAATTTCAATTCTTTATCCGCAGCCAGATTTAAGTTTAAGTTTTATCCGCAGCTGCGTGTTGTATTTGTAATACATGCAAGCTCCAACTGCAGATACGAATAGCTGTGCCAAAAAAACACGCCTAAAGTACATTTTGTACAAGAACAGAAAAAAACAATGTAAAGGCAAAACCAAATACATATAATACTCCAAACATGGGTAACCTTCTTGTGAAATTTGGTTGCATGCTTGACTTTTGTCAAGTTTTGCCTCAACCTGCCAAAAAGGAGTTAGGGACAAAAACCTGAAATAAAACAAACATTCTTGCATGAAAAAAAAAATTTATGAAGACCGAATTTTGAATTTTTAACTTCTTTATTTATGAAAATATTTCAAAATTACAAAAATCAAGCTGGTCACACTCATCCTCTATTTAGACCTATATTTTTGCAATAAGAATATTGAAGTACAAATAACTCTGCGATGACGTTGAGAGTTGAGAACCTTACCTCAATGGCTTAATGAACTACCTCTCATGTGTCAGATGAAGAAGTAAACGGTAACAACACCGTTCTTATCTTCGTTCCTCGTATACATTTCTGTGTCTCAAATTGGTGGAAAACATTATAAATCATAATCAACAGTCCGGAACAGGAGAGTGCCAGCAATCTAATTGAATTCCTTTCACAAAAAAAAAATACTCATCACAGAGATATTTTAAAGACAGCATCAGCATTTGATATTCCGTTCATTTTATTAAACTTATAATGATAGCTGTTGCATTTATGATCATGATGATATCTTTAAATGAATGTGAGTTTCTTGTTTCTTTTCGATTTATCAAATTGTTTGATTTGTTATTTTCGAAGCGAATTAAAAGATTGACAACATTATTCTGTTGCCACAAGCATTTACGATGCACGTTCATAAATTGTATTACGTACAATACAATACATACGTATTACGTACGTATGCAGTTATTTGTTTGATTGATTGTTATTTGATTGGAAAGAAAAGGACGGTAGCTTTATTGATAAGCTACTTGTTCATGTTAAAGTTAAAAACTAGGAAAAATGAATTCAAAAAAATAAACAACTAATGGCTAAACGATACAATGCCAATGTTAAAAGTCTTTCGAAATTCGGAGTGAAATAGTTTGTCAATTTTTCATAATATGTATGTAATTCTACTGATATTTCAAATTATTAACTTGAAACGGGTTGGGGTCGAAAGCCTGAAAACCAAAATCTCGTAAACCGAAAGACCACAACCGATATGACCGCAAACAACTTTTGTCCGAATGTTTTTCTTCATGAGAATCTACTCCTTTTACTCCATGAAATCGGATACCTTTTACGATTTTTCAAACAGCACTGAATTAGGCCACACCCTTTTCCAATAAACAGACATTTTAGGAAACGCCAAATGCTGAGAATCATGGAGAACGAAGCATTAAAATTCGTCGTTCAAATAAGTCCACGTAAGCAATTTCTCTTTTCCTTTTTTTACTTGCGACATATAGAATATATGGCAAGTATTGAATTCGTAAAAAAAAAAATTGAGATGAGGATGAGATATGACATTACGATGATAGAGAAGTCGAAAAAAGTGGGTCCGGCGATTCCGTCTGTCTATCTGTCGTCTGTCGGGAAGTTTACAGGCATCTACAGCCTTAACTACTGGTCCGATTGACTTCAAATTTGAAAATAAGAGGTTTGAGCAAAAACTCATATCCCAGTTTTTTTTTATTTTTGTTTTAAGATAAAAATTTAGGGTAGCCACCATACGATTTTTTGGCTAAAAACCAAAATTTTCAATTTTCTCCAAAACGGCTCCTACGATTTTTTTAAACTTCCTCGAGTTTTATTTTTTTAAACATTCATGTATTTTATGTAAAAAAAAAAACATTTTTGTATAGCTCCAAAACGGTACCTCCCATAGAACCTTTTTTTTGTTATTAGATTTTCTCGAAAAATGAAAGTCCGATCAGCGTAAGTTTTTTTTGGAAGTACGTATATATTGTTCAAATATTTTTTTGTATTCAAATTTTGTATTTTTTGGATTTTTAAAAAATATTTTCAATTTTTTTTTTTCAAAATTCTATCTCGAAAACGGATCAATTTTAAAAATTCAAATTCAAGTATAATATGTATACTTACATGGTCTTAAAAACTGCATACCCAAATTAATTTTAAGACATTTTTGAAATATTTTATATATAAAAAATTAATTAAAAAAAAAAAAACGGCTTCGACGATTTTCAAAAAAAAAAAAATCAATAAATCAAGAATGAGGTTTAAATTTGTTTGGCATTTAAATTTTTTGAATTAAATGTATTTACGAGGTACATTTTCAAATTTTAAATTTTTTAATAAATTCTAATTATTTTTATATATTGAGTTTTTTTTGTGAGTTATGTGTAAGCTGTTAGTAACAGTGTAATCAGAATTGCTTAAGGTATATCTCTTAGTTTAACACTACTTTTTGGAATTTTCGGAACATAAAAGTAATCATAAATATTTAGTTTTAGCATGTAGGAGCTCGTATACGACCCAGTCGTGCACATTTTTTTTTTTTTTGTGAAATCAATCAATTGCCGGTTGTTCATTCATGCAATATTTCTGTAAAAAATTCCAATATCGTGCTAAGTCCCGAACAAAAATAGTAGATACTTTTTCAAATTTTGGTGTTATGACATGCGGTCATTTGTCTTGCGTGCTTTCGAGATACACCGTTTGAAGTCCGTTGACAGTTTTAATACAAGACAAAGAAAATTTATTACTGAATTTGGTGTAATTTCAAGAAATCAAACATGTCTGAAATTCACTAAATCAACAATATTACTAATCAAAATCAAAACATTGTACATATATTTAAATAATTGTGCAAACGTTGCTGAACATAATTGATATCAACCCTCTCACCTTGCACTTATACATCATGGAAACAGACCTTCTAATACAAACACAATTATTCAACGATGCACAAGCGTTGAGCATTATTAGCACTTATTGATTTTGTCCCCAAATTAAAGTTAAATAGAAGTGACTTTATGTTATGACTTATGAGCGTATATTGCCATATTGAATGAAATGGAAGAGCTTGTTAACTATTAGCTCAATGCACTATTTGAAATCAAGCAAAGTCAAAGGGCTGACTGAGTGACACTGATTTTTAACAAACCCTAAGCTCTTGCTGCCAATGCCATTTCGTATATCTTTGCTTGCATTGCATTAGAAGAGCCAATTTGTGTTGCAAATTGGCATTTTAATTTGATTTCGTTAGTGTCGCCCTTCTTTTGTATGCAAACAGTTCCGTCTGGCAAAGATAAAACGTAAGAAATCTAAAAAAAGGAATTATTTGGAAGGGTAACATTTTTAATTTATCAGCAGCCACCGGGTGTGGCACTGGCAACATTTTATTCTAGGAATAAAAACAAAAAATTGTTTCGATGTCATTTTGTTTATATTCTTTTTAAAAGCTGTTGACTTTAATGGTTTGATCATCGATGCTACAAAAATCCCAAGCTTTATTTCAGTTCATGTTTTAAGTATGATAATGATAATAAAGCAAACAAGTAAGTTAACAAATAAATATGTTTATAAGATTTTAAAAAGATAGGTCATATCCATAAACAGGAAAAAACATTTATATTAAGTAGTATTTAGATTTGTATAATGTAGAAACGCAAAAATCTTTACAAAAGATTTCACTGTTAGATGTATTCATGTCGTTCAAAAAAGCAACCTCAACTGTCGCTTTTGTAGGTATTCAACCTTTTCATCTTTTATATACGTTAAACCACAGACAAGAAAATTGTGAAAGCGTAGTTAGATGTATGCTCAAAAGGTACAACGTAACTTTGTGGTACAATATCAACAGTGCCACTTGCAGTCCTTCAAACAAACAAAACGTATGTAGGAATGTCAGTCCCCTGCAGCGACCAACATTGAAATGGACAGAAAACACACTTTTGAGGTCTTTCTTTGTAACAAAAAACAAAATAAAACAAAAAATGGGGGTGACCATTTGGAGTGCACGCACACATCCGGACCTTTAGAAGTCCCTTTGTCCTTTGGTTCAAACACCACTAATCGGATATTCAACCTTCAACCCTTCAACATCAAGCAAGTTGTTTGCAATGTGCAAAAACCGAACGACTATGTCCTGCAGTTTTATTCTGCATCGGAAAGTGTGTGTTGCAATTGCAATGGTTGCACTGCACTGCACAATAAAAATCATTACGATTCATTATTACTTGTGAGAGGGGATGATTTCAACTAAGCAGAAGGTGGACTCGCAGCCACCTATTCAATTGGAAAATTTAAATTTGAATTCAAATTAGTCGCCGATATGCAATTAGAATTGCCAATAAAGGATGCATGTGCATGAGTACTGTTGTTACTATCACCACCCACACAAACCACCTCGCCTGTCTGCCGCGGAACGCCACTGCTGCATTTCCACTGGCTTTTGAATATTTTGTCGGGCGGGCGTAAATCCCTTGCCTAATGCGCGGTATGTACTCAGCGTTGCAACGTTGGTTTGCTTTTTTTGTACTTCGATTGTTTAAGAGCGAGGTAACTCATCCGCCACCGACTTACATTGCCGATTGCCATTGGCTTTTCTGTATCGGTCTTCCCTAACTGATAAAGCGCTTACAGTTTTGAAGTTCAATGTTTCCATTGTTTCAATTTTAGGGATGAAATAAAAGAGAAAGAGGAAAAGATACAGAATGCAAAAAGTGTGCAAATGTTTGATTTGGAATATATATTCTGTACGTCTGTTTGTTTTTATACAATGCAATATGTAATTGAAATTGATGAACTGATTGGGTGAATAATTGGTTAAATACGAACCTGGATTAAATTTAAGAGCTTTGAAACAGAATGAACAAACGTTTGGAATTTAGCAATTAGTTTGGTAGATATGGTATATTGCTTTGTGCTTGGGGGTCACTTTAATTTGTATGTATAATAAGGTTTTAATTTACCTACTTCTATATTTGATGGTATTTTCATTTTTATTGTATTTGGTTTTAAATTGTTTTTTAGGAATGCCAGCACCAGTTCAAAAATCGCCGATGGAATTGCAGCACAACGGAGGACAACACTGTTTTTGGCCCGATGTCAAGTTTGGGTAAGTTTTGTTTTTGCATTCAACAATTAGCCGCAAATTGTTTTTTTTTTTTGCAAAATAAAATTCAACCCAACTACCTACCGTTTTAAGAAGTGAAGTTTAACTTGTTGCCGCTGTGTATAAAAAAGTAACATAATTATTATTCCGCATTGATTTCATTCATATCATCACTATTCGTACAAATGGCTCTAAAATTGCAATTTAATGTTGCTCAAATGTGTTCGTTTATTTTGGCTGCCTTTTACATTCAATGAAAGTCCCCAGACACACTCTTAAAATCACCAAAATTGTTTGTTTAATTATTCAAAATGATTACGTGAAAAATTAAATAATAAAAGTCTGTACCTACCTTCCTTGTAATCCTACAGGACCAAACATGACATTAACATTGCTTCCCTCATTTTTGTGTGTCTCTTTCTTCTACCACCATTCAAAAAAGACATACCTAACCTTAAGTCGCATATATTTCAAAGTCATCCGAACTCGTTTTGTCTGGTTGGCAAATGACACAAACTCCTTAGTCCTTACAGTCAGAGAGTTCAAATTAAATTCCTGGAAAGGGGACCGCATCACCGCAGCGCAATTCGCCGCCGCCCTTTATGTTTTCACAAAAGTCCTTTTTCATCCCTTACCGAAAAAGGAAATGTAATAAATGTGCACTAATTTACCAATTTGTTGCGGTTAACAGTTATGATGACTATTCTCTATCTCTTGGGTCTTACAAAAGAGCCCATAACATTTTGTTTTGTTTCAAATGGAGATTTAGACTTGTACAACTTTGTAACAGAGGAGGGTGCGAAAATGTCTGTATCTGTCTGGTAGGTATCATCATTTTGCTTCCACAAAGGGTAGATTTTTAACAAACCGTTTATTGTAAGAGAGTCGTAAAAAGGAGGCTAGAGAAAATCTCGGCATGTTGCGTGTTGCTATAAACTCGTTTTTAGAAAATAAAAAGTAGGAGGATTTGTTTTGCTTGGAAATCTCATTGTTACGGATTTGAATGTAATATTTTGATTTTGTATGGTGATTTGAGAATAAAGAGTGAAACTTTTATCTTAAACATTCCAAATGTATAACTAATGCATCTTATTCAAAACTAAAAAGAACCCAATGTCGAGACCGGAAGAAGATAGAGGATGTCAACCTCCAAATATTGAGATAAATCCTAACCAAACCCTCATAAATAATATCCTTAAAAGCTAAAGCCCTCTTTTAAACAAGAAAACCATTAAAACTGCTTTTCTAACTGCAATTTCCAGACGACTCTTAATCCAAGCAATAATTACCATTCCTATTTAGTTTCGATAGTAATTTTGAATTTTCAATCTGAAGCGCCGTCGAAATCAACAACAGTTCTTGAAGTTAGCTTAGAAAACTGACGCTAGCATTGATGTCTCATTAACTTTGAGCAATGAATTCCTCTTTTCAAATATTGCTTCGCCGCACCTTGTGAGAAATGACGATAATGGATTTTCTTGAAAAAAACATGCAAACAAAACAAAACTGGGAGATTGATTTGGACCAGTAAGAGTGGAAAATGTTGTAATCAATACTCGAACTGGGTTCGTTTTTGTTTCCAAAAATACATACACACACATAAAAAAGGATAAAACCTCCAATGGTTAAATGATTCCTGGAGGTTCACTTATGCTGTGGAAGACTGTGGCACTGTGGAAGAGTAGCGGTAGCGGTTTGCCAACCAAACAACCGACCGAACGACAGACGCAACCGTGCAGATGTTATTCCCAAGGGATGAATCATTGCCACGATGGCCGTAAGCTGGGTATAGTTGCTCTGCGAAACAGAAGTATGTGTGATGTTTGAGTTTGGATTGGACTCAAAATCACATTCTTATTGGATTTGGAATTTTTCATGTATTTTCACTCTGAAAAGGATTTTGTGATTTTTGTATTTTGCTCGTTGATTTCCAGTTTCATCATCTACTTTAAATGACTACTTTGCAAATCTCAAATTCGAGTTTCATTCTCGTACCTACATTGCTAGGGTCTCTGTGGGTAAATAGTAAATTTGATTATTGATTGCTGCAAAAAAGCAATCCCTGAATATTTATCGAAATGATAAAACACTACGTATATGGTAGGGTGTTCGAGAAGTCGAGTGGGTTGTAGATGAAGGGGGGAAATAGATCATCAGAAGAGATGAATGTGTGCATAAAGGGAAAAGTGATATGATTATTTCGGCAGTGATAGATTACTCTCGAGATTTGAGACGGATGGGATGTAAGAGCAATGCTTGAGAAAACTAAATTGATTTTAATGACATACGGGTTGTTTTTGTTTACGGATTTACTTCTGATGGGGTGTACATTCCAAAACAAATAAGTGAACTGCTGTTGCGGGGTGTTTTCTGTGGATTTGTGAGCAAAGCTATTTATATGCAAACAAATTTACTTTGTAATGAACACATTTCTGTTTAAGTGCTGTGTAGTACATGTTTTTGACGATTGCAGCTCCAAAAAGGTATCTTTAAAGAGAGTCAAGAATATAACAACTTCATTCAATAAATTATTGTTGATCTCTTGAATTCGTGGCACTGGCAGCTGTTTTTTCTGCTGTAGCACATGTACAATATCTGGCATATTTTCTTGAATCGATTTGGACATCTCATACCTTCTACAACAGAATAACCAAAAACAAATTTTTCCTTAACTACGTTCTACATCTTTTTGATTTAATTTGAATCTTAATATTTACAAATGTACTAATTGAAACAAGAATACCCTTCTTTTATAAAAAAAAAAAGATGTGGAAAAACCAAAAATTATTACTGAAACTAATTCATTCATAGCTTAACCTTAAAATGTTCTTTCATAACTCAATTTTTGTTTTATTACTCTAATAATAAAAAGCCAACATACCACCCTAGAAAACGATTATAATATAGGTACTATCCAGAAAGTAATAAGTAGCTTGGTAGAAGGTCATATATCAAATAAAAAGATTAACAATATTTTAAATATATTAACAAAACTGCATTCTCTACCAACCGGTAGCAGGTTTTCCCGCTACATAATCTTCGTCAATCACTATTTTCTATTTAGGTATATACAAAGACAAACATAGCATACCTAACCTACATTTAATGTATGCATTCATTAATAAATCCTTTCTTTAACTTACGTGAAAAATAATGTTTCCAGTGCGGATTATTATATTTATGACTGCTAATCCAGCCACCTGACTCATTTATAAATATTTTTATTCATTAAATTGTAACCAATACAAAGCCTGCATCTTTCATTTTTTTTTTCTTCGTACAGAAAAAAAAATTGAAACATCCAATCAATATTACCCGAAAACTCGAACATGCTTGAGTAAGTACAAGCAAACAAAAAAATTGCTTGCGAATCAATTTGACTTGAATTGATCGAAAACGAAAAATATTAACGAGTTTCCTCAGCTTGCTTGGTTTGACTTACAAGCCTTTTTACTTATGAATCAATTTATTCATAAATCATAAGTAAGGGTTGCAATCGAACGAGTATGAACAAGCACACAAGAAAAAGTTGGATGTGTTCGAACTGTTCAAACATACTCAGAAATTAAAAAAAAAAAAAAGTTCAAACTACCAATTCAGCTTCTTTTTAAAGTTAGTTCAAAAAACTGCATTTCTCAAATTGATTCAGATTTGTTTTTATTTCATCATTAACCAAAAGAGCTCTCAATATTTGAAAACAAGTCATGCATTTAATTTTCATTTAACATTTACCTTCGGTTAAAATTAAAAGCAGCTACGATAGCTGGGTCTGAATGTTTTGAAATATCCTTCCGTTATAACGAAAAGTAAAAGGAAATAAGAAGACAAAGCTTTAAATGAGCGCATCGTTCTGAATGTCATGCTTAAATTGTCGAAGTGAAAGTAATCCTCTTATGGTTATTGGAGAAAAGGATAACGACCGTTATACTGAGTCTGTTATTCTCTAAGCCAACCTCCGCCCTCGCAATAACAACTTCAGCCGTAAGTAAAGTCAACCCCATTTCCGTTTAAACTCTCACTTGTTCAACTAACACTCTCAAAAAAATTGAAAACACTTTTGGAGGAAAAGGCCGCTTGGTTCAAATGAGGAGGCACAAGAGTGGTGAACGAAAAAGTGGGGGATTTTTTTTTTCATTCCTCTCATTGATGGAACTTCTTTCCCCGAAGTAGCGGAAGGATGTTAATAAAAATATCCTTAAGCAACAGTCCTTACCTAATGTTTGCTTGGCTTGATGCTCACAGCTGTGCATCAGTCGACAATACTCTGGTTACCTTACGGTGCTCGTTCAATTCAATTGTATATATTTGTGTTTAGCTTAGGCCCGCATTTGTGGTTGCCTTTGTCCTACTTCATCGTTCAATTAAGGCTGAAACGATTTATGCACAAAATACAGATCAGAAAAAAAGTAACAACAAGAAAGTATACCAAAAATGAAGGTTCTTCTGGGATCGGATAACTGTGAACGAAATTAGCTGTGTACAATTATTATCAAGACTAGACGGAGTAGTTGTGCTGATTTAATCGTGGCGTACTTTTTAATTGAATTTACCGTTGCTAATGAACTGGAATAATGGTGCGATGTTAATTTTGTGGAGCTTTTGCCTTACAGCCTGATTCTCCCCCTTGTGAGGAATCACAAGTCATAAGCCCTTGTGACTATTTCTTTTGAGGATTGTGTTGATTCGATAATATTTGTCGGATTCTCCTATAATCCTCACAAGAAAAGTCACAATGAAACTCACCACAGCCAAGGTGAAAGCTTTATTTAAAAAAAATAGCCTTACTCACAGGTCACACCCAGCATAGAACTCGTTGGAACAAGAGAACGATTTATATGTCTGGGTTGTCCTAGAAAGATGTAGTTTACCTTTTTTGAAAGAACCGGGAGTACCTATAGTAAATTAATTAGTATAATTGGTAGGTATTTTATTATTTTAGGAAACTTATATGAAATATGTATATTTTGTGTATTTTGTTGAAATCAAAACCCTCACCTCGCTCTTTGAAATGCAAATATGAGAAAATATTATCAACCAACACTTATACCACTAATTCCAAACCCTTTCTTTATTTGCAGGATCTCCCGAAATAGCATTCATTCATGCATTGGCTTCAGCAACTGTTACAAGCTTTATAGCGCGTGCTTGTCGTGATGGACAGCTGGCATCGTGCGGCTGCTCCCGTAGTGCCCGCCCAAGGCAATTGCACGACGACTGGGCATGGGGTGGATGCGGAGACGACTTGGAATATGCTTACAAGTAAGTACCTTAATACAATTCAAACACAAGCTATGGGTGTCAAAAGCCTACATGCAACAAAACCCCTTTACAAGTAGACCAAAGGAACATATATCCCCTTGCTAAAACTATCATGCCAATATCACATTGCCTTGAACGTAATCAATTTATCGCCTGGAATCTGTTAAAACGTGAAGCAGACTGCCGCCATATGGCTTAACGGCCTTCCGGGGTTTAACCAAACCATCAATGTCGAACCATGCCACTCCCAAGAAGGATCTTTACACCTTTTTTGGGAGTATGATTGGATTGGTTAGATTATGGAGGCCTACAAACAGAACTTGTGTACTATATGAATTTTCACTCGAGACGGCTGACCTAATCCATTATGTAAATTGTGCAAAATACTATTACTCTAGTGGCTGTATAGTAGCGCTCAATCCTCTTTTCCATTATTATTTTGTTCATGTATGTATACAATACCTATCCTGTCATCAAGTCAAGGAGGACAAACAAACAACATTGACCTAAGCAATTTTCGTTTGCGTTTTGTAATACACTTTATTTGATTTTACCCAACAGGATATAATAGAGGGTTGTTATGTGTAATTACAACGGCCTTTTATTTTTTTGTTTCCTTTTTTCTGATGTTGTTTTATTTGTTCTTCCCATTGAATAATATAAGTTGGTGGGGCTGGGCGCTGGGCCGACTGCAACAACGAACAACAGCGGAAACAAACAAACAAACGACAGAATAAAAGACACACTAGCATACATAAATGGTAGAAAGTGTTGCCGTTATCTCATTTAAACGCTGAATAGGTCTATCAGAATTTTTGTTTACAGGAATATTGACTACCAAATTGGTGTACTACTTGCGACTCACCTTAATCTGGATCAAAGTTCTATTCTGTCTTCTGTTCTTAAACTAAACAAACGACAAAATGAACTTGAGAAACTATTTTATGCGCTTTTCTGCTTTAATAGAAACACAAAAGCGGCAACACTTATACGACGAAATGGTGGCTGTAGAGGATGCCCGTATTTACATAATGAGATTGTTCACTTCTGTGGTTATTACATTTTTCCACATTTTTTTCGCTTTCCGTTTATTTTTGTGGGTGGTTTTGTGGGCGTCGGTGGAGGCCCTTAACAAAATTGAAAGTGATACGATGATGGGGAATAATATAGGTAGTTAACAACGTGGAAGGATGTGAGAATAGAAAGGAGGTAAGCCAGCATGGTTGTCAAGTGCGAAATTATTCAAGTCCGAAAATATGCAATCGCTTAAAAGCACTTCCAATCTATGTGTAGTTATTGTTTCCGAAATTTTAAATAATTCGGCTTCAGTCGTCCTAGCAAGACACTTCGTCATAAATTTAACTCATAGACATAATATCTTTGTATGTGAACATGGGTGTGTTTTTAAGTACGTAAGCCAGGGAACAAGAAATAATAATCCCTGTTCTTATCCGAAGGGTGAATAAATTATTATTCCGCGTGGTTAAATTTGTGAGGAAAAAAGGACACATCCATCATACTCGGACGAGAAAATCCATCAGCCTATAGATTTAAATCATAACTTTTAACTATAGCTCAGACTTGCCCTCATAGTAACCATCTCGTACCTTCTACGTTTTACCTCTCCCCCAGGGAACGGAAATATAATCTATTGCGCAGAGAAGGGGCAATAAACAACAACAACTGCAAAAATATATGAAATATAATTTTACGGTCTACTTAAGTCGTATAGTCTGTGATTTATATCCATGCTGTCAGTAAAATAGATTCACTCATGTAATTGATTAGTCTTCATCGACCCCAAAGAATGTACTATCCTTGATGAAGACTTGTTGAATGCTGAATATTGAGTGTGTGATGTCAGGAGAGACGAAAAACATTTACAATTACGTAGCTGGAAGCGATTGACATTTCGCCTGATGTCTTTTCTATTATGGAACGTATGCATCACTTGGTTCATTGAAATGTGATCAATTTAATTGAAACGCTTCTCTTCTCGTATAAGAAATTGTAATGAGTCTTCTTGACGTCAGATTGACGTTGTGTTAGATTTGTACGATTTGTTTGTGACAGTGGTGCACATTTCAATAACTACAAATGCGTTTAATAGTCGTGAGACGTTTAGGAATCATTTAAATGCCCTTGATTAAAGACGTCCTTTCTTTTTGACATCTCAAACTGATGTTTTCTTTCTCGGAACTCTTACATTGGGAAACCGTGCAAGGATTAATTTCGCTGTTGTTTTTAAAATAAATTTTACAGTTTCAGAAACAAAGAAATCAGCAGCAAATTTTGCTAGAAAATCCTACCAAGAGAAAAGTAGCCCAAAAATATGCCGGCATCATGTTTGCCATCTATGTAAAAAGAATACGTTTTACATCTGTGAACTCTGATTCTTTAACCTTACTGAACATGAAAGAGATTCCTTATAGATATATAAGCACATACTTCTCTAATAGTGGACATTTACATCTCCAAAGAAGATAACAGATAACTTCTCTTAATTCAAGAAATCAGGTGCATGTGATACCAACCTAACCTAATATCTTTTCTGCCTGGAATAGAAAACATTAAGAAATAAAAACTGGGAACTACATCTATGTTACTTCAATACCTATCTAAATCAGTTCGAAACCTACATGAATAGAACAACCATGTTGTATCTCTTTCTAAAGATAAAAACACCTAACGTTATTTTAATAACAAACAAGCAAAACTAAGAGAATTGATATACCCTGCCTAAGTCTAGACAGGTTGCTGATGCATAAAACGATGTATAGCGTCTAGTTTCTATACAATTTGTACAGAGGCGCGTACGAAGTACACATTAACAGGAGCACATGCCACAAAGAAATAACATTTGTTCGTATTTCACAAAAACTGCCAGGAAAACTGTTGTGTAGAATATTGGAAAAGGAAAAAGGGTGTTTAAATACATACTCCGTCTGAATCCCTGTTGAATGTTTCCTAGACATGAACACAAGCATTCTGTGTCATGTGCAGTTTTAGCATATCCAAGTCATGTGACCGAGAAAGGAAGGGTATGTCCTCTACCCTACATTTACTTTGGAATTTATTCCAGGAACAATTCTACATCCCTTGCTTTAGTGTGATAGGAAGCAGTTAAGACTTAAGATAGAGCCTTAACGAGACACACAGAGGAAAAAACCGCCTTTGTTATGTTGACAGCATGAAGGAACTGGGATGGCAGGATTTTGTAATAGCACCTTCTTGTTTGGATAGGTCTAGTCAAGTTGGAAAGGATAACGATACTTTCCTAACTTCCTTCCCTGTCGATTGTCATTAAATACTTTAGAGAATGGAATGTTGATATCCCTATTGGAAAAACTGTTATCCTGTTAACTAAACATTCGAAAGAGGAAAACGAAGGTTTTGGCGCAAAGGTTAGTTTTGTATGAGAATATGTATTTACTCTCAACATTGTTGTGCTAAGGCTGAACTGTTGTTTCACTTTAACCTTTTTGGTTTACTTGGGACAGATTCGGTTTTGTTTGGGATTCAGAGCACAAAAGTTGTTGTTCTCTTTTATGTAAATGTGATGACATGCAATCTGTTTCGCAGTACAAGTTGAACTTTCCTTAGCCAAATATGTTTGTTTTATTGAAAAGTAAATGTTTTTAAAAGAAGAGATTTATAAAAAAAAAAAAAAAAAAACTCCTGTAAGACAGGAAAAATACAATCAGAAAAAAGATGGATAGTCCGATAACATTCCTCTCTGCACCTCCTGCTTACTAATTAAATAACTCTACACGAATTTGATTTTGACCAATTGACCTTTCATTGAAGAAAAAACTGACGTTGTTATGCAAAAAAAAATCACTGTATTTTATTTTTTTACAGTTGCAGTCCTACATAGCCACATAAGTTGTCTCACCAGTAGTGCAAAAGTAGTTCCATATAGGGAAAGGACATTATTGTTTTAAACATGTCCGTGTTCGTCGCGTCAGCAGTTAGTTTCCACTTTTACTTGTCTCATAACTTAAAAGGCAATTTCAGAATAATAATATAGAAGAAGAGGCATTAAATTCTGCTGATTGTAGGAAATACCTTTTGTATTTTCTACCACTTTTACACTATAGATACACATCGATGCGTTGAGATGGTGTAACACCCGACCTCACCTTAGTTTCTTTGTTCGAGTATATAATAATACCTTTATATTTTAATAAAAAAAAAAATACTTTCATGATAATACTTATCCTTGTTTTCTTGCAAACAGGCTGTCTCAAGATTTCATCGACATCAGAGAAAAGGAACGTAAACGTGGCACCCGTGGTCTTGCATCAGGTCCCCGTTCAAAGAACGATGAAAAATTCCAGGACAAATCAGTGACGCCGCCCTCACCTTTATCACCATTACCATTACATCCCCAAGCAACGGATAGCAAAAATATATCGGCAACAGATGTTGTTTATACTGCCTCCAGTAGAAACTTCTCGTCACCGTCACAATCATCGGCGGCGGCAGAGCAGCAAAATGGAATAATGTCAACAACACTACATACCTCACAAGATGGCCAAGCCAATATAACTGTCAATATCGAAATTGATAGTAAAAGTGGCAGCAGAAGTAGTTCTTTGACAGAATCTTCGTCTTACAGTTCGTCAGTCGGCAAGGACAACACAAAGGAGGAAGATAGCACTGAAACGGGTGGCCGCTTCAAGCCAGAAGATTTATTGGAATTGCAAGAAAGGATAACAAAAGAGATTCTCAATTCTAAATTACAAGAGAAGGAAATGATGGAATTGCAGGTAAAAAAAGCAAACTTTTTAACCAGCATTCTTTTGCCTTGTAGTTTTATTACAAATACCGTAGCGACGTAGTATGTAAGGCGATGGTATAGTCAGTTCAAAGAACTAGAAATAACACCTTTCTACATGAAAGTGACTTGCCTCCATGCACTTCGAGACAAATAGTCAAAGCCCTTAAGTGAAGAGAATCGAAATTGAAATAAGGAAGTTTTGTCCTGGCTAGCGGTTCGATTTTTCTTTCAATTCAATATTTATTAGGAATGTTTACCTTAACCGGACATCTTAATTTTGTTTTTCTTTTTATCCGTCTCGTCGAACAGGAAAAAATAAACCGGGAGATATTAAATTCTAAAGTTTTCAATTTGGATCATTACGGCACGTCGATGTACGTAAATGGGGGTGGAAGCGGGAAGAGGAAGAAAAATCAACGAGCTGTAAGCAATGTTGGCAATAACATGATGGGTGTCATGGGTGGAGCTGGTCCCGGCCGATTGAAAAATGTTATGTCGGTGAAGGCTAGGAGTTTAATGAATTTGCACAATAATGAAGCAGGCCGAAGGGTAAGTGTTAAAAAAAAAAATTAAAAATCTGTTAACCCAAAACTATCGTATTTTTTTCCAACTCCTCCTTTAAAAGTTGAAATGAAAAAAAGTTAACGCTATAGTTGCTTTGAAACAAAATAAAACATGCATAATCGTTAAGCTCAAAAATATTTTTTCAACTTTGAAAGTGCGTTTGAAGATAAGGTAAAACAATTTATGAAAACAAAAAATGATCCAAAAAACCCATGCAATATTTGTAAATTGTATCTGTATGGCTGCTCAGTGACTCAAAAAAATATACACAAGAAAACAAAGAAATAATTTAGTCAGTTGAATACAACTGAAGAAGAAATACCAATCACAACAGATTATACAGAAAACTTTGCCAAAACACGTTCATACCGCCGATACTTTCGCATATTACTCTGCAGAGCTAAAAACACGATAAAAGCTGTCGCCAAATTGCTTATCCTATTTGCAGTGCAGCAAATTTTTTATTTTCTCCATTATTGTATTCCAGTTATGTTTGTATTTATTTCTGTCATTTGCGGTAAATGTAGTTTTGTTTCGAAAAACTCAATCAGTTGGCTTAATCTCATCGAATCAATGCATTGAGTTTTTTTTGTTTTTTGCCTTGACGGTAATAAATGATAGAGAACTTAAAGGACTTGCATTCGTTCCTGTTGGTGACATATCTTTTGTCAAACTACAAACTCAATATAAAAGAAAAAGAAACCTTTGGTTTCTTCTGGAATCCTTTTGAAGATGCCAAGATGGTTATGTACACTTTGAACGATCAAATATGACTGAAAAGTTACACGGTAATGCAGGGACCGGCAACATCGTATTAGGTACTTTCATGCCAAATGAGGAGGTAAGCGGTGGAAAACCAGAGGAAGTTTTAACGTAAATGGAAGGAAACAGATTGTGCTCTCCGCCACCATCACTGACTTGTTTTCATATTTTACGTGTTTTTTTAAGCTTTGTAAATAATAACTGCTAGGAGTAATCGTCGCGGTCGTCTTTCGGCTGGTCCTTTCGATTCCTGTACGTATACCTGGTGATTTTGTCTTCTTTACAGTTAGTGTTATTTTGACAGTTTGGCTTGTGTTCGATATAAAATTTGATGTGAAGCTTAAAATCGTGAAATGGTGTCCTGTGTTCGTTTTCCTGCCTTCTTCATCAGTGCTTAGTAAAGAAACAAAAATGTTAATTCTTGACAATTTATGATGGTCTATGGTAGTGTCATCTGTCAAGCAACATTTTCATACATTATTGTAGTTTGTTGACATACACAAGTACAAACACAAACCCAAATTTCACTTTTTCAATTAGCATCACGAAAATAAAGTTTTCATCGTCTACCGAACTACGATCCAAAGAAAAAACCTTAAAATTTAAGAAGGCAACAACGGCAATGGTGCGGTGGCGTCGGCATCGTCGGTCGGCGGCTGGGGTCTTAAAAGTGAAACGAATCGTGTCTCATTTATCCTTAAATTGTATCCCCCATTTATTGCCGTCATAAGCTGTTTTTCTTTGGTTTTTTGGTTTTCTGATGATGGTCGATAAAGGGACGAGCTTCCCCTGATACTGTTGTTGAAAAGTTTTTACTTTTAAGTGTAGTCATCGCGGGGGAAGAAGAAAAGACGATTTCAAAGTGTTTACAAACAATAACCGCAAGCGTTTTATCTGCCTCAGTAATAAATAAGTGGAATTAATCTTTGCTTTTTTGAGGATTAATACAATGTTTAAGCGTATAAAACTGTTGTTGGTTATAAAAAATCTTGGTCGCCGAAGTTGTTTTTGTGACAAGAACACGCTCTTATAGTTTGCTTTTTATCACTTAATTCTAATTGATCGCCAAAAGGATACATTAAGCTGTATGCATGTTACTCATGGGAAAATAAAGCAAATACAAAAACGCAATTATTAATATGGCCAAAAAATATTATTTCTAACTCATTTGCTCTAGAATTTCCCGGTAGACACAACAGAAATACGAAAATCTGTTGTTATTGCCTTCGGGCAAATACAAATATTATTTCATTGATTAACTGTAATGCCATAGCTTGTTGCAATTATTATAACACTTGCCTTCAGGAGCCTGTGTGTTTTGGACTCCTAATTGCTTGAATTGTGATCAGGCCTTGCTGACTAGACTTTGACAGACAAAGTCACCATCACTGCCACTGTTAGCCATAGTTGTATAGGCGATTGTTTCGACACAAATTCTTCATTTTAGTAACACATTTCCGTTAAGCCTGTTCGCCAAAATAATGTGACTAGCACTTAAATGAAAAGTAATGTGTCGTACGCTTCGGCTCTAGTATGTTAGTAGTTTAATTAATTAGTTTTGGTCATCATTTTATGGGAATAATGTTTGTAACGCGAGAGGATGGCAGGAATTTTTGTTAATAAGTTTCGAAAATATGTTTGTCATTTAATATTATAAATAAAAATAATATGACACCAGAGTTAGTAGGAAATTCTTGATTTTCTGCTCAATAGTAAAAGAAAGAAAATTTCGAAAATAGACAGACATACATATGTTATTATGCTAACGAGCGTGTATTGTAACACCATTATAAATTAATTGTAGAATAAAATATTAAGAATTCAAACAACAAAACATTTAAATTTGCAGGCTGTTCTCAAAAAAACTCGAATAACTTGCAAGTGTCATGGAGTTTCCGGTTCATGTAGTCTCATAACGTGCTGGCAACAATTATCATCAATACGAGAAATTGGTGAGTTTAACAAATGAAACTACCTTGTCGACATATTCAAACATGGTTCTTATCTTAGGAGACTATCTGCGCGAAAAATACGAAGAAGCAACAGAAGTGAAACTTAACAAGCGCGGTCGCTTACAAGTAAAAGATCCCCAATTTAAAGTACCAACAGCACATGACTTGGTCTATTTGGACGAAAGTCCCGACTGGTGTCGAAATAATAGACAGCTTCAATGGCCAGGTAAGAAAATTCAAAGCATTTTACTTGAAAGGTTTGATTATTTGCTTATCTTTGACAGGAACCCATGGCCGAATATGTAACAAGACTTCGTCAGGTTTAGATGGTTGCGGTATTTTGTGTTGTGGTCGAGGCTACAATACCAAAAATATTGTAGTCCGAGAAAGATGTAACTGCAAATTTCATTGGTGTTGCCAGGTTAAATGTGATATTTGTGTGAAAGTTCTCGAGGAGCACACGTGTAAATAAGATTAACAAGACGAACCAATTTATTCTTGTTTAATATTGTAGAACAGTTTTTATATAATAATTTAATTATTTAATTTTATTTAAATTTTATTTAACAATTTTATTTATTTCAGAGATTTTACTAAAGCATTATTATTGTAAAAGATGAAAAATAAAATTCCATAGTTCTAAGGAAGTTTTGATATGTATGTCAAGAGTTCCGTAAAAACGCAATTCGTTTTTAAACTTAACAATCAGTATTAGTTTATAAAAATAAAGTTGAAAGAAAAAATACTTGGGTTCACTACCGTAAGCATTGAACACGAATTAAAGCAAAATCATAAATTAAACGACATAAATACGCAACATCTCAATATGAGTGAACAAAAATATATTTGTAAAATAGGTATTATTTTTAATATTAATAAAATATAATTTAATGCTTACAAGGTCATAGGATTAGTGTGAAGAAAAACTTAAATATGTATAATTGTAGTGATTGTCTATTAACTAGTTTGTATCTCTATACATAAGCGAAAGCCAACCTCCATACTTGAACAAAACAAAAAAAAACTAAATTTAATTACTTGCCTATGTCTATTTAAGCTGTTTTTTACTAACGTTAAATAAAAAATAACAATTCCTATAAGTTATTTTTACCGGTTAGGTTCTTAAATTGTATTCTGTATAATTCTCATTTAAGTGTAATGCAATGTAACTAGTTTAGTATTTATTTTTATTTTGTTTAATATTTTGCTCTTAAGATATTTGATGTTCAAATTAGTTTTAATCTTTTGATAAAAATACATAAGATGCAAAAATAAACGTTAAAGTAAATTTAGATTTAGAAAATTACTGGGGCGCACATTTGCATGGAGCATTATGCTACGAGATATTGTGAAATAATTTTTAAATTAAAGTAGAAGCGTAAGAAATAAGCATATTTAAACAAAACATTTTGAAACGGATATCGTAGAGGAGATTAAGAAATGAAGTAATTAAAAAAATAAATAAATAAATAAATAAATGCAGATTGTGTTAATACAATACTTTGTGGAAAATGTGGAAAACGCTTATCTTTCATTTACACGTAGAATTTATATATTCATTGTCCTTTTGGAAACATTTTTGTAAGGCGAATTCATATTTTCATCATCAACATTCGAGAAACTGATGTTGCGAAAATCCTTTTTTATTATTTCAGAAAAATGAATTTAAAATCACGATCGATAATCGGTGCCGTGCAATAACGCCGAGCGAAATAACGCCGAATTTTGAAATTCGGCCTTATTTCACTTTGCTAAAGTGAAATAACGCCGAATTTTAGCGTTCGGCCTTATTTCACTTTGGCAAAGTGAAATTATGCCGAATGCCAATTGAGAAATAAGGCCGAATGATAGAAAACAAAGAGGCCGGTTCAATTTAACTTT
This sequence comes from Sphaerophoria rueppellii, assembly GCA_920937365.1. NCBI lineage: Eukaryota > Metazoa > Arthropoda > Insecta > Diptera > Syrphidae > Sphaerophoria > Sphaerophoria rueppellii. The sequence continues at coordinate 836,283 of CAKKXW010000002.1, forward strand.
TGCAAAGAGCAATTTAGCTGTGCTTAACGACAAAAGTCCCGAATGTAAAAAAGGTGTTTTACCTTTAATGAGAATCACTTTATTTATTTGTACTTGTCAATATTATGTAAAAATAATAAATGTTCATGGTACATAAAAAAGAAAAGAAATTCCTTAAATTCCTGTATACACATTCGACAAAATGTAGGTAAACAGCATTTTATTTTTCAAAACTGTTGTCGTTTCCTTTAATTTGAAAAAGCAACCACTACACATCTTGTAATTCATTAAGGGGTTTCGGAAGCAGAAGCTGCACTTCAATGATTCATTTTGATCATCTTTTTCACTCTCGGCTGGGGATGATGGCGATTCGAAACATTCAAGATCAATTCGGTTTGCTAGCGAGCGAAGCGAGCGGAAAAAAATTTAGCCCAAAAGAGAATCAATTTGGGGTGTGAAAATAAAAAAATTCGCGCGAATTTTTTTATTTTCACACCCCAAATTGATTCTCTTTTGGGCTAAATTTTTTTCCGCTCGCTTCGCACTCTACCATTTGTACCTATTATATATTTTTTTATTTTTATTTGATCAAATTCTCAAAAGAGCCTTGATGATGTATATAGATGTACATACCAAGGTATTAGTTCTATACTTTTAAATTTCAATCAATACTGAAACTTTTACTTCAGGTGACTTCTTTTAACTGAGCGTGGTCTTGCAAGAATCAAGGAATATAAACGGAAACGGAAATACATTTCTATACATGATATTGTCAACTTAAAAAAAAAAATGTAATATAAATGTAAGCAGGTAAATTATTATGTTAACAATGTAAATCTCATTGTTTTGGCAGAAATTTTTCTTAAAATATTCGACATAATGTTTCACAGTGACAGCTAATCTATTTCTCAGAAATTTTTTCATGAAGCAAATTTTTTGTTTCACCACTTATTTTTTTTTGTCACAAGGAGCTGTATACTAGGCTTAAAGTATAAAAAGTGTCAGTGACACCTGAAGAAATCTGGATCTCTCAAATCTCAAGTTTTTTGCTCTTTTCTAGTAAAAATGATAGCAAAATCACATAATAATTAGATTTGAGACTGAGATACATTAACCATTTCGCATAAGACCCAAAGTGAAATAACGCCGAATCGGCATTATTTCACTTTCCCATAGTGAAATAAGACCGAATGCTAAAATTCGGCGTTATTTCACTTTAGCAAAGTGAAATAAGGCCGAATTTCAAAATTCGGCGTTATTTCGCTCGGCGTTATTGCACGGCACCTCGATAATCAGATTTACTACTTTAGAAAAGCAAATGACGTTTCCTTTCTCTAGCATGAACAATCTGGAATTGACGAAGGAACGAAAAATTTCAATGCTTCGTTCTCCATGATTCTCAGCGTCTGGTGTCTCATACATTTTTTGTTTTCGAAAAAGTGTGTGGCCTTATTCAGGGCTGTTAGAAAAATCGAAAAAGGTACGAGTTTTTGATCTCCGTAATTCTCATAACTTTGGGGGCCGAAAAGGAGTAGATTCTCATTATCCGGGATTTTGATTTCCAATCTTTCGACCCCGACCCCCTGAGACTATACAAAATTTGATATACGGTTGTGGTGTCTTACGAAAATAAAACCTTTTTGATTTCCTCTTATGGTTTAGGGATCCGCAAGGTAGTTATTTACAGTTGTCTTGGAAGTTTATATTCCTTTAATAGAACAACTCATTCCAGTGCCATTATTATTTTAAAATAAATGAGAAGCAGACATTGCAAAACACTTTTTATCTGATCCTTTTATTTAATGAAGTAGTACCTACTAAATTACGATCGGAAAATATTCAACATACAGAAATCAATAAAAATAGGGTTCATCCCAGTGATTAGAAGTGTTCATATCAGTATTACTACTTCACTTTTCATTCATAACTGTTCAATAAAATATTATTTCCAAACTTTCACTGATGTCTGTCGTATTGCATTGTGGGGGAATGGTTTTCTGATTTGAAAATCTTATTAATTTAAGAGTCTGGCTCAACATGCGTTTGCAGCCGATTTAACACTGTAAACAATAATAATTATTTATTATTATCAGGTAGATAGACAAGTAATGTATGTAGTCCTGGATAGCAAATATATAGATAAACAAGAAAAAAACTGATTAGTATTTTGATAAACTTTGAGCACTGCAGTCCCGACTGAATTCATTCGGAAGAAATAAACTTTGGCAACAAAAATTTTGAGAACATAATAATAATTATGAAGCCCAATCACTTGTACTTAATATTAGTTTTGCTTTATGTTTCAACAACACGAGGGCATTGCAGTAAATTGTTTGAAAAATATTTAAAAGGAAACTACCCTAACATAAGGTATGGATTATTGCATGAAGCAGGGGGTTTTTAAATACACACACAAAACTACTATGAGTGACAGTAAAGTGTTGGTGAATATGAAAATGTTGTTGACGAAACATTCTTCTCTTTTAAAAATTTTTCGTTAGTTTTGAAAACTATGCTGCTAATATGGACGATGATGAAGGACTTTGTCTGAGATCCCAATGCAATTATTATTGTTTCAATGGAACCGAAGGTTCTATTCCTGGAAATGTCAAGGCAGTTGATGTAAGTACACTTTCTCATTTGTCTCTGTATACAAAATAAAATAAATCGATAACTCCCATTTTAGACGATAGAATGTCCACTCATCAGTAAACTGCATCTATTCAATTATACTTTCTTAAACAAAACTTTGTCCACAAGGTTTTTTTGGCCGTTTAACAGCCGAATTGAACACTTTTTTATCTATGCTTCTGACATAGAATACATTGATGATTGTGCCTTTCAAATTCCAAATCTGATAAGTGTTCACCTGGAAGATCTAGCATTAAAACACTTAAATAAGGGCATGTTTGCAAACGTCAGCAATCAGTTCACAAGTTTCACTTTAATCCAGTCGAATCCTGAGCTGAAAATAGGGAGTGAAAGTTTTCTAGAAAACGTTAAATACCAAATCAAAAACCTAACAATGCAAACTGGTTTGAAAAATGTGGAACAAATTGTGCACCAATGTCTTTTTATTAACTTGGAGAACGTTGAATTAAGTTTCAACAATTTCGAAGCAAGGTTAACAACAGGAAGCTTTGACCAGCTGTCCGTGGTGCATAACTTGAATCTATCTTATTCTGAAATAACATTTTTGCCTGAAAACATATTTTCTAGCATAAGCCGAACCTTGCAAATTCTGGATTTATCAAATAATAAGTTGACTGTTATAAGTTCGAATGTATTTGGTTGGCGAATAGTCACCAAAAGTCTAACTTTGCACCTCAATGAAAACCCCTGGGAGTGTTCGTGTCGCCTTGGAAAGGAAATGTCAAAGCTGTTAGTTGCTAATGGAGCGCATATTGTCTATTGTGCAAACATGAAAAATGTTTTGGTGACAAGCAGTGAAATTTGTCCAGAGGCTGTCAGTTTACCAGTAACATCCGAGTCTACTACCACAGTTAAAATAGAACCTTCTTTGATACTAACTTCTACAAAAACTTTAAACACGACATCTACAGAAATTGCTCCTGTAAATGATTTGATTCCATACTCTGCTGCAACAGAATCTAACACAATCACTTCAATCCATGAACTTGAGTGCCATAAGGACTACCAAAAGCAGGAGATTGATAATTTCTCAATTGACTGGCCTAATTCTCAGTTCGACATAGTGAAGAAAATTAATCGCTGGAAGTTAGATATTATTGTGAGAACAAATTCGAATGATACTTTCGGAGTCTTGTGGTTCAGTAAGGTTACCCTTCAATATTACAAGATGGAGACAAACCACAATGAATACGGGCTTGGCTGCTACGGTCATGTGGAACGAATCACAACTGTTAATCACCTTCTCCCAGAAATGGCTTACACGTTTTGTTTGATTTTGAAGGATCATTTGACAGTTTCCCCGTTTTCGTGTAAATCAATTTACATTGAGGGTGATTTTCACATGATTTCCAGCCCTTGGCTTACAAAAGACATGAAAGCTACTGGAATAGGTGTGGTCATCATCAGTATTGTTTTATTCATATTCATCGGTATTTTATGTGTGTTCATTATCCTGAAGCACAAACCGTCGCTTCTCAAGGGTAGTAAACGGGTCGCCATGCAAAGAAGTGATACTTCTAATATAATCGTGTTTCCAGAGGATAAAACTCTTCAGAATTTTAAACTAATGGAGGAAAAATTGGCAAGCAATAAAATCCCAGGGTAAGATTCAAACCTTTTTCTGAATTTCTGATTGTTTAACGTTTTTCTTACTCAGGTTTCCATTTACACGGGCTTCGGTATCGGGCAATAGTTTGGAAAGCATTCAAAGTTATATGAATCCTGAAAACTTCAATATTTACGAAACAATTCCAGCTCATCTATCAAATGCGAGATACGCGGAAATACCGTTTAAGAGAAAGCGTTCTTCCAATGACCCTTTGCCAAAAATACCACATACAATAGACGAATATAAGCAAACTAGATTTGAAAGCAAAACAGCATTCCCAAAAAACCAATGTTATGAGACAGAAGCAAGTGTTTACATTTGAGAACATCTAGTTTTAATGATGCAATGTTTGAATTGAATGTAAGTTTAAGTTAATATCAAGAATCTAGTTTGAATCGTTATCATTGTTACTTTGTGAAAATATATTGTTAACATGTTTTAAATCTTAAGCAAGTACAAAAATATGTTTCATTTTAATAAAAAAAAATAACGCTTATACATTTTTGTCTGCAAGGACCTTGGAATGAAAAAATTAATTCAAACGAATATTTGCTTCGAATTTTTTATATTTCATTTAAATTTTGAATAAAATAATTAAAACATTTGAACTACCACCATTGCACATAGTTTAAGTTCCAAAATAATAAATATCATCATTAATTGTACTTAATCTAAATACTAGTGTATCCATAATCATAGACGCCCTCTTGCACCACTGAAATAGTCGCATCGACATTAGATGGTTGGTTTCTTTCATCGTCCGAAATCCGTTTAGGCAAGGGTGGACGTGGAGCTGGACTTTTTGGTACTCGGTTATAGATATTCATTATCGAGTGATAGTCTAAGACTTCGTAATTATTCGCCATCATGTAACTTAAACCACTGTCACTAGAGAATCGCCTTAATGGGGCAGTTGTTAATTGTGAAACAATTCTAAATGAAACAGAAGTTCACCAATTAATATAAAAAGGGTATATTTAAATTTTTCTTCAAACAAACAACCTGTTTCCAATAGAGGAGCCGCTACCAAAATGTTCGTTAGTTCTTCTGACACTGATTCGGTCTTGCTTAGGGCTTTTGCTAACAAATAGTATTCGCTTATTGCCTTTAAGTAAATATGGATGATACATGATAAGCAAGAACATTGCAGCCAATCCTATGCATAACGAAACCAGAACGCTTATAACAAAGACACCTATAACTAACGGTCGGTCTTTTTCCCCCAGCCAAATCGTGTTGTTATGGTTTAAAGTTTCTTGTAAGCTGCTGAAATAAGACCGACAATTAAATGGAGATGTAGATTTTGTCCCGTTTTTGATTAGACAAAACGTGTAAGTAGTGTTCATAGCCAATCCTTCGACAACCAAAGATTTGTCCAATTCACTTTGACAACCAACAACGTCGAGAGTTTCACGTTTCACAATTAATTTACTGTTTGGTTCCAATCCATGAAACCAAACTACAGCAAGATCATCAGAAATGCCCTTAAAAATTAGTCTTGCACTGGTATCGCTTATTGGAACAACTTTAAAATGTCCATCTGGAATGGCAACTTCAAGGATATCCGATAGAAATCCTGAAAAGTTCCTTGCGCATTCTATGAAGATCGTATCAGCTGGGATGGTCGTTGTTCTATTTTGAGACAAAGGAGTTGTAGTAGGGCTTATCGAAGTAGTTGTTAACATATCTGTTGTACTAGTTTTCCTAGTCGATGTTGATGTTGTTGGATCAGTGGCTTTCGTCGTCGTTGGCAAGGGTACCAACTCCTCATCACATGGCCCTAAGTCAATCTCGTTCAGGAGTTTTCTTTTTTTCTTTCGGGGTGTGCTACAACTTGCATTTTCTCCGAACCCCTGAGGGTACGCCTTAAACTCCCTTACAAGGTGTTCCAATGCACAGGTGCAATTCCAAGGATTATTTTGGATGTCTAATCGCTTCAAAACTGATATTTTTGATAAATATTCGCCATCGATTCGCTTCAATTTGTTACCATACAAGCTAATGTGAACAACCAAATGATGCATCATAAAATCAAAAGTTCCATCAGCAATACGATCAATTTGACATGACTTCATCATCAGTATTGAAAGTTGTTTAAGATGTTGGAATGTCTCTGTATTAATATACCCTCCAAAATTGCTGCCATCAAAAACGATTGTTGCTAGCTTAAGAAAGTTTTCTCCACGCAGCCATAATGCAGGATCGGTTGCGATGTCAGTTTCGTGTCGTATAATTAATTTTTTCAATGTTTTCGCCATAGATTTCAAAAATGCTTCTCCAATAAAAGTTTCAATTTTGTTGACAAGAGTGAATGTTTCGATTGATCTTAAGCCAACAAACGTTTGTTCCGAAAGATTCATTATTTGAACGCCGTTAAGTTCCAAGTCTAAGACGTTTTCAATTGTTATGTGATTGAAAGCGCCATTTTCAATTACTTTCAATTGGCTTTCAGATATTTTTATGGAGCTTAGATTGAATCTGCCCGAGAGCCAGTTAGATTGAAGTTTTTCATCAGGAAAAATTCCATCGGATATACGAAGCGAAATGGAATTACAAGTTTTTTGAGATTCTAGAAAGCTTTTGAGAGTTGTCATGTCACCGGAACAGGTTATGACACATCTTTTGTTTTCGCAATTGGCTGGTTTAATATCCACCATTCTTACATGTTGAACTGGTTGTGAGTGAGACCTTTAAAACGGATCAGTTATTTTTATTTTGCTTAGGATCATAAATCTTACTCGTTTTTTAACATTTCTCTTTTGGCTGCCTTAATTTTAGCGTAGAAATCTGGGCTCTTATAGTTACCAAAAATAAGGATAAACACAAAAACAGCAAGACCAAAGGCAACCATATAATTGCTCCATCTTAAAAGAAAAAAAGTTAAACAGTATCAAAAATCCAGTGTTATTACAACAAAAAACAATTCCAGAAAATTTTTTCAATAGCAAAGAATAAAAATTGGTAAAACATTGTTATATATATCAATAGTTTTCCAAAAAGTTTGTAGAGCGTTTGTAGAGCGTATTTTGTATTTTAACTGATTCCAGAGTTTGTATAACAATTTTAAAAATTAATTGTTGTCTAAACTTTAAACAAAAAAATGTTAAGCTTAACTAACTTTATGTTTCTCACTGACAAATTAAACATTTTCACACAACTTGTAAGGTGACAGTGCAAAAGCTTGAGAATTATTTCCTTTAAATGTCACACCTTGACTGACTATTTTGTCTGAAATAGATCTAATTAAATTGCTTATCCAGTTAGAATTTCAGTTAGCTGTATTTTATGTAGGGTAGGTACCGTTGAATTTATCAGTTACTGATAGGTAAATGGTGTAAAAACCCTAATTTATCATTTTAAGGAATATAATAGTCCTTTATTGAATTCGGTGTTTGTACCAATTTCTTCATTCTTGCAGCAACATAATTGGTTTCATTAATTGACATTGAGAAAAGCATTGCTAATTTATGTAGGTACATAATTATAGAAGGCCAAATGTGCCTGCACCTTACTATAAATGACTTGATGAAATTCATACAAAAGTAGCATTTTAATGTTGACGAATAATTATTTCATAAATGTAGTTTTATGAAGTAGGGAATGTCCTATCTACAGCTACTGTAAAAACGAAATCAATAAGAGATAAGGTCTGCAATTTTGTATAACAATCAGCTGAAAACAAATATCAATCTTATCAGGACATGAGGTTTACAAGTTCGATGTTATGATAAAAACTAATCGATTCCCTATCGCATCCGATAAAAGTAGTTGATATCTGTATACGAGTTGATGTCCTCATACCTCACTTCAAATTAACACTCAATCTGCACGGCGGCGATGACTTATTCAAGGGATTCTTTTTCTATATTTGAAATTTCCTTATGGTAAGAAAAAAATTCTTTCTATGAAAACGTCTTAATTCAGTTTTATTTCCAAAGCTTTTGTAAATTGTCAAGGGCAAAAATCGACACTCTCCTTAAAGGATGTTTGTATCTGTTACTAGCTCTTTGTGGTGGATTGGCAATCATCAGCATAAGCTTAGCTTGTATGAGCAATGATACCAGTAAAATAGAGCACTTTAATGCGTCCTGGAAAATCAGTAACAGAATGGTGAATGACCCTACTAGAGGATTGATGGCAATGTCTAATTCCTGTCAAATTGCTAACTGCATAATCGAATGCTTTAGTTCCACAAAGGTCTTTGAGGAAGTCTTTGAAGTTCTCCAAGTGAGTAAAACTCCATTGTAGCATAACAAATTTCAATTCGCTTCTTTTGAACAGTCGTCAAATTGTGAAGAAAATATTGTTCTCAAATTGGACAGTCAGCATTTTCCAAATTTTGTTTTGACAAACAGATGGATATCAGCGAACAAAATAATCACGTCACTAATCATTAATAATAGTGAATTCACCCATATCCGTAATGAAGCTTTTAACTCATTCGACTTTACGGGAACGCAAACAATCACCCTGCTGGGCGTAAAGTTGAAAACTCTTGGAAACGGAGTTTTGCTAGGATTCGCAAGACTAAGGTCCATGCGCTTAGAAGGAAGAGTACGCCAAGTTGACAGATGTTTCTTTCAACCCGTTCAAGCATCTCTAGTGCGTCTTACTCTCAGAGTTGGACTCTCGATTTCAGGGAGTGAAAATATATTTGGCATAAGCTACATGTCACACTTGCACGCTTTGGACCTCAGTGAAAATTACATTAATGGATCCATCGCAAGAAGTTTTTTCCTACCTGTGTCAAAGTTGACGTATTTGATATTATCAGATTCAAAGATAACATCGATTGATGTCGATGCATTCGACGATATCGGAAGTCAATTAGCACTGTTGGATTTGAGCAATAACCATTTGTTGACGCTCGATATCAGATCTATAGAGCATGTTCTAGTTACTGCCAAAGTCAAAATTTATCTTTTGGGAAATGAATGGATGTGCGACAGTAACTTGCAGCCATTGATAGACTTATATTCCGAGTACGCAGATTGTTTCGGAGATCTTCCTTATTGCAAGGCCCCACTTTCTTGCTATGGCATACTTTTGACAGACGTTAAATTGAATGAAAATTGTCGTACACAAAACGATACACATGCAGAATTAATCAAGCCAACACCAATTGAATATTACAAAACTGAATCACTAATCGCTTCGACTTCAAGTACCGAACCAAGTATTTCAAAGGCCGACATTTCATTTAAAATGGCATGTTTGTCAGTGGTGGGACAACCAGACACTAGAAAACTATCTTCAAATATGGCCGCAGGTGGTGATCCTGTAGAGTACTTTTTGTTCGCTCCCCCATGCCATGACTTTGAACTAAATCTTTTAAAAAATAATTCCGTTCAGGTGATTGTGCAAAACGCAGACGAACCAATCAATATAATTTGGTTCAGTGAAGCTCTAGAGGACTTTGTTCATACAGTCAATGACATAACCATTGATTATAATTGCGAAATGTATTCAGACCCATTCCTTATAGCTGAAAACTTAAAGGAAAATTGCACTTACACATTTTGTTTGGTTCCGAGTGGAACTTCTTCAATTACACCTTTCAATTGCCTGCCTCTTTATGTGCCTTCAAAAGTGAAACCAGGGCCTTCAATTTGGATATCGTATGAAGATAAAGAACTGACACTTGGCCTTGTTTGTTTTATTCTAATGTGCTCGTTGTTGTTTGGTGGAATTGTGGCTTATTTTGGGATCAAGGCTTACCCGAATATACTCGAAGGCAGCAACCATGTTCTTGTGGTCAAGAAATCTAACAAACCTGCTTACTATGTGTCAACAATCACTGAAGGTGAATATAAATGTCATAAGAGGAGCTTGAAAAAGAAAACTTCATCGTAAGTACCTTAACTGCTAGTGAAAATGAGAATGAAAAAAATGTTTGCTTTCTTCCTAGAAAAATTCAGACCATTATTCCATCACACCCACCATTGCCCTTAACGAATGATATTAATGGATTAAGACGGAATTCTCTTGAAGAACCCGAGGACTATTACGAAATGCCATGTGTCTACACTAAAACCCATAACTGTCAACAGAAGTGCTTATCCAGCGATAAATTGGTTGATACGCCATCATCACCACCTCCTCTGCCAAAACGCAATTCGGATAGCATTTTGTTTGGTTCATCAAGCGGAACTTATATCCGATGTGCCTTATCCAAAACTAAGTCTGTAGAAATCAGGTCGTTTTTGTAAATAATAAAATCTTTGGACAACCGGGACATTAGTCAAAATAAATGAATCAATTTCAATTCTTTTTTAATCATCACCTGATGTTAGCTGATCAAATATAGTAAAATAGTGAAGTGTATTAATTATTCCTTACCAAGAAATAATATTTAATAATTAACAAAAAAATGTTTTTTTTTTTTCTTTAAATAAAATGCTTCGTTTGCCTGTCAAGCACACATTCTTGGATCATCGTCAACTCTAAGGGTCGATGTCGTCTATTTCTTCTTCTATTTCCTTATTCTTTAATTGAAATACGGTTCACTTTCACACAGCTATTTTTCAATGGGGAATTAATTCTAATTTTAACTTAGCCCCAAGACAAAAATAACTACGAAAATGTCTATTTTCGAGGTACATATACCTATTTTTATATGTATGGATGCAACAACATAGCTATTTGTGTGCAAACATTATTGTTGTTTAATTGAACTCGACTTGATGGGATTGTGCAACAGGTGAAAGAAATATTTATCTTATCATTAATCGAATGGAATAAGAGAATTTATGTGGTAAGTTGGCCGGGAAATAAATACTTCGTAAACAACAATTTTGGAAGGAAATTCGTCAGGAACAGTTTTAATGTTTCCAACGTTTTGATATACATCCTTCAATTTTTATTTGCTTTTTCTCATAAAAACGATACAATTTCTTTTTGCACTCTTACCTGGCAAGGTACGAGAATAAGTTATTGACACAAAGTCATTATAATGTGTGTAGCGAATTGGCTCAGCATCATCATTCAACATTCGTTTTATTTTACATTTACACAAAAATGAACATTTTGGCAAAACATCCCTGGCATCTCTATGTAGTCGAGAATATACTCGTATAAAGCTTTCAAAATGAAAACATGACAATAAATAGATTTGACTTCGACTTTCTATAGTCATGCTTGAAAGTTCACAGAACTGCAGTGCCAAATTATTTTGTTTTGTAATTTTATGCACGATACCACAATTTCAATGCTGTGGTGAATTTCGAATGTGGCCTATTTTATTTTTCCTTTATTTTTTATTGAGTAAGGTGAACAAAATGTTGTTTAATGAGTGATATACATAGCCTTTGGTAGATCTAAACACAAAACATGCTCAATGATTTATTTTCGAAATTTTGCTAGAATTAGCAGCCTGGTTTTTGTTTTCTTTTTTTTTAATATCGATTATATGTTTAAATAACAAGTTGTTCTGTGACACTCTTTTGCACTGTAGTGGTTTAGTCTTTTTTTATTTTTGTGATTATTTTTTTATAATTGACGAACCAGCTTTTTGAGGAAGGCTTAAAAACGACAAAAACGTCAATCTTTTTTTTTGTTTAAATAGTCTTATAATAAACTTAATAATAAGTCAATTGTGTTTGACAAGGAATATACTCGTAGACGAGCCCTACAGCCTCAAAAGACGTCAATTGTTGTTTATTTTTTTTTTTTATTGCAGTTGCTTGTTTTTGTTTATGAGAGTAGAAAAAATGAATAGTATATTCTACTTGCTAACTGAATTTTTGTTCTATTCCTACATTTGTATGTGCATATGTTTGACGTATTTGTCAATTAGCTAAATGCGTTTCAGAGAATTAGTTGATTGATTAATAGAGCATAAGTTGATTACGGCCAAAATGTTCGGAAATCCTAAAAAAAATTATCTTCGGGTTGCGGTCAAAATTCTGCCGGGGTCAAAATTCTGCTTTTCGAATTTCTGCTGCTCAAAATTCTGATTTCTAAAATTCTGCTTTTCAAAATTCTGCTTACCAAAATTCTACGAATAATATATTATTCGCAAAATATTTCTCTCATTAGAAATAAGCGGAAGATTATTTTTTTTGCATATCTACATAGTTAATTGTTGTATTTTTGTTATTTTTCTTTCTTTTTTCGATTGTATTCAATTATTAATAATTATAATATTATTATGTATGTTAAAATATTCTGATGATTAGACGAAATTTGTTTGTTGATATGAATACAAAAAAACATAAAAAGCAGAATTTAAAAAAAATAGAATTTTGGTGACCAGTATGTATAAAAAGCAGAATTTTCGATTATAAAGCAGAATTTTAAAAAGCTGAAACCAGAATTATGACATGCTCCCGTTATCTTCTTTAAAAAAAAAAAAAAACGGTTTTATGCATCTTAAGGTAGGTTCATCAACAAAAATCAACGTTTTCAGAGTTTGTTGCATCCTTAAGCTCATATCTACTCGCAATCATTTGATTATGTAGAATGGTTGAAAATGAAGAAGATTTGTCTTAGTCTACGCAAATATACATAGGTGATAGGTCTGATTCTAAAACAGACATTAATTAACCTAGAAGATTTCTGAATCGTTTTAGAAGTGTTCCGAAGAGTAAGGGAAATTTCTCAAGGAAATCCTGAGCCTACGAATACTCAGAAGATTTAATATAAAAGCCATGTAGGATTAATGCAGTAAACGTCTGGTAAATATGATTTAAGAATTTTTTTTGGTGAATATCGACAATAACTTTAGTTTGATGAATAAAACCTTCTCTGTGAATTCAAACCGCATTTTCCGGTCAAAAAAGTTACACAGATCAATAAAAAATAAAGAAATGTCTTCTTTTCACATTCAAAATTTATTAATTTCTAATAACCCACAAAGGTCATCAAATTGATGTGATCTATACTGATTTTAAGAAAGCCTTCGACAGAGTCAGCCACTCAATTTTGATGAATAAGCTCGAGATTTTTGGGTTTCATTCTTTTATGTTGAAATGGTTAATGTCTTACCTAAAATGTCGTGTCCAATTCGTATCTATTGACAAATTCATTTCGAGACCAGTTTTAGTTACTTCCGGTGTCCCTCAAAGAAGTCATCTTGGTCCGCTTCTATTTCTCATTTTTATAAACGACATGCCTGATATTTTTTTGAACTCTAAAAGGCTTCTATTTGCTGATGATCTAAAATTTTACAGATCCATTAAATCCGTTAATGACTGTTTTTTCCTTCAAGAGGATCTTCAAAAACTAACTGAATGGTGTCTTTCTAACCAACTATCGTTAAATGTTAATAAATGTCAGTGTTTTTCTTTTTTACCGAAATTAAAAATATTAATAACCAAGTGCTCGAAAGAGTTCTCCAAAAAAAATATCTTGGCGTTATTTTCGATTCCAAGCTTAATTTTGCTAAACATATACTGCCGTATTTATTAGATTTCCTTAAAATGGTTCTCAAACGTTGCTTAGTTAAGCTTGCTTAAATATTAAGGCAGCCTTTAAGCAACGTTAATTAAATTGTTATTTATAATCGAGTTTCGACTGATATTTAGTTAAGCGACGTTTTTCTCAAAAAAGTAATAGAAACGACTAATCTATTACAGGAAACTTTCAGTTTTAATTTGTCAAGAGTCAAATTGAACGTCATGAAAAAAAAAACTAAACAAAACAAAATAAAACGCGACGGTGCATACAGTTTCTTCCGAGGCCGTGGGCTTGTTCTTGTTAAGGAAATTAGTGTCGAGGAGGAAGGAAAGGATGATGACGGCAGCGACGATCACATTGAAAAACAGACTAAGCTGCCGCTGCTTCAGCTGAACTGAGCAAATGCTGATAACGCAATAAATGTTGTGGATAATATGGGTACAGTATAACATAAGCAACAAAAATTAAACGCCACGTCAAGAAATTGCAACAACATCTGGAGGATGCCAACATGTCGCCGTTTCAGAATGTAATTTAATTAAAGTTTTGTGTGAGTTGGATGTGAATGATAATAAATTTTGTAACATTTTCTAAAAAAAAGGCAAATGAGGATGGTTTTTTTTTTTCCTAAAGAGATGCTTATCAAGCTTATGTTAAGACTGGGCTCATCATTACTGGAATCATAACTAGAATAGTTATAAAAAATGGCACGAGGCAAGCGAGATAGTTACGTGTTGGCGGCTTTATACATTTTCCTCCCTCGTGGAGTTTTTCTTTCCTATCCCTCGCATATCTTTGTAAGAAAAAACTAAAATAACCAACGGAGCAGAGATAATTTCTTAATATCATAGAAATGTCAACATTTAATCAACCTTTAAACAACAAATTTTGCGTTTAAGTTAAGAGAGCTTTAATTAACGTTGCTTAAATCGTCAAATTAATTATAAATATGAATCGTCTATTTAAATCATACTTAAAGGTTGCTTAAAGTTAAGCAACCTTTAAGATTTGATTATAAATTTGGCTGATAGAATTTACAGTTTCAAAAGCTAATTCAATGTTCGGTTTTATAAAACGAAATTCCAAGGAGTTTAGGGATCCATTCACTATTAAATCGCTTTATAGTTCATATGTTTGGTCAATCTTAGATTATTGTTGTGTAATATAGAACCCATATTATAACATTCATGCTGAAAGAACTGAAAAAATTGAATTAAAGAAGTTGGGATGGAACATCGAAACTCCAACGTATACGAGATGCAAATTATTGGGAATTCAAACTCTAGAAAAAAGACGTAAAGTCTACTCATATGTTCATTAGTGATATTTTGTCAAATCATTTCAAGTGTCCTTCTCTATTATATTTGGTTCAATTGTATGCTCCATCGCGTCGAGTTCGCTGTTTATTATTCGTAAATGAACACAGGGTAAATTATGCCTTTAATGAACCAATTTCTCGAAGTATCAGAGAAACTAATCTTGTTTCTAATTCTATAGATTTCAATTTTCATCTAACTAGACAATCATTAAAAAATCAATTGTTATTGTACTAATCTAATTTATTTTTATTTTAGTTATATATGTAGATATTTAGTGTTATTATTTATTATATGTAAGTCTTTATCTCGATGTTTTTAATATGTTTCGTTAGACTAACTGTAGATTGTAAAGATCTCTTATTGATGAACAAACAAAACTAAACTAAACTAAACTAAACAAGTAAAAAAAATGTTTTCCAAAACGTTTATAGAAAACAAGAATACTTTGGACAAATGCCATGTCATTGACGTGCCCTCTTACCTTTTACCACATTTAAATCCAAATAATGCATCTGCTAATTTAAATTCGACAACCGATTTATTCTCATTGAGAGAATTTATTTCCAGGCATGTACCTACCAACGGATGAATTTGCTGTATACACTAGCCCGGGCCAGCAACGACCTAGCCACACAAGTTTCTATAATTGTGTTAATACCATCGACTTTGTTTTAAATTTATTAATTGAATTCTTTGTTTTCAAACAAATTACTTCAATTCCACTTGAGACACACCAAAATTATTATTAAGTGCTGTCCAATTATCCCACCATGCACCTCTTTTTGAATTTTTTGTTTGTATGTACGTATTACACCAGCAAAATGTCCCAGCCAAATACTAAATAGATGCATGTCGATATTTTGCTGCTTCTATTATGATTCCAATGTTTTTTTTTTTTTTTTGGTGTAAGTGGACTATAATTTTTATTTATTTTTTATTTTATTGGTTTTTTTTTTTGTACTAGCAAATTCGTCGGTGGTGGTGGAGTGATGATAGAGGAGACTGGGGCTTCTGTACTCGTATAGTGCCGGCATAACACTGGCCTCCCTAGCCCAGACATTGATGCGCTCGAATTTTCTAACATATGTTTGAAAATGTCTCAATTTCCAAAAATGTTTTTTCTTATTTTTTTTTAACGTTACTTCTCAGTATAAAAAAAAACACATTTTTTATTTTGGGGAATTGCCATTCAATGAACTGTCAACTGCGTTGATGTTAGACATAAGTGTTCTTAGTTCTGATGCAGCCCAGTTCAGTACACATTCATTGAATATTTTTAAGAGAGTTTACGTAAAATGAAAAAAAAATATGACGATCACGATATGATTATAGTACATTTCAGCGTTATTGAATTTTTCTCTCTCGTCCAGGAGCTGTGGGAACACGTCCAGTCTTTCTTCGTCATTCAATTGATAACGTTTCGGAGGTAAATTGTCCTCAAATCGCAATAAGTCGACACAAAAGTCTAGCACAGTTTCAATATTTTTCGTGGACATTTTTGAATTTTCAAATAACAGTTTTAAAGTAAAGTGATTTAAATTTGATTTTCCATTTTCTCAGAAAAATAAGAAAAAAATAACTATAAAAATGTCGCGAACAATGGTAAATTGTTTAATATAAAACTTATATGAATTTTATAATAAGTTAGTCTTCAACAAACTAATATCGGTTGTTATTTACAAAAAAGCAAAATTGAAAATTTCGATTCAAAAATTAGTGTCAGTTTCATTAAAAGATATTTTTAAATAACTGTTTGTATAAAACACTTGTTTTTTTCTAAGTAAATGAGTTATAAGTTAGTTAGAAAGTTTTAGAAACAAAAAAAAAAAATTCCTTTTTTGAAGGGCTACAATCTGAGTTGCAGGATTGTACGAAATATGGATTTACTAAGCCAGTAGTAGCTGTGTGTAGTAGCCTGTGTGGAGAGGTCGGTTGAAACGAGTTACATAACGCATTTTTATTAATCAGTCAGAGCCAACAGTTTTAATACCATGTTACTATTTCAGGACAATTTTTTAATGTACAATTGCACAAGCGCAAGTTTTGATTTAAAGAGCAGTTTGGCAGTGTACATTTAATCTGTAAGCAGTGATTTTCCACAAACAAATTTCATCGTTTTCAAATTATTTTGGTGTTTTGGCTAGGTCTACCTTCCGTATTTTATATTAGCAATCTATTTATAAAATTTAATACAGAAACGACATGTTATGTACAGACGCACAATCGTTTTGAGTTTTATTTTTTTATTTATTGGTTTTACCTTAAACACTTAGCTATTTGATAGAATTCTATTAAATATAATTAATTAACAAATTTTCGATCATTTTCAGCCGGAATATAATTTTAAGTGTAAAAGAATTTGGGTCATCATTAATTTTATTTATGAACTTACTTTTTTTGAAGTTTTCAAGCAATTTTTTTTTTTAACTGGCTAGGCTTATCAGTGAGTTTAATATTTAAAAGTAAGCAACAAATTTTTTATACAAAATCCAAAGCCTTAAGAAGATAATAATCAATGAAGTTGTAGACCATTTAAAATTTGAAGGAATAAGGATAAATAAACCTTTTAAAATTTTGGAAAAAAAAATATTAGTAGTTTTTTTTAAAGAGCCTGTCAATAAGCGATCTTTACCGTAAGGGTGGCCTCGAAATAAATAAGCAGGCGTTATTGGCGGTAAAAAAAACATTAGTTTTTCCACCCCTTTCAGAGTTGAATATATCAAAAGTGCATTAATTGCATTCATCGGTGAAACCTGGAAAGTTTTTATCTCCATACTAACACATTTTACAGGAGAGCACAAAAACAAAAATTTTCTCCATGGGTCATAGAGTAAAAGTCCTTTTCTAAAAGGATTCAATTCAACGTTTAATATATGAATAAAATGTGGATTCCCGGTTTGAGGAATTGTAGTTCTTAGTAGTCACAATTTTAACGACCATAAATAGGAAAGCTTAAAAAAGTGAAATAAGAAATCACATTGAAGTGGTTTTTGATTTTCTGTAGAAGTTTGTTTTATTTTTTTGGAAGGAAATATTTGTATATGTAGGTACATTAAATTAAACAGTTAATAGGATGGCATTCATGGGCTATATTACAACACGATAAAGTTTGATGTAAAAGCATACTAACTGACTTATGAATGATAAAAAACAGTTCAGAGTCTAGGCTAGGAGCTAAATTCAAATTAAAAAAAAAAAACTATCGTACACCATAACCAAGCTAAAATTAAAAAAAAAACAAAACAAATATACATATATTGCACCTTAACTGAAGAATTTAAAATACATTACTACCCACCCTACCCCTTTTTCATGCTCAGGCCAAAACAAAACAGATGAACAGTCATTTTCAAAACACCGATGATCTTCGGATCACCATCATCTATATTGTTAGAATGTACTGTACGTACGAGTAGGTATGCAACAATTCTTGGATCTATTTTTGACACCCAGTTGCAGTTTTGGCATAGTGCAATATTAGTTCAACAAAACATCGCCGCCATCGACTTTTTTGCTGTCGCCTCAGTTTTGTAATTTCGAGGCGAAATTTACAAAAATAAACAATTGAAAATTAAGAAGAAAAAAATGTTTCCCTTGTATTTTTTTTTTTGCATTCTCGAATATTACTCTTTGTCATTTTTTGCCCGAAGGCCTTTCTATTCGTCAATCCTTTATAATCTGTGTGTGAAGATCTGCACACATTTTCTTCATCTCGAGCACCCATCGCTCTTTTATGTGCAAAGGAGAAGAATAATTTTGTAAAGTATTTCTGTTTAAATTTAATTTTTAATTTAAAAGAATAGTTTGTCGGAAAGAAATAGAAGAAATTTATGTCTTTTGTGTCATTTCTATTGTTTTTCTTTTCAAATTGAATTTTGAGTGTAGTTTTGATAATGTGGTGGTTGTTTGTAACAGCTGATTTAGGACTTTAATGCATTATACGTTTGGGTACACCACCGTACAACAACAGCATCGGCAGAGCTTTGGCTTTACCTCTGCCCACACTGCACCACCACATTATTAAAAATATTCACACTTGAAAAAAGTGAAGAATTGCGAGAATAATTTTTGGACTTATATTATTCTGTATCCGATCGAATGAGGAGGTGTTGTGCGCGGTCCTCAGCTCCTTAGAACACACCAAAAGATTCCACTAACTTTTCAAGCTCAATAAATTCGTCCACCGTAACTACCGCTTCTCGATTTGTAATTTGTTTAAAACTAATAAAAAAAAAAATAAACTCAAAGCATTTCCAAAAACTATTGCTCGACCCATTGAAGTTTAAGACCCTGTGTCTCGTTGTTTTGTTAATCTCTGTTTAGTGGTAACACTTTTTTTTAATCAATTTTTGTTTGTGAATTTTTGGTGTTTTGTTCTTGACTTTTGTTTAAAATGGTGAGTGTTATATTTTTTTAAATTTCGTTCATTCATTACACAACCTCTTCGAACGCTCCACACCAAAAAAGGGTTATAATATGTTTTGCAGACTTTGATGAATATTTCAAAATTTATGATGTTATTGTTAACAAAGTATCGGTATTATATTTAAAGTGCTAAATTATAACAGCAGTTCGCAATGTTCATCAAAATGGTCAGGCGATGTGCTGGTGGCTGTTTTTTTTTTTCATATATGTGTAGCTTGAATTAGAATAGCATAGTCCTCTTAATACTTCTATTGCTTAACTTATGTATCCTATCGATAATGGTGAGGACGGTCTAATATACGAAGGACGGTACACATTTAGATTTTTTGGCTGCGGCGCAGGCTGTGGCGGCGGTGAAGGGCGCACCACCCGTGGTGATGATGGCAGTGTTGTTCTATTTTTAGATTTGCTGTACCGCATAGTGTTAAATGACACACGAAAAGATATTTTGTAAATTTTCAAAATATTTATTTATAAAGAAATTGTAAGTGGCATAGGAGATGCGACCATAAATACGACAGCAACTTTAGTTCTCTAATTTCGTCATTTTGCAGGTGTGTTAATAAATAAAATGCAAATAAATACTTTATGTAACTAGCACCCAATTTAACATAGCAAAGAAAGACAATTAAAAGGCATAGTTTGTTTAAAAATCATAGGGAAATCTGCCGCTCAATATTCTATAAAAATGTTAGGCAAGAATTTTTGACTCTTCAAAGGTTTACCCAATGATTATAGTGAAAAGATTATGATAATTGTAAAAGGTTTGTTTAAATTCAAGGAAATTGGTTGGATTAATTTAATACTATTAATGAACAATTACAAGTGTTTAAGCTTTCTTCACATACAAAAACATACTTTAGTGTGCATAAGTCATCAGCGTAAAATTTAATATTACTTAAAAACTGGTCTTCATTATTAAAAAATGAAACTTCATGTTAAAAAAATTACTTATATTTTTCTCATACCTATTTTTCTTTTTTTCTAGGATGAACTCAACAAAGAACAAATTGCTTGTAAGTATAAATAAGACACGGTGGTGTCTGCTTAAGTCAAGGGCTCTTGCGGTTTCCATGTCGTAACCGAAAAATCCATCTCGCATTCATACTTGGGAAAATCATTTGCTTACCACAGTAATATTGATATCTTTCATCATCACAAGTTAGTGTAGTGCATCACAAGTATTACCCATGCATAGGTGCTGAAAAAGCCGTCAAATTAGATCGATTTAGTTGACAGTTATGGTGATGACAAGCCAGTGTAGCAGCTTTTCGGTACGGTCTTGAAATGACTTACTAGACAGAGAAGGGTATCACATTCACAACGGCTGAGTGGTATAGAATTCATTTTTCCCATAAATTTGATGTGAATTTATCAGATCTTCCGCAAAGTGATGTTCTGTACTCACAGATACAATGTGACATGCATCAGAAACCACTAACTGCCACCAAATAGTGTAAACAATTTTGCATTGTATCCTAACCTAACCTAGCTGTGACCCAATACTGTTAAAGGCTTCACGTACTAAAAATGTTCAATGATTATTATTATTTAACGACAACACAGAAATTCCTAAATCAGACTATAAAATCGTTTTAGAAATAGGGAGAAAGGGAACTCTGGCGATTTATATTGCTACAGGTTGTTCAACCTAGTAGTACTTTTATGTTTTGCTCTACCCACACAACTCGTTACACAAGTCAAAACAAAAAATAATGTAATACTCATATGACAGAAATATAAGTACAAACGCGAATGCTACATTTTGAGCAAATGGATTCTGTGCGATCGCGTGTGCATGTGCTATAGCTAGTTGGGGAATGTTTTGAGCCTTTCCCAGAGGAGTAAGCTACCGTCGCGTCCAACAGTCACAAAACTAGTCAAACCTAATATACAGTTATATAAAGCATTTTTATATCTCTATTTTTGTTTTACTTCGGACGTAAGTATGAATAACAAGATATTTCGAAAGTCGATTTTATATATATAGCTAAGTGTCGACAGCAGCGAAATCATGACGTAGAATTATAAATTTCCTCTTAATCTGTGATAGGTGTGCTTGTCGAGCGTTGATGCTTGTCAATCTATCAAAATAGAATAGTTGATAGTTTGTATGTAGCATTTAACCTTTCAGGCCAATTAACGTCTGATCGTGGCGCTGTGGCATGTAAGCTTAGGTAAATTATATTGACATAAAAGATATTATCAAACTGATGCCTTGGGGTGTGATATCGGAACAACAAACTAAACAAATTCACTCTTTTATTAAAGAAAGTCCATCTAACAACTAAACTAGGTTTTTAGTCTTATGCTTATTTGTCTTTTATAGCTTAATATAGACATTTACTATATCCTTAACAAGGAAAACGCAAATAAACTTCAAATAGAGTTTAAAAACAAGACAGACTATACATAGAGTAAACATTCGTATCCAAAAAACAATTACGCCAATAAGAGTGATGCTGTCAACTTTTTCTCAGTGTTAAAAAGAATAATTAACAAAAAAAAAACCTACAACTTTGCTTTTCATTTAGTGCTTAAAAATGCCTTCAATGCCTTTGATCCCGCAAAGAACGGCTACATCGAAGCAACCATGGTTGGAACCATTCTAAGTATGTTGGGCCATCAATTGGACGATAATGTATTAGCAGAAATTATCGCTGAAGTAGACGAAGATGGTTCTGGACAGATTGAATTCGAGGAGTTTACAACATTGGCCGCTCGTTTCCTTGTGGAAGAGGATGCTGAAGCGATGCAGGCCGAGCTCAAGGAAGCCTTCCGTTTGTACGACAAAGAAGGTAATGGCTACATCACAACTGGTGTGTTG
The DNA here is from genome assembly GCA_920937365.1 of Sphaerophoria rueppellii. Classification (NCBI taxonomy): domain Eukaryota; kingdom Metazoa; phylum Arthropoda; class Insecta; order Diptera; family Syrphidae; genus Sphaerophoria; species Sphaerophoria rueppellii. Next base: position 858,490 of record CAKKXW010000002.1, read on the forward strand.
CGAGAAATTCTGCGGGAACTAGACGACAAGCTCACAAATGATGATCTTGACATGATGATTGAAGAAATCGATTCTGATGGATCCGGCACTGTTGACTTCGACGGTTTGTTGATTTTTCTTATAAATTTTCATAATCAATTCAAGTTGCCTAGCAAAAAATGATAATTATTCTTCTGTTTTATACAGAATTCATGGAAGTCATGACAGGAGGAGATGATTAAATGCAGCCAACTACAGATTTCAACACCTTCATGCCACCTTATTCAGCAAATTCAACAATACCGTACAAGTGCATAGACATAGACGTATTATAATATTCTTCTTACAACTTAAACCTCGAGGCGGACAATTCAATCGATAAAAGCATAAAATTGACACCTAGCACCTTACATGATTCGAAGTATGTTGTTATTTTGAAATTTTTCATATCTGTTTATCATTTGACCTTGCAACTATGAGTGACAAAAATGCTCTCTATTGGTCAAGTTAAACATCATGTACATATTTAAGCTATTTTGATATGAACTTGGACGTATTGGTGGTTTGAGAAAATAAATTTATTTTTGATTTTATTTATAATCCTATTTTTTAACTTCTTGGAAGACGCTAAAAAGTAAAACACGAGTTCATTCTAGTCCCTAAAAACTGTTTTACGTATTAATGAAAAGACAACGATTGGATGTAAAATAAAGCAGCATTAAATATTCTATCGAAATTGTGTATCGATTCGCTTATGTTAAACGTTATGTAATGTGTAATTACAGAAACTATATTATAAAAATCTTTGTATAAAGTGCCTAGAAAAATAAAGATGTAATTTCGTTAACAATTTTACTTTTCTCAATTAAAGACAAATCGATTTTTGACAACATTATACGGCCTTGTACTATAAAAAATGCTGTGGCACGATGTGTCAGTTTCAACACTATCAACACACTTTTCACTTAAAATGTTATTTAGTTTATAAGAACATGAATATAAAACAGGTAAAATGATAAAACATGTTTCAGGTTTATTCTTAAATATTTACCATGATATGCTGTAGCTTACGTTCCAAAATACATAATGCCTGAAATTTGTTAAAAGATGTCAAGCACCAAGAAAACGCTACTTTAAGGGTTTTTCTAATTTCACCATACTTTGCTATTTACGTTATTATAGGTGCTATATTTTTTTGAACTAATGATATAAGGTTAAAGGAGAACCGGCATTTTGGCCTAAGAACCAATAATGACATGATATATATCAATGGAAAGGTTTTTTTCTACTTTAACATTTGCTATGGCAGTAAGTCCCAAATCGCTGTGTGGAAAAAGTTATTGCAAAATAAAGTGATTCACAAGCAATAAGTGTTTTCTTGTTTTCATCCTGACCTCACCTGATATCAATTGAAAGGTTTTTTGTGTTTTATCTTTCGTTTTGACGAGAAGTCCCAAATCACTGTGGGGAAAGAGTTATTGGACAATTAAGTCATTCACAAAAATATAAGAGTTTTCTTGTTTTCATCATAATAGAAAAGCTTTACAAAGAAAACAGAACAAAACTTCTTTTAAATCTAAGTGCGATAACTTTTTCCCCACAGTGATTTGGAACCTTTGGCCAAAAGAACAGTAAAAGTACACAAAAAAACCTTTCAATTGATATACATCATGTCGTTATTGGTTCCAAGGTCAAGATGAAAACAAGAAAACACTTATTGCTTGTGAACCACTTTATTGTGCAATAACTTTTTCCACACAGCGATTTGGGACTTACTGCCATAGTAAATGTTAAAGTAGACACAAAAACCTTTCAATCGATATACATCATGTCGTTATTGGTTCCTAGGCCAGCTTCCATACATTTTTGCCGGTTCTCCTTTATTGACAAAACTAAATAACATTTTATAATTTTTTCAAAAAGGCTCGGAAATCAGAATGTTTGGGTATAATGAAAAATAAATAAATAAACTTGCCCATTTTTGTGGTCTGCTTCTCAACAGCCTATTCATTGATACCAAGGATGAATTCAATGATTTGCAATAAACACAATACTTGCACCACTCCCACCCATCAACACTCCCTCGCTTTGTGAATCAAACAATCAAACGATTACAAATCTCTTGAAAGGAATAAAGGTGCATGTTAGCGAATAATGTTAGTTAATTTAATTAAAAACGCCCGAATCAAATGAAGCAACACAGCAAAAAAAAAACCATTAAACTTTTGAATTGAATTAGATTTGATGACTGATGACGATGACCAATGCGTTTCCCAATGGAGGTTTACGAGAGATATTCTGGATTCAGTAATTTAACGTCAATTATTAGAAGTATGCTTCTTGTGCCGTGAATCTCGAAAACACATAAAACGAGTGACCGCATGTTATTAGGTTACATTTTTTTTCGTTGCGAGATTTACACGTTTTAGAAAAAGAAAAGGGTAGTAGATAGGTTATTTTTCGCGGGATCTTGCAATATTTTGGAATTTTATTCTTTTATAATTTTATGGAATAGTTCGGAAGTATGTGTATATCCACCTGTTGAACACATTAGAACATCAATCAACTTTTGTACACATTCAAATGAATGAGTATTACCAAATACAGCTCACTCTGCACAATTATTAAAAAAAAAAAACAAAGGCCATAAATTATCTCTTTGTGAATTATTATATTCGTCCTGATAAGAGTTTTTTTTTATTACAGTAAAGTTTTAATTTAAAGTTCGTACGAACTATGGAACTATGTATTTAATTTAGTTGTTAAAAAAAAAAAAAACAAAACACATCGAGCGAAACCTTTATTTATTCTGCATTTTATTTTAAAAATAAATAAGTAATGTCCTCGAGTACATTTATTTATATTATTGTTTTATTGAACCAAAAGTATATATACAATGTTACATATGCCTAAGATTATTTAACACTTAACATTACAGGTAATTTGGCACAAAATCGGCCTAAATATCTACAGTGACTTAATTTAAATATTAATATACTTAATTATACTTCGCTTAAAATGTATTCCGTGGCGTGGTTCATCTCAGGTTGTTCAGTCCTGGTTGTCCTACTGTTGGTTGGTATGAATTGGGTTGCTGCATCTAGTCCCGTTGATATGCTGACTCCAAGCCAGCATAAAAGGAAACTGTGTCAGCGTTGTCCGTTGTCAATTGCTCGGGGATATCCATGGCACTCAAGTACCTTGGCTCGGGATGTCGTTCCTTGTTGGTCATCCTTATCATCAGTGGATTGGCGTGGTTGGTACTATTTGAAATCATCTTTCTAGCTGCGTCCACAAGAAATATGTCCAGTGGCTTAATCCGGGCTTCCTCGTAGAGCCGCTTGTTGCTGTGGTACCTGCGCCTTTGACTGTCGAATTGTAAATAAAAAACTAAATAGAGTGACAGCTCTTGAAGAGCCAAGGCCTAAGTGGCTTACTCTCATCAACAATTCTCTGAGTGCGGGTGATGAATTGAGGGGACCTACAATTTGACGCCGATTCCGAACAGCAAAGTTGAGAAGCACTTTTTCATGACAGATTGAAACTCTTTGAAGATTTGTCAGTTCTTCGCGAGAAGCAGTGCCCGTGAAAGATGAAATAAAAACTATGGGCACGAGTAGTACTCGAACCCACGAAGTTCTGCTTTGCAGCCAACGCACCTAACCACTAAACTAAGGACACTACAATCGAATTGTAGTCCAGTGCAAATCCTTAGCAGCTTCCTTTCAAATAATAAAAGTTTCTGCATCGCTGTCTTGGAAATTGTAAACCATGCTGGAAAGCTGTAGCTGATCACTGGCCTGAGTAGTTGTTTGTAGATCAGCAGTTTGGTTGGCTTACTTAGTCCTGTCCTCTTCTTCAATAGCGGGATTGATGCGATGGAAGGCTAGGTAAACTTTCGCAAGCAGTGCTCTTGAGTGTGGGTTGAAACGAAACAGCTCGTTGAAGTTTACTCCCAAGTATTTGGCGTTCCTGTTCGCTTTTATAGTTGATCCATTTGGGAACTTCAGTACATTAGGTTCCTGCATGCTGCCGCCGATCTACAGCAGCTGCTGTTGAAAACCGGTCCCCTGAAGCATAGCAACTCCGATTTGGCGGTGTTTATCGTAATTCCCCTTTTGGTGTAGTACTCGTAGAGTCTGGATATGTTGACTTCAGCCTTCCGGATATCTAGGACAGGTGAGATGGATGAAGCGTACGTGAGAGAGTCACCTGCAAAAAGCAGATTCTCACAGTCTGATGGCACAGGTATTGTCCTCGAGTATGAACAATCTGGAATTTATATGGAATTATTTGAACGAAAAATTTGAATGCTTCGTTCTTCATGATTCTCAGCATTTGGTATATTCATTAATTTATTTTTCAAAATGTGTGTGGCCAAGTTTAGGGCTTTTACAAACTTAGAGTGACGACGACTGCGGTCATATGGCTTGCGGGTCCAACTAAGAAACTAATATTGACAGGAACAAGAAACTTTCGTGTATAAGGAAAAAAATTATTAAGAAAAACTATGGTTATTTGTAGCAATCCATAATAAATTGTATCTATTTCTTCTTAGGAATGACAATTGACCACATCTTTTTGTTCTGTTTATATTTGTGTATAAATGCAAAAGTCAAAATCGCTCTTTTAATTTTTACATATAACTTTTGCCTGGTTGAATTTAAGAACATAAGTGACATATTTTTCGTATTTCTCATAATTTTAAGCCCTTCAAGTAATAAAATCTTGTCATGTGAATCAATTTTGTTTTTAGCTCAGCCGTCCTTTTCTCATTAATAATAATTTACTAACGAAGGCGGTCGATGACAACGTACTCTCTTTGATATTTCAAAATTCTCAAAATAGGAACAAGTCGTTTAGGTGGAATTGCACTGAAAATAGATTTGCAAGACTAATCAGCCAAACACTTTACCAGCCATGGCACATTGATTGAACACTTTTTTGCATCTGAAGATCTTGCTTTCGACCTGCGGCACTATATAAACACGTCTACGAGGCCAAACTCGATTTTCTCATCCGTTTGTCTATTTGTAATGCAAAATAATGAGGATTCTTGTAGAGTCTTGATTTTTTTATCCGGCAATGATCTATGAATGTGACCTAATCAAAAAGTTTAATTTGCAACCGACAAAGTGTCGTGTAAAGTACAATTCGAGAGGACTTTCTTCGATGCCAATATTGCTGTCGTGGTGTGACTGTATTAGGACAACCTGGCGTTTTATGACACTTACTGTTTGTCACAACAAACATTTTGAAAATCGGTATCTTAGTTCTTATTAGCAAACAGTTATGTTGATGTCTATATATAGATTTGATGAAATTGATAGTAATATAAACGAATGTAATGTAACAAGTTTCTTGAAAGTTGCAAAATCTTACCCTACAGAATTTTCGACGTCAATTATAGTGGAGACCTGTCAAATGCCGTAAGCGTAACACGAAACTATCATGTATGTCATGATATTTACAATGCAATATTATGTATGTATATTATATAGTATATACACCAATGGCCACGGCATGCATGCCGAATTACACTGTCAATAATTAATTAGGGCACAATGTTAAGTACTTCCAATAACAGACAAGGATACACGCACATCAGCATCAGAATAACAAATCTTTGCATCGTGATTCGTCGCATTAATTGGATTCGTTTATCCAAAAATAAACGATAATAACAGCGGGAAATGGATCTACTCAATGTTTTCCTTCTGTAAAACCAAAAATTAACCAATACTGCTGTTTCGTCGTCGTTGGTCGTCTGTCAAGCGTATTCGCCGAGTCTATCCAACCATTAGGGCAATAAATACTTGATGACTATTCCTGCAACTATAGACACAATGAGGGATCATGGTTCAGAATGGTCAAACGATAGTGCATTGCTGAAAATCGTGCACCTTAATTTAGATGATCGTCGGTCGGTCGGTTGTATTTTTTCTTTCTATTTTACTGAGAATTAATTCATTATTTTCTTTCTTCATACAAATAGTTGCGTCAACCTTTTGCTATGGTAGCGAACTATAACTTGACGACGACCACGCTGACCACGACAGATGACTTAACTTTCTGGGTTTTGAACAGAATGATCGCGGAGGGGGTGTCTTCTGAAGAAGGGATACCTTTGATGCTAGATCGATTCTGCCATATAAACTGCAAATAGCTACCACACAAACGAACGACGTTTTTTTCTTTATTGCTTTTCTTGTTGGTGGTGGAAAACGTTTGATTTAATTCTTTATATTTTACGATTAATTTATGTTCCTTTTTGTACTTTTTATAATGTGAGAGTGTGTTGAACAAATTCCAAATTTAATTTCGGAATCGATTCGGTTCACCGACGACATACAGAAAACGAGCGTTACTCTTGGTGGCGTTTAGACAGTGGTTTTTGCCATTGTAGACTTCATTAACGAAACGCAAAACGTAAAACCAACAACCAAAACTGAACTATTTTCCTTGATAATACACCAACTGACTAAGAAGTGGGAGAATCAACAATAAAAAAAAAAAAAAAACTTACCTACTAATTTAAATTGCAAATAAAAAATAAAACAAATCAATTGAATTTGAAATAAAAAAAACTAATTGTTTTCTATTTTCCTTAGTTTGTTTTTTGATTTAAATTTAGATATATCGATCGAAAAGTACTTTTTATCTTCGATTTAGATCAAGTCTTGAGTGATTACAGAAATTCGGTGCGGTTAACACGTTCGGTTCGGTGATCAGACTCCTCCAATAAAATTAAAAAGAATCTGACTAAGGGGATAATAGTTTAAAATTAAATTGTTTAAGAAAAATTAAGATCCTACACAGTTAGTGTATCTTCGTGCCGGATTGAAACACAAAATCTTAAAAGAAAATGGTAAAAAAAACAGAAATTTAAAACCTATACTCTTGGTTTTGTATAAAAATGAAATACTTCAAAATACAAAAAGGATTCTAAAGTTCAATTGTTTGAAATAAAAAAAAATATTAAAAATACGAACAGGAAAAAAAAATTAAATCAATCAGTACGTGACTAAAATTAGCGGGTTACGTAATGTATTTGTCGAAGTTGCAAAGTTGTATTGCATTGACGCGTCTGTATCTTAAGTCCTTTTGGCAAAATGCAATAAGTAAATTACGTACACTTCGTACACATACTTAACAAATTTCAAAGACTACGTGAAAGGACATTAATTCTTAACGATATTGAAAGCAAATAAAATACTGTATTATTGCCAAAAACAACTGTCGCATTTGAACGATAGCTGGAGCGAATCAACTAAGAGCCTTAAAAGCTAACATGACAGGAACTTCTTCTTGCATATAACGGAATTGACGTTCAACATTTTTTTTTAAGTTCTTAATATTGTTTTTAAAATTGCATTATTATTATTACTATTATTACTATTATTATTATTATTATTATTATTATTATTATTATCATTATTATTATTATTATTATTATTATTATTATTATTATTATTATTATTATTATTATTATTATTATTTTATTATTATTATTATTATTATTATTATTATTATTATTATTATTATATTATTATTCTTATTATTATTATTATTATTATTATTATTATTATTATTATATTATTATTATTATTATTATTATTATTATTATATTATTATTATTATTATTATTTTATTATTATTATTATTATTATTATTATATTATTATTATTATTATAATATTAAGCATGGCTCTGCCGGTATAAGATTGCAAAATACATTTCCTAAAAATTAAGAATTGAATTCTTCAAACTTTTTCAAGTGTTAAGTGTGTTACGAATTTTCTTATTTTTGGTTTTGCAACGCACGCATTCATTTACAGTTTAATTGATTCATCGCAATTCGATCTCCTTCTAATTTACAAGTGCGCAGTTCAAGCTTATTAGGAAATTATATGTTTTGCAATAATTATAGGTATAAATAAATCATTTTCCAAACCATTAATGCTAACGTAATATGAATTTTAACATTGATATTATATGTTAAACTCCAAAATTTTCCACTACGAATCAAGATTATAAAATAACACAGTCAAAAGATTGAAAGTCTATAAGCCCGCTTTCAATAAACCAATGATAGGTTAATACAAGTCAAGCAATTCTTTTGATATATTATATTATCTATTACGTCAATCAGAAGTTAGATATAAGATTTTTTACCTGCAACTATCTAAAATTTAAACCAAGATAAAGTATGTTAACAAAAACAAAGTCAATTTTAATTCCTTTATTCCTAAATTGCTTTCAGAAATTGTTTGTTCTTCAAACAAAGAATAATTTTCGTTTTGATAAATTAACACATTTGAGTCTTTTCTTATAATTTCAGAGTGAACAAGAGTACGATAAGGAACAACTGCGAAGTAAACAAAATCAACATTGATTAAAGTTTTTTCTCAACTTATTTTGCTTTTCACAGTCCTCCGAAACGCCTTCAAAGCATTTGACCAAGAAAATGAAGGTTTCATCGAAACGTCTAACGTCCAAACCATCCTCGAAATGTTGGGACAAAAACTCGAAGAAAAAGTCATCAAAAACCTTATTGCTGAACAAGACAAGCAGAAAACCGGAAAATTGAATTTCAGTCAGTTTTGTGGACTGGCCGCTCGATTTGTTGAAGTTGAAGAAGATGCAGAAGCCGTGGCCAGAGAGCTGAAAGAGGCCTTCAGAGTGTACGACAAAGAGGGCAAAGGTTATCTTACGGTTAAGGTACTTCGTGACATTCTGCATGAATTGGATGATAAACTATCAAACAATGAATTGGATATGATTATTGATGAAATTGATGCCGATGGTTCTGGTACGGTGGATTTCGATGGTAAGATTGCAATTAATTTAAATTTTTAATTTTTATTTCTTTAAAAATCCGCGTTTTGTTTTCTTTTCTTCAATTTCTAGAGTTCATGACTGTCATGCAAGGTAAAAACTGCTTTGAGTTAACCTTTACTCGTCAAGTGTCTTTTAGTTTTCCACAACGAAGTTGTGTTGCCGCAAGACATTACCCTCGTGTGAAAATTTATTCATATCCAGACCTTAACTACCTATTTACAAATAACTACCGCAATTGGCTTCGTTTTATGGTTTGGTTCCAAGGATTTCCCCCAAACCCGAATAAGAACACTCGCTTGATTGCATTCTCACACTCTTCTTTTGATTAAGTTCTTGAAATGACATTTTTGTGTTTGAGTTAACTTTGTTGTGTTCGTTTATTTGTGTTCAAAAATAACTTATAGTACAAATTATTTACATTTCTGATTTTTTAATTATATTTTAGGTTAAGTGAACTTAACATAAATAGTACAAAGAAAAATTAAAAAATGGGCCACTAAGGACGGATTTGGGCAAATACAAAAATAAGTGTGGTATATTAAAACTCAAATTTCTAGCACATGATTAAAAATAACATCTTTAAAATGAATCTAAAGTAATTTTAAAAAAGCATTGTATTAAGATAAAATAAAATATAAATTCAGAAATTACTCATGTTTTTATTGACTGCAACGAAGAAAACCGAAAACCAAATGCATTAATTTCCATAACACATTCAAAGTACTGTCCACTCGTAATGGACAAATAAGACCTAACTATTCCTTATCTTCCTTATGATCTACCTTTTTCGAAATACAATGATACTACTTGCACATTCATCAGAAAAAATATGAGGAGGGAAAAGTAAGCAATGGAAAAATAGTTATCAATAATTTTCAAGATATCATATCATAAATATAATAAAAATGAATACCTAAGGAAAGCTGAACTTGTTTGCATATATGTATATATGTATATATATTATTACTTCCTTGCCTTAAATTCAAATACACACACCTAATTAAAAACAAGTTGTAATTTTTTTTTTTAAAGCAGCTCATTCATTTCATTACAATTTATCATCAATAAAAACACAAATTTTTGTTTAGTATCTACTACAAAAAAAAAATTAAAAAAACAGTACACAAATCAACCAATTGCAACCATGGCTTGGTAATAAAAATTATCCAAAATCATATCGAGGCACCAGCCCCGCAATTAAATCAATCTTAATTAAAACCAATTTCCATAAGATGAAGTGCTTGATCGGCCGCATGGAATACTTACTGCTAAAAGCTATAGACATATCTTATAGAAAAATTACTTAGTGTCTAGCCAAGTTTAAAAATTCATACTGTTCATAACTGTTCTCTTAAATTTGTTTTTCCTTTGAATAACCAAATTAAAAATTCCGTATGGATGGATTATATCATAGTATTTCATAATCAAGTATTTATACGGATTTTAACACATATTGTGACAGCCAAGTGAATACTTTGGTGTTCAATTCGAGTTGCTTTGCAGATGGTTTTAAACAGTGTTGCCAATTAGTCTGAAAAACAATGGACACAATGAATTTGTCTCAAAATAAAATCATTATTTAATTCTCATCTTAAGAAAGATCTTATGAAATGTATACCGTATATGTACATTCTCTTATCGGAAGTGCATTTTGAACTTTCGTAGAAGTTATAGTGAAGCTGAAAGAAATAGACTTTTTTCTTATTTGAGGAATTAGAAAATATGTGTCCAGTTATTGAGTTTTGAATAGTGTTTGCCATGTAAAATATTTCTTAAGAAAAACTGACGGCAACAATCCACAAGATATGTAAGGGTAGATAGTATTAAAACAATAATAGCAAACATATTTTTTAATATTATTGAACCAATTGACTGAATAATTGCTCATAGCAAGTTGCATGCCACTAACAAGCATTATAGCAAACGAAACAATTCAAAGCAAAACAATGAATTAATTGTAACTATTGGCTTGCGACTATAGCTGCTTTACGGAAAATATTGAAAACTTTCACGCTCTACCGTGGGTGATGATCGTTGGTGGCTGCTGTTTTCATACACTTTCGGCTTATTGGTTTAAAACTTGGAACATTTATTTTATTTCACTCGACTTTACGCTAATCACCAAGCATGCAACATAAAATGAATTGTAGAGTCCATCCAGGAAATTGTGGTGTTTTGTTAACCATTCTCCTGTAATTGCAGACAGTCGTTCGATTTGTTTTAGTTGGAAGTTGTTGCAATACAAGTGTTGGAAGTCGATCTATACACAAATATGATTTCAATAAACCAAGATTTATAATGTTTATAAGAAAATATGCTTCCATTGGCACAGTAATAACATTTTAATAAGGTCTTTTTGGGGCAGATCCAAAATCATATACCGTTCGAATCAGGATTTTGTTTCATTCGAATCTGAATTATAAATCGAAAACAATCAAGAGCAGAAGTTTGCCTTTTTTCATATTATTGTGAAGCGTTATACATGCCAACAAACAATTTCCAACAATACACGTTGCTAAAGAAATCATCTGGTTAATTAAAATTGCATATCGCTGTGATCTAAAGTGAGCGTCTTTCTCAAATGCCAAGCCAAATCAATGAAAAATGAAAGTATACATAGCACAGTTGAGGATTACGTGTCAGTATCTAGCAATTACTGTCTGCCAATGAAACAATTCATCAATTACAAACAGTTCACATCGTACACATTGTCAAAACAAAGACTCCACCTTGTTTTGTTCAAAGACTGCTGCATAGAAAGTTTATAAATATTTTTTTCAGATGAGTCGATGCATTGGCACAGGTAGAGAAGAAAATTGCATTCGAAAAATACAAACACTGTTAGTGTTTATAAGTTCCTTCAAACATATATTGTTTTCAAATGAGTTTAGCATAGCACTTGGTTTTAAATGCTTAAAGCGTATCATGTCTCTCATCAATTATTTTCCGGATTTCCGCTAAATAAAAAAAAAAAAAAAACAATCATCAGCACTTAATTAAACTTGCGTTATTACGGACCATTCAAACATAAACTGGATTTGTCTGACCTTGACTCGAATTGCAAAAGATTTAATAAGCTATCCACCGAACTTGAGTGAGACAATTACAAAAAAATGTACGAAGACGGCGACCGACGACGTAGTGTTGACTTGAATGCGTATAAAAATGTAGGTTAACTTGGATTCCAGTAAACCGCTTTGTCATACAAATTCACCCTTAAGCCACATTCAACGGAGTGGCTTCATAACTCAACGCACGCTTGTCATATAAGCCTTTAGTCTCAACGTACTTTTGACTACACTGCAACAAATCGCCATCCATAGTAAACATGCGCCTATAACAGCAGCACAGAATATAGATCTCCACCGGGCTGCATTGACGTGTTAATTGAGTTCTATACAGAAAGAACATAACTTCAAACGCTTCCACTGCTGGCTTTGACAACCCATTAGTACTCCTTAAGCGGTTGCATGTATCTGGTGGCCATTGTCCAAACGGATTTAAATTAATCTATCTCAATTTAATGGAGTTTTGCTGCCATTGCATTGTTTTCATAAATGCAGCAAAATTTTATCACTCTTTGATATCGCAACGAGTATTTCTTTCGTTTCGTTTCAGCTTTCAACAGATTACGTTACACACTGAACAAAGTGCAATTTTAATCTTGATGCGACATCAATTAACTAATGATCAAATGCATTGTGGTATAAGGTGCCTTATTTGGTCTTTTCATACATTTTATTAAGACACGCCCAAAGATTCAATCAACGCTTAATTATACGTGCTATGAATGTCTTGTCCACTTGTTGCTGAAGCCTTAATATCGAATATAATCAATAAAAATATCAGAAAAAATAATTCGAATGACTAGTGTAACGGAAAATTTTATTGATGTCTTATTTTCGAAATCTTTGTAATAATTCAATAATTTCCCACGCCAATTGATGGAATCCTGATCAAAATGTTGCTGATCAATTTGCAATTATCATGGTCTCTTGCTTAGCAACCTGAAAAGTAGTCAGTTAGAGTAATGCAAAAAAGCGGGTCAGGCCTAAGTAAGCTCTTAAAAAGCTTGATGTTATTATTTCGGTTTGCACGGCCGAGAGCCGTGACTGCCAATCCGAAATGTAGATGTATTTATATGAATTGATTGATTGCTGGGTTCAAGTTTTTTTGTCAGGATTTTGGCGATCGATTCGGTTCTCGAACAAGTTTCATTTCGCTTCATCATAAGTTTGAAGTTAAAGTGTGAATGTAGTGACGTTTTCTTTTTTTTCAACTAAAGTTGAATTACTCAATTCGGATAACTAAAAAAGTCGTTAGGTGTGCAAGTACAAGTATGTGATTATTATTTGTGTAAAAAGGAAGTTCTACGTTTTTTTTGATTATTCGAGCGCAATTTGTGATAAGCTTGAAGCCATTAACAGACAAAAAAAAATCAAATGAACAAATTTTGTGAATTTAAAAGAAATAAACTAGTGATAAAGTAAATACATAAATTTAACGCAAGTATAAATTCCATGCAAAACTGAAAGTCTTTTTTAAATGAACTAGAACCCATTTCCTTGGGCAATTTGGAACTCTTGAAAATAGGTTACAAACGAATTATACAACTAAATATGGTGTAACGAAATTAGAACTAAGCCAACGTCACGAGTTTGCATGAAAAAAAAAATGATAGAAATCTGGCAGTAATGTTTTTTCTTAAATTTCCTGTTGGACCAATCGAACAGTTCAATTGAATGAAACCATTTAGCTTTATTCTTGTGCAATAAATGCTTGTTCATGGCCGCCCACGGATAACACGAAATGTTATTCCTATTCATTTGTCTTTTCAGTTCATTCCTGTTATCATTGTAATGTTGATATAGGAGTAATTAAATTTAAGTACTTAGTTTAATGAAAAGGGAACCCGTTTTCACGTTTCCAGAGGACATTCGTTGTATTTTTCAAGTGATATTTTGTAGATGAAGTGTAAAAACCACGACTATTTCAAATAAACGGCTTCCACCAACACATGTCATGTACCTACATATTTCATTTGTTTGTCTAGAAATAAAACAGCATGAAGTTAAGACTACACTCACCTTTCGCTTTTTGCTGGTCATTTGAATTATATTCCGTGTATATTTCTTCCGTCATGTTCAGCTCTACTTAAGGATTTATTAAGAAAATACATACAGAACAACATACTGAAATATGACTTTCAATGTACACTTTTTCTAGGCCTAGGAGTCGCACAATGATTATCAAATATCTCGCATATCTGAAACACTAGCGTAGAGCCTGCAAATTTGTAACTCACAGCTCATGGGTACACAGTACACAGTACACACATCAAATTATCTTACCTGAGGCACGCTCAAAAATAGGAGCAAATATTGCCACTTTCAGCGAACGTTGTGCATGTTAGTCGCCTCGTAAGTGAGATTGTTGTCGGTGGCGTTGTTATAAAATGACCCTTAACGTTAATGCCTAGTCACTGAAGCCTTTAAAATGCACTTAAGACTGGGGTATACGCGGCCAGTTAAGTGCACTTTCTTTTATTGTTGCCGCTTATTTTCGAGCCCTTGTTAATTACTTACTTTGTTGGTGCAGCTTGTGTATTACGAAATGTTCAAATTTATTTTTGCGTAATTGTGTATTTTTTTTTGGACCAATCAACAAAAAGAGAAAGGCTAAGCTTAATAAAATCTGAGGATTATGGTCAAAAATATTTAGTCAAAATAGTTATCGATATTTATTTTTTTATTTTTCCGACTTATCTTTTAGAATAACTTAATTAAATGCAAACCCAAATGTTCCGTACTTCGATTTTTCAATGATGGTCGATTCACACAATTTTGGCCCAAAGCAAGACTTATTGTACAAAAAAAAAAACTAGTTGCATACAAATCATGCAACTCAATTGTTCTACAACTGGGATTTCCATTTCAACATTTCCCTTTCAAGCAATTTGCATACTTTAACGATCAAAAAGTGAGAGTAATTTGCCAGCAGTTGTAATAATTATTCATAATAAAAATGACACAGCCATAAGAAAATATCTCAACAGCCATGTTTGCAAAAAAAAAAGAAAAACATCGGAAAACAATTGAAAGCAGACTCCCTTCCATATCTCGGTTCAGTTATATGTGAGAGTAAGAGCACGATGGCAGATTAGCGTATTGCCGGGCGTTGGGCTTGAATTGTAAACAAACCGTTGCCGTTGGTCGTAATGCATTTATTTGCAAACACCAAACGTTGCAATGTCAATCACCCATAAAATCTTTGACGGCAACAATCTTTTAAGCTGATGCATGATTACAAGTCATAATAAGCTCAGCAAGGTGGAGGCCCTTGAAAGATACGTGAAACGTTTCAAACCTACACATACACAGATAGAGACACTCATATATGCTGAAGAGCTTAAAGAAGCGTGCCGCCCGTGGAATTGTAAATTGTTGGCATCAATTTGTGAAACTGGCAGTTAGCTATGTGGTAGCTATTCGTTTCAGGTGCCTCTACCAGCAAACGGACCTGAACTTGAAAGTCTCTTCGTGCAGTCAACCTCGAAGCCATCAAAAAAAGAGTGTTCCCGCAATCTTCTTAAGCCAAGCAAATAGAAGAAATTGCTGAAAAGAAAAATGTATGAAAAATGCAGCTGGAAAAGTTATTGTATTCGGAACGTTTAGATTTGTCTATTTTGAGCCCGTCGTCGTCGTCGTTGAACCGCGCCGCCCGCGAATGCAGTAATTTACACAAACGATAGTAAGTGACGGTGATGAATTTTCACTGCGTGTTTGCAATAAGTGGTACTTCAGATTGGATCTCGATTTTTAAAGGTACATCACGAACATTTAGCTATGAAAAGTTGTTTTTTTTTTTTAGAGAAAATGTTTTATGTTTAGCAGTCAATTATAAATTCAGAAAAAACTTGAATTATTTTTTTTTCTAAATTATTTTTTTGTAATGCAAGAAAGTTTCTTTATTAGGTAGTTGTTACTCACCTTATTGTACTTAGTATTTTACTTATTTACACAATGAATATATAATTCACTTACTTTCTGAGAAAGCCGAAACAACGTCGAAAACTAAAACAAACTAAGAATCGAAGTTTCGAAAACGGCTGCTTTAACAAAAATGTTGCCTAATGATTTCTATTTAGAATTTGACCCCATCGCTGATATATTTGGTATACGTTTACTATCTGAAAGCATTAATCCTGCAACGTACCTACTCTGTAAATCGATATAATCCATTAACAAGCGATTTCCTTCACTTTGATTTTGATTCCTTAATACAATTATGGTTCTCTCAATTTTTCAACTTTTCAATACTTTAATAAACAAATTTTTTGAGCTGCAAATTGGAAACGTTGACTGTCAACAGCTGTCTACCAATAAAAAAAAGCTGTTCAAATCACAACCGAGAATTATTTTACTAATTGAAGCAAATTACCGAGTTATCCAGAGTAAGACACCATTCAAACTAACAAAAAACATGTGCAAAATTCATTCAAATCAGATCACTTAACCTGGTAGCATAACCGTGAAATCATCTAACAACAGGTATCAACCGCAAAAATGTCGATCTAATCGATAGCATTTATGCCAGGGAGTCAAAACTTGATGGTTGTTCTTGGACACGCATTTACAGAGAAAAAAATAGTTGTTCGTTCTTTGGTATCAATTTACGAATATATTACTGTCAATTTACTTTTATTAGCGATATGTTAAAAAAAGCACGACTCATTCAAGCGATGTAAATGCAATTGCCAAAGAATTTTGTGGTTTCGATAATTGGTTTATTACATGACCGGAATCTAAGCTGGTCAGGTCCGTCCGGTTGGTGGATTCCATTCATTCAGAAGCTGACGAGTCACACGGCACAAATATTTTAATCTACGAGTTTAATTGTCAGTTCCCAACTGTTTACACACTGGAGAGTGTTTCTGTCAATAGTATAGCACTTGACTCGAAAAGTTCTCATTTCGAAACATGGGTCCGAAAAATAGTTAGCTAGGCAACCAAAGGGCACATTATTGCTGTAGTCTGATTCCGAATTCCGCCGGAGTACACACTTGCTAAATACCTAAGTAGATACTATACATAAGTGAGTGCACGGATGCTGTTGGATATATTAAACTTGTAGCACAGAACCAAGAGCCGTGTGTTAGTCTTAGTATGTTTTCTTTTTTGTGGTTTTTGGAGGAAATTAGTTTACTAGGCCAACGGCTAAGCTAATCAACGACTACGCGAAGTTAAAAGGAATGCACAGTGGGACAGAAATAATGATAAAACCCGAAAAAATAATATCACAATCATAAAAGTGTTGGTATTAAAGATTTTCTATAGCAGTATCTGGTCCTAATTCTAAAGTTGAATTTTAAATCTGAAACCTCGGTTTGGACATTTTTAATATTCATAACAAATTGGTTCATTCTCTTCCCGCTGTAGTTGCGTTATGGACTTGTGTATTGACGAGTTTTTTGCTTACTCGTAGAAAGGACTGCACTGAACTGTTTTTCTCTCTTATTTTCTTTTGGCGGCGGTTATTTGATTAAAGTGCTAAGTGAGTTGGAAAGGCTATTTCAAGACACGAGACACGACACGACATACTGAACCAATGGGAAAATAAAAGATTATTAATCATAAGCCAATTAAAAAGGTACTGAGAGTTTTGCTCAGGTTTTTCAATGTTTTTCTTGCCGCCATCATCGCCACCAACATTGTGTAACTTTGATTTTCTTATTGAACTAGCTTACAAGTTATGACTTCAGTAGGTACAGCATGTTTGTAGAGTTTGATTTTTTGTTCTTTTTTATGTATGACAAAATCTATCGGAGTCCTTTCACATTTGGATTGTTGGTAAACTAAGAAGACCACAAACCAGTTATGCAAAGCAGTTTGCTTCAGGAAAAACTCGTATGTATAATAAACCCATCAGGCGGGTTTTTCATATCTTTTATTTTTCAGCATGTAACTTAGCTGATAATTATGTTACAAAATTTGAAGTCCGAATTTTATTAATAATGACGCAAAGTCATCGATTTGTCGAATCGAATGGGGCAATGCATCGAAAGTTGAATATCTGAGTTTTAAGAAATCACTTTGAAAGTGAATTCAACATACAAAACGACATTGTTAGGACAAATAACAAATAGAGATATGTCATCTCTTCCTTAACTTAGAGATTGAACGTTTCGTGAAACACGGCAGCATATAGCAACCTCTGAAAGATTGAAGTAGAGTGTGTAACCAAACGCCAATGGCTTACAACTTAGCACATTGAATTCATAATCTTGGTCCACAACATAGAAACTAGCTATAGCTTACAAAAATGAACACTTACCTATAATTTTCAAAAAATGGTGCACAACGCTGGTCATACATACAACACTGGAAGGATAAATTTCTGTCATTTTTTCTCCAATGTATAAAACATCTAATAAAATCTTACCAGGGCGTCACTACAAAGATTGTATTTGCAGATAAACATAAAGTAATTTGTATCTTCAAGTTTATTTTAAATCTTCCAAGCCGACCGTCATGGTTTCGTTAAACGTTAAGAAATTGAAAATGGACTGCCGAGCAAAGATAAAATCTTATAATTTTATATTAAAGATTTGTGTGTTTCCCCGGACCCAAGGATGTAGCCAAAATGTTTGCTTGACTGTTAATTATGACTCAAAAAGTTTATTCAAGCGGAACAAAGTTGCCAATGGTAGTAGGTATGTTGAGTTTTCCGGTTGCCATTGCAAGTAAATAAAGCTACCAATGCTTGAGAGATTTCGGGGAATCATTATATTAAGACAAAGTTTACAGCTTAAAGTACCAATTTTATTCACTTTGTACCTGGTCTCAGAGTTCCAATAAAAATTACAATTCATTTGTATCTGACAATTATATGAATGAATTCACAAAATCGGCTATTTGTTCAATGCCCAGATCAAGATCACGTTGATTGTTGTCCAGCTGCCGCTTAAGGAAAAAAGATTTTGTTTACACCAAAAAGTGTTGTTAATGATATTGATAGGAACAATGGAATCGATATAACTTTCAGGAGATACAACCGGCAGCCTATAATTATTATACTCTATGAATAGTTCCGATCTTGAATTGAGTTTTTACCATTTGAATTGACTGTGTTGTCTGATTGAAGCTGTCATCTGAATCAACATAAAGTGTAGATCTATTTTATGACCTTCAGTTTATAAAGAGAAATATAAATTGAGCCATATGCTTGACCACACCCGAGGTGAATAAATTATTATTGCTTTCCCGATGGGAGTGCTCGACCACAGAAACAAAAATTAAATTAAGCAAAGCAAAGTACTTACATTTTTAAAATCGTGATTTTGAATTATATTCAAATTGGTTTCGGGGAATGCAAGATTGTGAGTGAATATTGGTTTTCTTATATCCTTGACATTTTGTTCGGAATGGTGAGAAAGAAGTTAAATGGTATCTAGGTTACTCGATGGTCTCTTTATTAAACCCATCAAACTAGAATTATTTGGAATTTTATTGAATTTTGACAAAATTTGAACAAGTTTTGTCTTTAAGTCAAAGTTTGATGTTTAAAGTTTAAATGCATTAATTGTCAATTGTCTTTCAGTTGGAAGTAATAAATTGTTAATGAAACCCTTTTTTTAAGCTGGCCATTAGAAAATCAAACGCAAACCATTTGTACCTGCTATGAATTGCGGTAAATTGCTGAAATACATGTTATTCTATTGATTTATGGTATTTAAAGAATCCAAATATTTTCCCCAACAGAAACAATCAAGGTCCCGTCAACAAAAGTGATGAAAATGAAAGTGAATGAAAATGATTAAAGGAAAAGAATTTTGGTATGCGATCTTTTGCATCAGATATCACCATAGAATATCAATGACACTGTCAAGAGAAAAACACAATTTCAATCACTTTACTACCGGTAAATTGAATACAAATCCGTATAAATCAATTTTCCCAAACACCAAATGTGATTATGGTCCAGTTGATATTTTAATGATCAATTGTACCAATCAGGCATTTCAGAAGCAACGATGTGTCCGTCCAAGTTGAGCCAAACGTGACCTGATTGAATAAAAAAAAAAAGAACACAAGACTTTGTGTGGCCATTTGCGAAAATTGATTGGAGATCATTAGTGCATAGTTTGAGATTTAGTTACACAATACAAAAGAGTAAAAGCTTAAGTTTCATATACCTACTCTGGGTAAGGTACCACCATTCTATGTGTGTCATTGTTTTGTTGAGCTTTAGTGATTGATTTGAATAAGAAACTACTTAATCATGTATGATGTAAAAGAAACAGAGCTAATTGACCAATAAAAATATTCATAATGTAGTTCAAATAAACAAGCGAAGGCAACGACTTTATGAGTGCTCCAGATACTTAAGATCAAGAAACAAATGAATTGATACCTTCCGCAGGTTAATTAAGAGCAATATACTAGAACAACAAAACACATATTGAAAAAATAAGACCATCACGATTAAAACACCTTCTTAGCTCATGCAGTACAATTTTTAAAAGCTATTATCTTGCTCATAATTAAATTAATACATCCAATAATTGAGCGCTTGCGTCAACAAGTCATATAAAATCTTTATGTACATATGTACATTTATCAAAAACCGGACTTTTTGGAAACACAGGTTTTTAATTTTAAATAATTTTGACAAAACACGAGAAGCAGACCAGATATTGTACAAATTTCAATGTCAACTTTTATACCATTTTAAAGAAAAGATCTTTGATACATTATTGTGCCGGATAGTACGAAAAAAAAATAGTTTTTGAACAATATAAACACAATTCATGAAAGAAACACAAGTAATCAAGGACATGGCTTGCAAAACATATTCTTTTTTATCCTATTTGTAACCCGGAAATGTCAAAATTTATTGTTTTCACTATCTTTTATTCAGTCGCGTATTTTCTTGGAACATATACTATTTAAACAAAAGCAAACATTTGTCAGATTAATTTACCTACTATAAAAGTAGGTAACCTTTTACCACACCAATGAATAAAGAGAAACTTTTTAGCTTACAACACAATTAAAATTGAAGTTTTTGGGTTATTGATTTATTAATTAAGATCAAACAACAACGTACACCAGATCTGTCAGTCATTCAGTCAGCATGATCTTTTGTTTCATTCACATGTTTTTAGGCCGAAATATTTCGTACATACATTTTGTTGAGCCCTGTGTTTATCAAACAATTAAATATTACTTAGTAAAATGTTGATTTCAATGTAATATTGCACAGATTTATTTTCTTGCCAAATTTGTTTGTTAAAATCACTTTCTCTTTTTAGATTGGCTGCAAATATAATTTTAAATAAGTTTGGCATTTAACATTCTTATACTTTAGTAAAGTAGGTAAATTGCAAAATATCGACTATTACAAGCCTCATCAAAATATTTCGGTTCACCTTATCACAGTCTCAATCGCGCTAGTTCCACCCAAAAAAAGCACTTTTACATTAAGTTGAACTAATTCGTGTTTTAAAAATTCGTGCCTTGGACCTGCACGAGAAGTCACCTTAACATAGATGACAAAAATCTAGTCGTGCATAATTTTCTGTCCAACCACCCAGAATTGAATCGAGAGGCCTTGAAATGCATAACCTATGCTCAGGGTATGACACATATACATTGACATAAGTGAAACGCGTTGTGGTGCATTTGTAAGTAAATCCAAAAGTCCACAGCAAACATTTTTCTTACACAGACAACATCGCATTTTACTACCGGATCAACAAAATAAGAGGAAATACAAATAAGACAACCAAACACCTGGTGGTGCCGGAACATAAAAGAATATGAAAGACTTGGCCAGCCCGTTTCACCGACCGCAACCTTCCTTCAACTATCATGAAGACAAAATTATCTCAGAACCTAAGTCGAGCAAGCATTTGGACCAATTTGAATAAAGCGGCAAGCTGCAGTTGAAAATGTTTTATATTCACACACAACCGGATTAATTGCACAATACTTATATCTTGGGCTTATTGTCTTAATTTTTTTTTTTTAAGCCCCAACACAATCTTTTAATCTTTCTAAGAAAATGTTTACAGACTTAATTATTTATTAAACTGTTGACCGTATTGCTTTAAGCCCATTTGGTGGGCACTCAACAAACAATCACCTCAATGAGATATTTCCCTTTTGAACTAGAATCGTGATTCGTCAGGTTGATTGGAACATGAGAATGGGAATGTGTCCCGTGCTGAAAATATCCAGCGAAGAGTTTTGAACTATTCTTGGCCACAAGTTTTGTTTGATTGTTTTTCCGTGAAAGGAAATCGTATTTTTGTGACAAAAGACTCTTACTATAGGAAAATGATTAGTTGGTAAAGTTAAAATAATTTATGGCACTTTTTTGTACTGCAATTAAAAATTTTATTTCAAATCATTGAAGTACATAATAATAAGGATTTATTTTAAAAACACATTAAAATCATAAGCTGTCTGTTAAAAAAATAAATAAATTGTATCCTATCCTATCTATCTTGCTTACTTGTAGCAATTCACATTAAACGTTTCATTTAAAAAAAGTTTTCATAAAAATGCTTTTTTTACATCAAATAGACATGTTCTTGGAATGAAAGTGATCGGGCCTTAATGCATTGCAAACACTCTTTGGATCTGCTTATAAATACATTACATCGTAATATGCAAAAACTTAACATTCGTTTGAGAGCCGAATTAAGATGTTGGTTTTAATAGCTTAAGATCTAATGAAAAACAACTATGAATTATTTTTTCACTTTAAGACAGACAAGCCAATATGTATTAACTTAACTCTGTTTCAAAGATATTGTTACTAAAGACAGAATTAGCAACAAATACATGATTCATATATACTTTAACCTTGTGTCAGAAGAAATCTAGTTAGCTTAATTAACCAAATTATTGTCTTGTTGTTATTATTAGCATCATGCAACTAAGTTATCACACTCTTAGTTAAAGCTTATTAAGCAACGACATTGAACAAATTCATGGCTGTCATTCCCCTATGCAGTTTTGGACATTTTATTTGTGTTTTAAGACAAAATTTGTTAATTCATTAAAGTTTTTTCATTGCTAAATAAGATAAAGCATTTTTAATGTTATTTTTTTGGGAAACCATAATTCTTCAACCTTCTTTGGATTGTTTTTAGCTAATTCACCCAAGATATTATAAACTTGAAATCATGAATTCGACACTTAAAGATGCCAGATGTTTGTCGGTCACTTGATCAATAAAAATAAATTAACACCAAATAAATGTTATCGATAAACGGAAACTGAGGTTCTGCCACCAAGTTAACCGGTAGAACTGGAATGGGCATGTCTGCACGTTCTTTAAAATGAACGGTCGTCAAAACCGTCCAGTTCACATGCAATAACATTTAAAGTATGAATTAAGAAAAATATATTTTTGTTCAATCCTTAAATAAAAACATTAAACAAACTGAAACATACTTATAGTTATATTCAAGGGTTAAAACTGTTATTTGATAAAAAGATGGTTTCCAATGACGTGCAGCTTTTGCTTGGCAGACAGCATACAGCATGTTCTTAGCCATGCTTCAAATGCAATGTTTGTAAATCCAAAAGGTTTCTTCCCATATTTATACAAATTTCGGTATTTTCAGTTTGGATATTGTGAGCCCTAATGCGACTTTAAGACTTTATTGTTTTGTAAACGCTCTGCAAGTAATTACATTTCATATCGAAAGGAAAAACATTCAAGACTTGCATTCAAAAATTCTCTGCGAAATCAAAATAATCCCAGACTCTTGTAAAGACTACAACCAACAATATATTTATATGAATGTTATCCCTTGTTTTGTTAAATTATATTATTATAAATTATTGGAGATCCCAACAAAATTAGGTATCACATTTCATTAACACGTTTTTCATTGCTTACCCCTTCTCAACAAATTATAGTAACAACTTTAAAGTGTTTCATAAATATTTCAACAATGTTAATTGCCGTGCTATGATAGTAGTTGCCTTAAGGGGTAACTTGACTTTTTATTACAGCCGTTGCTAAATTAAACCGTTTAAAAAATGTAACTTCCTCAACAAGAAAAAGGAAAAACGTGTACATATACAAAGTCTGCATATTTGGAATTCTAATTCCGTTTGTCGCTAAGCATTTAAGTTTTTGTTTTTAAAAATCAAATTCAGTTGTGCGCAAAATAATCGTCACAATCTCAGTCACAACAGTTTTTTGCTAGTTCAAATAAATTTCACAACTCCAATAGTTTATGATGTACAAATTGAACCATAAAATTGGAATTATATACAAAATTTCTTTTATTTGGATTATTGGGAGCGAAAGGTGATTCAAAAAAAATTGTAGGTACATATATGAATGCATAACAATTCAAATTGAAAAGGCTTTATATGATTGAAAGTGAAATTATTTATTCATAAATTGAACAAAACAAACGAGGAACACATTGGTGCCGATCTTAATATTACTTTGAAATCGTTCACTTTCTAATGAAAGAAATTTGTAATCAGCTTGCTCGGCAAGTTTTATGATTGACTCCATAATGGTTAAGCTCAAGTGTTTCGGCGTAGATCTGTTAATAATGAGTAAACATTTGGCAGCTTACATTAAATAAGCCAATTACTCAATGAAATTATCTGTCTTACAACTCCGAAGTCCATTTTGTTTGAAATCTGAATGAAACGTCCAAAACGGAACTACTATGCATATTGTCCAACCTGACTGGTTAAACCAATAAATCAATACCGCCTGGATGAAAACTCGCTATACACAACATCTGTTTTTAATTTGGATGAGATCCAATAAGCAAAGGAAAACAAGAAAACTTTATAAAGTTTGCCATAAACGTGAAACTACGAATGCCAAATGCTGAACACAATAACAGAAAAATTTGTTTAGCCAAAGACACACCCTTTATATTAGCATATTTCTTTTTGAACTTAAAATAATAAAAATAATTTTATTGCACGCTACAAACGATTGATCTAGTTGGTACATTCGCTTAAAAAGAGCCCCAGGCAAATTTGAAGACTGCCCGACCAAGCAATGTCAAAGGGCATTTCACTTAAATGTTAAGTAACTCTTAGTGGTCAAACGTAATACAATAAAATAAACAAAAAAAAGCTGAAAATTCAGCTTGAGTAACAAAAAAGCGTAAACAAAAGAGCTGAGTTAAAAACTTGGATAGTGCATAACATCTATACACACAAACAATGATTGAGAAAATGGAAGCACGCATTGAACCGATTATAATCCGGATACTTTTATGGGCTACGTAAATATGTTTTTGGGTGATGTGTTATTTTGTTGTCCAAGGACGGACTTTTCTGGTCTTTTAATTAAGCTTTTATCATGGTTGACGTAACCGCCCAGTTGGTGCTCTACTACTGCCGTCCGTCACACACATATCTCCTAAAGAAACGAAATACCTTGATTGATCATATGATTGAGGTTCAAGTAATGCAAGGTCACTTATCAAACCTTTTGCTGCATATTTTAAGAGCAATATTTTTAGTTGGTTACCGAAAACGGAAATGAATTCCTGAGAAAATTGTTTTTTCCTATCTAATTATTGGTTAAAATTAAAGTTTTCCTTTTTTGACTGTTTGCAACAATGTATGGAGCTTAATTTAATATTGAAGATTTTCTTAAATGAAAGTCTCAATTATTTTAATTAAAAGTAGCATAGTTAAGCATGTTAAACCACGTAGTTGAATCATTGTATTTGATTAGTTTATCGTTTTTGACAACTTGATCCGGTTTTGTGGTAAAGATTGTGATTATTTGTACTTCACTTATTCAACAATCTTTGGCAACTTTCATGTTAGACCACTGTAAACAATTTGTATAGAGGAATGTTTTATAAAATTTCAATAAACTTTCATTTTTTTTAACGATCTTGAAACAAAATCAAACCTGTTGAAAGAAACACCTCTTTCAAATTGTTAGTTGTTCAACAATGTAATAAACGACCGACAATTTAAATATCTTAATCTTTCCATTTGTATAAGCTTGTAAGCTGTCTGCAAAACAATCCTAATATTTATCTGGTCTACTTGCAGTTATCAGCAGTAAGCATAATCATTAAAAACAGCTGCGTACTCCGCAACGCCAAACTAGGAATCGCCCGGGTATCTTATTTTTTCAGCTCCGCAACGATGCGCATTCACCTGAGTCTGTTATCGTTTGCGTTTATGCTCACTGTTCGATTGCCAGCAAAGTGCATAATGATTGTAATTTTTGTTGTATTTGTGTGCCTGTAACATGACTTTGAGTTGACCCACTTTAAGATCGTTGTTAATGAATCTTCAACAACACTGGTGTGGACGGTTTGAAATGAGAAAACAAGATAATGAAGAAGAAGTTCATTGTCAAGGTTTTTTCGCGCTTATATCTTCAGTTTTTTTTTTTTCTTTTATTTAACTCCGAAAATAAATTGTTCATTTCTGGAAGTATGAAGTGCGAACGCGCAAAGACATCGCATCATTTTCAAAACAGAAGTCAATGCTCATGAGAAGACTAGAGCCACTTAAAAGATAATTGGTATTGATGCGAAGAAGTTGTTTGTTTGAAGCTATAATTATTATTTTAAGTGTGCATATATCTATTAACTCAATTAGTAGATGAACACGTTTTGTAGACATTTTCAATTGTGCTATACATTATTCACATTTATTTCTATAAGAGTAATTTTTTAAAGAAGCTGGTTTATATGTTCAAATTTTTAACAATCGATGTGGACATAATGTAAAAGGTGAAAGGAAATATTATTATAAAACTTAAACGCTTCAAGGAAGTTAGACTAGAGCGTTTTAGTGGCATTATTTCTGGGAGATTTGAAATACTTCCTCATTCCATTTCTTAAAGTTGATCAATTCATCTTTATTTCCTTAAATCTACATTGCAAGAACAGTTTTTGAAAGTTAAAACAAGAAAACATTACGATTTGAGTCCATTCAGGGTCATTGTCTCTAACGTTCTTGGATAGTACTTTTGATTAAAATTTCTTTCCATTAAATTCGTAAGTATTTCTGCTTGTTAAGGTAAACGTACTCCAGAAGGACAACATCAGCCGTTTCTAACGATAACATTTCACCATATTTTTGGCTGTTATTAAAGGTTAAGTTTTTATTCACCAAAAGATAATAATTTATTTGCATAACTTAACAACTGTTATGAGCTCAAATATTTTAAATACTTTTAATTCAATCTACCTGATACCAACTCAAAATCGGGTGCATGCCTTAAGGCAAGATTATTTCTTTGACATGAGAGTAGAAGAATTTTCAGGCAATCAGGCAATGGCCTGGTGCTGAAGCATGTACAACGCATGTTTAATTATATATGTTTAACACGTACGTAACAAAGCTGTGCAGCTAGGCAACATTTTGCCGTACGTTGTGGCAAGCGATAGAGGCTGACTGTAAGTCTGAATTCTTGTCGGGCAATGTGTTTTCACAATTTGCTGTATAATTTACGGTTACCGGGGGCGCATTGTTTTCCAACAACTGGTAGCAATTGGGTGCGAACCACTTTAAATAATTGTGAGGCATTGATTTGTGCTTAAGGGCGTTCTTTTGCTAATGGGACAATGATAAACTGTCGAATAGAATAGTAGTAGCAGTAGTATTCCATTGTTTTGAAATATAAGAGGAGTCTATTTCTACTCTAAGAAAGATTTCGCTTTCAATTTTCACTCCAAAATAAACAGCATGATTACATTAAGCATACATTTTATTATAAGAAAGTTTTTTGTCAATTTTGATCTATCCCACCATTAAACCAACAAGTTTTCGATTTTCCTTAAAGTCTAATCAGCAGCACATCGGTTGCAGTTGAATAATACCATCAAATCACATAACTTAAAACTCAATTACTCTCCTGACAAACATTCGACATAATAAATATTATGCTCTTGGTCTATCCTTCAAGTGAATGTGCCACGAATTTCAAAATACGTAACACTGAATGGTAATTTGTTAAACTAGTTGAGGTTGAAAAACACGATTCAATAAACACCAAACACGAATGCAGGTTAATATCACACCAGAAGTGGACCATCAGACACAGAAAAGTCTTGAAACGAATTAGCAAACCAATTTTGTACTCAGTCGCATATAGAAAGATGCAATGTTTATATACTGTGGGCTTAAGTAAAGTATAAACATTTATGGTTTTAGTTGATAGTTTGGAGGGATGTGATCAATTATGCAATGATATTGATAACGGACCAGTTTAAAGTAGGTACGTGCATACTAGTGTCAAAATTTGTCTTCCGGAATCATGAAGTAAATTATGGAATTGAAGAAATTCGAAATAAGTATGGACTAGCCATTTATGAATTCCAAGAACCTACACAAACAAATTTCTTTCAGGTGATCATCGTCATTACTGGAACAAAGCAGTTTCAATTCACAAAAATGAATAAAAGAATTAAATAATTCTGGAGGTTCAAACAAAAAATACATAGTTGAAAAGATTCTCATTTAGTTTTGACAATAAGCAGTGTGAGAATTTCCAATTCTATTTTCAACTTCAACTCAACGTATCAATCTTCCTGTGACAATTCGAAGGGAAAGTGGTCTTCTTATTTTAGCGTCATCACGATACATTTAAATTTTCTTCAGAGAACACTTTTAGTGGTTATTAAGTAAGTGTATATGATGTAATTTTTCTTGAATATCTCTAGATATGTTCAAAGTAATTTAAACATCAAAGAAACTGTTCTTTATAGTAAGTAATACATTTCTACCAAATACGGTTTATTTTCGCTTGGTAACGCTAGCGGCTATTAGCGGTTTTAATTAAATTTACCAATGATAGTTCGTACACCTTGCTTTCATTTTTGTTCATTCAGTTTCAGCTTTTGTAATTCGTAAGTGAACTCAATTCAATCATAATTAACCATGACTGATGGGAGTGGTACTCCAATAGAAACACCCACTGATCAAATAAAATTGTTTCTGCTTCGAACCCTTTCAATGATCTTGAGAGTTTTGACACAACATTGTTGACGCTATTGTTTAAACTCTGCGGAAGAATTTATCTGAACTAAAATTTCAAATTGAAGTCATAAAAAATAAATAATAAATAAAAAGCATCGAGTGCAAATGGTTGGTTCGCATTATTGATCAAACATATCAGTCTTATTATACAAAATGGAAACAAGCAAAAAATAAACTATGAACGGTATTTGGGTCAAAATTGTTTTGTCTTTCACGTGACGAACCAAGTAATGGATAGGAAATACTTGTTCCCACCTTTACCATTAGTGATGCTGATTCATGAGGCAATATACATTAGACACCTTGATAATATTATGCCGGTAGTTTCATAATTAGGTAGGTACGTTGGTACCAAATGAAATCTAAGCCCACTTATGATTGGCATACCTTTATTCTGATTTGAAAAACTGTGATTGTTTGCCCAGCAAGTGTTTGAGCTATTTGCTTAAGGTGAGGTTTGAAGGTGTTAGCCCGTTAATTGTTATAGAAAAATTCTTTAAATCAAATAGAATGTTTCTTCTTATAAAAAACATTCATTTTTTCTCATTTTTTATCAAGGTTAAGATAGTGGGCGTACAAAACGCATAAGATGCTTCTATGACAACAAATGAATCAGTAAGCCTAAGTGGCTTACTCTCATCAACAATTCTCTAGGTGCGTGTGAAGAATTGAGGGGACCTACAATTTAACGCCGATTCCGAACGGCAAAGTTGAGAAGCACTTTTTCATGACAGAGGATACTCTTGGAAGTTTTGTCAGTTCTTCGCAAGAGGCAGTGTCCGTGAAAGATGAAATAAAAACTTTGGGCCCGAGTAGGATTCCAACCCACGACGTTCTGCTTAGCAGCCAACGCACCTTACCTCTAAGCTACGGACTCTATGTTATTTACAAAAAGAAAAAAACACAACTGAGCGTCCTCCGTATGGCATGATTTTTTTTACATTTTGTCTTTATTTGAACTAATTTATATATATATGTTAAATGCTGACCCCGTGTCAGCGTAAAATTGAAGATCTCCTTTGTCGGCGGTTTGTTCGAGGTCTTCTCTTAGTACGTCCAGCGCGCATCTGGGTTCAGGGTGTCTTTGTTGAGTGGTTATTCCGCCGATGAGATTGTTGGGGTGATTACCTAGTGATCCTGCGATCCTTTTTGCTGATTCTATTAGGTATTTGTCTAGTTGTGTAATGCTTGCTTCGTTGTACAATCTTTTGTTGCTGAATTGTCTCCTTCTCTGATGCTTGAAAATTAGTCCGGTGCAGCTCCGCAGGACTTTTCGTTCGAACTCTTGGAGTTCCTTCATTGCTGTCTTAGAGATGGTGTACCACCCTGGAAAGCTGTAGGTGATGACTGTCCGAATTAGCCGCTTGTATTTAAGTAGCTTCGTTGATTTGCTGTTCTCCTCCTTAGAAGTGGGCTCAGTCGGTGTAGGGCGTTGTTGGCCTTGCTCTCGAGTGAGGGTTGAATTTCAACATCTCATTGAAGTGAACTCCAAGGTATTTGGTATTTCTCTTCGCTGCCAACGTAATCCATCGGGTAGAGAAAATGAGATGCTTCGGCATCTTCCTGCTCTTCGGAAGCAAATCAGGTTCTGATTTTTCAGTGTTAATGCTTATCCCCACATCTTATGGTAGTGATGAAGCCCTTGTATATGGGATTCCACCTTTCTGGCTGCGTTGGTAGGCGATGGTGAAGACCAGTATGTGATTGAGTCATCTCCATTCAGAAGACTCTTACGTTCACTTCATGTTGGCTGGTCGTTGGTTATCAGGCTAAAACGGAATGGTCCAAGTTTTGATCCTTGAGCTACACCAGCTTTTATTGTCCTTGCCGATGATTTGAAATTTTCCAATTGAACAAAGAAGTTCATGGAAGAGAGAAAAGAAAATACAATTTTTATTAGATTTGATGGTAAACCTAATAGGTATAGTTTGTAATATAGTGCTTCAATCCAGACGCTGTCAAATGCCTTTTCCACATCTAATAGGCACGCAACGGATACACGATGGCTGTTGAGTGCGATGTCGTGTTAAAGTTTAGCCAGTAGATGCAGAGTGTTTTTCTCAAATTGGAAGTCCGGGATGAGGTTGTTGCTGGAGCTGCACATTTTAAGTCTTCTTAATATAATCTCTTCTAAGATTTTACTGGTGTTGTTGAAGAGGGAGATTAGTCTGAAATTGCTCACTAGGCTCTTTGCGCCATTCTTCGGGATTGCCACTATTTTCGCAGTTTCCATTTTTGAAGGAATTAGCAGTTGTTAAGGAAATTATTAAAAATAATGGTGATGTACTCGATGAATACTTAGGAGAGTTCTTCAACATGAAGTTAGAGACTCCATCAAGTCCTGTTGATTTTTTTGGCTTCAGGTTCTTGATGACTTCGCTGACTTCTCCTCTTGTACAAAACTTTTCACTGTTTTCAGTGGGATTATCGGCAGGGTTTGTATAGCCAAAGATTACTTCCTTGTTGCTGGGCTGGTTGGATCGTTGCACTGATTCCTCGATTTCCTCAAGTAATATGGAGTCCGTTGATGGAGATGGTGTGAAGTTTCCTTTAAAGGAGGATGCAAATGCCTCGGTTTTGTCAACTGCTGACGAAACTTCATTGCTATTGTAAACTATAATGTCGGGAATACTCTCCTTCCTTCCGGCAATCCTATTAATTTCCTTGATGACATTGGGACCAGGTTTTATTTCCTGGAGCCTCTTGTTGTGGTATTAGATGGCCTTCCGAAACATGGTGTTGGTACATTGTAGTTCTGCTTTGACTGCCTGGTAGTCGCTACTCACGGTGTTGAATTCTCGGTGGTGAATCCGTTGGAGACGTTTCCTCAGCCGTTGCCTGTGGTTGTACAGATTTTGCACAAATACTGGGAAGTGTCGGTATCTATCCCTAGATGCTTTGGGTACCTTTTGGTTGTCAATGGCTGTTTTGATGGCTGCTACAAGTCCTTCGATGGCGTTGTCGATCAGAATGATCAGACTACGTTTTATGTCACTGTTGAGTTTCTCAATATCAAGCTTGCTGTAGTCTAGGCAGTTATCTGGTGGTATTCTCATCATAGGAAAGGAGAGATGAAGGGTTATTGATAGCTGCACTGCTTCATGGTCGGAGTCACTGCAGACAGTTGTGCACACATAATTCCTTAACTCGGGAAGGATATGTACTAAGTGGCTGAGTTATGCGTAATTGGTGGGGACAGCATTTTTGGCGTTTTTAATTAATGTGAGAAGGTCCGAGCCGAAAAGGCGTTTGGCTTCACCGTTGATGTCAATGGGGGCTTCTGGGTTTTCCTTCCTAGGGATGACCCTTATGCTTGGTTGTGGCTGGCTGTGCTGGTTTTGGGGCTGATTGTTGACGAGGCTTGTTTGCTCCGGGTCCTTTGGTCATGGCTGCATAGACAATGCTGGATTGAACGTTGGTGTTCACCGATTTGGCTGCCAGAGCGTGTTGGGCCCTCTTTTCAGCGGCCTTTTTCTTCTTTTGGGCTAGCTTGGCCTTGATGATGGGACATCCTTTATAGTTGGCTGGATGTTTGAGCACCATACTGTATTTCGCTCCACATTGTCCTTCCTTTGACATTGACCAGGTCCATGGTCATCTTTGCACTTGACGCTAACATATTTGCGTCCGCAATTGGAAGTAACATGTCAAAGTTCCTGCATTGGACGATGTCGATGGACTTCAGTCTTTCCTAGTATACACGCTGGTTCATGATGAGTGCCTTTGTGTACCCTTCCCTTATGACACAGGTTTTGTGCAGCTCCACGAGGAAACTGTTCATTTCCTTGGCGTTGTTCCTTGGCAGCTTAAATGGTGTGACTTTGGCAATGGGTTGACCTTCGATGCTTAGCTCATCCTCTATTTCGATGGCGGTGTAGAAATGGTGAATTCCCTTGAGAAGAACTCTATACATTGCTGGTTAAGATAGTTCCTGATATGATCGTATGATTCACGGTTTCCTGCTTGTATGATGGTTGTGTCCGATTTGTTTTTGAAGTCGTATATAAGTCTTTGGGCACGGCAAATTTGGGAAACGTTGTACGAGCAGCAAATGATCGGTGGAATTTCGATTTCTTGTTGTTGGGAGTGTCCTTTTGTGTTTAGGCTGGTTTTGGTACTGCGGAACTTTTGGTTGGTTGAGGTTGAACCATTGCGGGTGGTTTCCCTGCTTGCTACAGGACATCAGTTTTTTGCTTGGTCCCCTCTTCCTTCCTCTTCTTGGCTACGTCCTCTTGTTGTGGAGGTGATTTTGGCCGTTTGTTCGATTTCCTTTTCACCAATTTAAAGAAATTATCTGAGTCGTCATTTTCATGTTCATCGCTGGTGAGGCCGGTGACTGACCCGTCTTCTTCATAGCTGTCAGAAACATCGGTGTTGTCCATGTCCATGTTGATTGGTTGGTTTTTCGCACGAATTCTTTGTAGGCTAGATTGACCCTCGCGTCACCCAGATTAGTCCTAAGCTGCTTAATCCGCTGAGAAAATAAACTAAGTGCCTGATTCAGATCCAGTGCCAGATTATCCATTGTCATTAATCCTATAGCACCACTGGACCTTTTATTTGGATCGGTTGGGATTATTTTTTATTAGGGTTGTTTGTTTATTAATTCTGAGTTTTCCGCTGCACGTCTGTATCGTCTCGATGACCGAACTAGAATGAATGAATGACCATATGGCATGAACAAATTGGAACTGCTAATATAGAATTATTTGAACAAAGAATTTGAATACCTCGTTCTCCATGATTCTCAGCATTTGGTGCCTCCTATAATTTCTGTTTTAGAAAAAGAGTGTGGCCTAATTCAGGGCTAATAGAGAAATCTGAAAAAGTGTCAGATTTTCTTATTTTTCAGTGACAAAAGGAGTAGATTCTCATGAAGAAAGGTAGGATTTTTTGCGATAGTATGGCATTTGGGAAATAAGGTGCGATAAAGTAGCTTGTGGGCATGTAGCTTGCGGTTCTTTGGTTTTCGAGATTTTCGACCCCAACTCTTTTTCCGATATCATAATAATAAAAAAAAATCAGCCTTGATTTCATGATTGACTCATCATTCAATGTTGATTATCAAAACAACTTCAAAGTCACGCATCTTCTTGGAAGAAGTATTTGATTTTTTGCATCCGGAAGTAGAATAGAATTAACCAACCTACCTCCTACACGAATCAGATTAAGTTTTTTTGTCAAAAAATGGTGTTAAAGGTGATAAACTTGTCTTGGTACTCACACCTTGAAAATTTTTTAGAGCCTTGCACTCATCTGGAAACGCAGCACGTTGAGTGTACATTAGGAGGAAGAAGGTTCCTTCTCTTAGTTCATCAGCGGAAAGCAAACCAGATCTTCTTAGTAGATAAGGTTGTCGAACATTTCTTATGAATCTCATGCAATATGAAAATATTTTTTGTAACGCATAGAAAGAATTTTTGTGATTAATATGATTAATTATGTCTTCGTTATTACTTGCAGTAAGCAACGCCGTC
This sequence comes from Sphaerophoria rueppellii, assembly GCA_920937365.1. Classification (NCBI taxonomy): domain Eukaryota; kingdom Metazoa; phylum Arthropoda; class Insecta; order Diptera; family Syrphidae; genus Sphaerophoria; species Sphaerophoria rueppellii. The sequence continues at coordinate 892,798 of CAKKXW010000002.1, forward strand.
TTGATCTTCTTTAATTCAGGTACTACCTGTGCCGTTTATTGTCATATCTCTCAGTCAGTGTTTTCCATGCAGCTTCAAAATTGCTGTCTGTAGCTGGAAATCCTTGCACTAAGCTTAGTGCTTCCCCTGTCAGATTAGTTTTCAGGAAATATAGCTTCTGGGCCGGTGATATCGGTTGTTCGAGAATCATTGGCTTGAACAGATCGTAAAATGGACGCCAATTAAGATAATTTCCATCAAATTTTGGCAGCTCGATCTTTGGGAGTTTCAACGATGTATTTGCAATGATATTTCTTGAATCGTTCAAGTTCACTCCTCAAAAGCAACTCCAACTGTTCCTGAAGATCAAAGTAGACCTTGACATCGTCTTCATTTAATTCATCATCCATTTGTTGGAATGCTAATTTCAGCTGTTCAAAATTGTCCTTTAAATTATTGACCTTTATGTCAAACAGTTGGGAGTTTGAATTAATTAACTCCGGCATACACTTGTTCAACGATAACTGGAAATGTTTTGCCAGCATTTTATATTTTCCTTCGTTCTTCTGATGATGATTGGGATGCTGGTGTTGCTTTCTCCTTGTTCTCCTTGGCTTGGTCTGCTTCCTGGCCTTCCAAGCTGCGAACACGATTGATGATATCCGATTTTATATCTTCATAGACCTTCTTGATCCCATTGTAGTATTCCTTTGTGAAATACTCGTGCTGACCTTGGTCTGAGTATTTGTCTCGGATTTCAGAGTCATTTGTGTCAAAGAAATCCCACAAATCTTCCAATCTGTCCTTTTTTTGGATGACTGCCATAGCAATTAATTCCAATGGCTGCGTTATGTGTAGCGCAGGTAATCACAAAATATATAAGTGTAAACAATTTTTATCTCTTTCAGAAGCTGATCGCGAAAAATCAGTTCAACGATTGAGACTCTGTCGTAAATGTCTAAGATCGTGGCACTCTCAAAATGCGTGTCACTCAAGGGGATGTTACCATTGCAATGGCAAACAGATAAAATCATCGATCGCTATTATGTCACCATCTTAAACAAAACTCCGTTACCTTGCTGGTCTTAATTCTTTCAGCGAATTTACGTAAAACTTGTTTCAAATCCGATCTATATCGGTTGGCAAAGATTCATTTGTATTTTTAGTTTGAAAAAAATATATATATTGAATTTTAAGAGTAGATGTCTCTGCGTGTCGTCTTCGTAAGGCGAAAGCTATAACAGCCGAAAATTCAACAAAATAACAATAACGAAAAAACAAACAAAAATTGCTTTCATTTATTTAAATTCTATTAATTAATTTTGTACATTACTAATGATGGACTGCATAAGATTTCACATTCAAAGATAACATTGTGCAAATTACTGCAAATTGCTTTTTTATTGTGCAAGTTTTAATTAGTAGTGACTCTCTCTTGAATATGGTGATTGTTTGCAAAAATCTGGGCAGTTCAGCATTCCACAATATATAAACTAAGTTTGCAAAATTTGCACAGTACGATAAGAGTATAAAAGTAAGCTATTTTGCATGTGAGTATAAGTGTGTGCACAAAAAGTGCTTTAAACGTTACTAGGAAATTGCGCAAAGTCAAATGCTGTTTATTTCATGGTGTTGAAAACGTAGATGCATAAAGCTATAAGTTAATATGCTCTGCAAAACTAGTAATTCATTAGGAGGACTTTTTTAGTTCGTTTTAATAAGGTTTTGATTTGATTATGCAAAGTATGTAGATTGCAAAATTAAGGTTTTCATCCATCTATTAATAAATACAAATATGTAATTTGAATGTAGATTTATCATAAATATGGATAGTCCATACGTATTTATAAAAGATATTTTTTTAAAGCTTTTGCTATTCCTGATATGACGAAAAAAATAACATTGTCTTTTTTGCAGTTATGGTCAGCATAGTTATCGTTGTCAAAATAAAATCAAGGCCATATCTGGGCAAAGTATAGATTTTCAGTTTCAAAGATTAAGCATAAGATATGTCTTAAAACCTGAATAAAAAACACAAGTTTGGCACAGTGTGCATTAAAATTCACTCATGCTCAAATAAGTAGACTAAATTAAATAAAATAAATGACTGAAATAATGTTGTTTACAAGAAATTTAGCACTGAGCACCTGACGGATATTTTTTTTCTGTATAATGCTTTTAATGTTTTAATATAAACCATGGGCGCCCACCCCACCAACTAGTTTGGAATCACGATTTGAAGCTTGAATATGTGCAACCGATGTGAAGTGGTAAGGATTCAAACTATTCAAAAAGTCTTAGTCGATCAAGATCATTTAGATGAATTGAACCGATAGGAATGTGTTTAACATTGGGACTTAGACAACCACCGTGTATCTTCAAAAGATACAACATTTAATCATTTTTGTCCAAAGGCAAGCTGTTAAGATAATTATAGCGCGTGATTTCTTGAAAAGAAGTAATTTGTGTTGCTGTTTGTCTTAATATTTTCTGAATTTTTGTTTGTGTGTTTTGAAGTGCGTTGTTTTGAACTAAATATCGTGCGTTTAATGTATATTTGCAGCGTAAAGCTTCTTTTAGATGTTTGCCTTGGAAGTTCGTGCTCAAGCTGATTATGTGGAATTCTGTTCAAACGCTTTTAGCTAATTGATTTTAGAATTTCAGTATTTAGCCGTTATTGCGCTGGCAGAATTGGACTAATTTATGCCCAACTGAACCTCAGGACAGAACAAACATGTACATATTTTTAGATAAAATAGCCTTGTCATTTTTGGATTCGGAAGCGTGCAAAAGAGGCAGGAAATCTGATAGAAATATAGCTGCATGTATCATATGGGTAGTTAATGTTTTTTTTTTTTTTTGTAGCATAGCGGCTTAATTAATCTGGGTCAGTAGCCAGTTGCAATGCCGCCGAACAACACTTCAGGGTTTGTGTAATTAGATATGTATATTGGTTTGAGTAATGGAATCTTACAATTACATGAAAGAATGAACAGTATGAATCGATAAGGCTATGGACTGATGTTTCTTTCAATGGAATGCAATTTTAAAATTGATAAATGCTACGAAGATCTACAAACGATCCGTAGCAAATAAAAAAAAAAAACCTGTTTACAGCTGACAATTTTAACTGTACAAAAAACAAAAATATTTGCCCGTGTTTTTGTTTATTAATATACAAAAAAATTTAATTTAATGGTAACTTGTTAAGAAAAGCAACAAAGATAGATGAACAAACAAGATTCCTTTTTATATCATAGCAGCAAGATAATTGCATCACCATCACTGATCATTGAATATGTGTCCCAATTTAAGCATTTATCTTCCTAAATCTATTTCGATACTCAATCTTCAATGACTTTCAATGGTTTCTCATGAAGCTTCAATAGGAATTTTAAAATAAAATATTGAACATTCACTATCAAATTACTGTTTCTGATATTATCTTTCGAGCTGAACATCAGCTCAATAAATTTCTCTATTGAGAAGACCCAGTTTAACTCATTTAATGGCCTTTGACTGACCACATAATTGAAGACGTCTAATGCATTACCGATGTCTATTTTTATCTGCTTATTTGATTTTGATGAATCAAATTCATAACACCGAATCCGAATGTGTGGGAACTGTATTTAATTGCAGTTAAAAGCAACACTGTAGCTTACTAATTTTCAATGAGGTGGGAAAGTATTTGAAGTCAATAACTTTTTTTCTAGCTTTGGTGGTAGGTTGAGGTTACATTTTATGGTTCTGCAATATAAAGATTTCTTTGGAGCAATCAATTGTGTCAAGTCCAAAGGAAAGGTACGTACTTTATGCAAAGTCCAAGATTTATTGCAAGCACATACCTATACCTACCAACAAGTTATGTTTTTATTCTTCAAGTTAGTTTAATTAAAGTTTGCGATAAATAACCGTTTGAAAGAAAGTCAATACTGAAAATATAATTTCAAATTATTACTTAAATATTAAGAGAATTTTCACTCAGAAGCCAAAAGAAAAAAATAAATTTTTTGGATAAGATAGGAAACAAAAGTCTCCAATATATTCAATACACTGACAGTGTTTGTGGAATGCAAAATTCTGAAACTTTTTCTATAGGGCAAAATTTCAAGTGTCACAAACTATTTGGCAATATTTCAAGATATCAAGGTGAGTGACAGTTACTTTTATGAGTAAAAAAACAAAGCGGCATGACACATCAAGGCCATACAGTACCCGTTTCTCCTTAAGTCTTTTTTTTTCGACACTTAAGAGCAATAAATTTTGCATTGTCTTCTGCACAAAAACGATTTGAAGGTGATGTTTAATTAGCTTGTTTTGTTTTAAGACTTTAATTTTAAGATTCGAGATTAAAACAGTATCAAATTTTATTTTTAAGTAAGCTATGGGTTCTTAGAAATGTCATGTCATTAATTATTTACTTAAGCACTTGAAGTGTTGCTTTCTCACAAAAAAAATGCTAAACTAACCAAATATTACCGAAAAAATGAATCGACAAATAACTAGACTAATGGCATTCAACCAATAATCTTATATATGTACACACATAGCTAATGGGCAATACTGTTTTTCAATGATAAAATTATCATGAGAACAGATACTAATAATTAGATTCGTACATAATGCATGAACAATGTTTCTTGCATTCAAATTCTTTCATCAGTTTATAATAACAGAGAAAATTGAAAAATAAATAAAGCTTGGTTGACAAAAGATAGAAATGGTCAAAAGGCCAACGAACAATTTTCAGATTAAAGTGTTTAAATTTTGAAGCAATTTTTCCAGACTTGTTACTTGTATGACATTTAAAACAGGAATTCTCTTGAGAATAAATATTATTGTCATTAATTTTCAGTTCGTGCTGATACAATTTTAATGTTGGTATTGATAAAATTAAATTTGAGTCTCAGACAAAAGTTTAACTAATCAAATTTGGTCCAAAAAAACTTTCCCCGATATTTCTTAAGCATGTTTTCGCCCTAAGGGGCATATTGACCAAGAGGAATATTATGTAATTCAAATTTCATTTACTATTTTGATTATTCTTAGCATTTGAGACAAATAACGGATAATGTTTAACAAGAACTGTGGTTTTGTAAATGTACAAAAAGAATTAGCAAAAAACAAATGGGAGAATGAGAACAATTTGCAAGCGCCTTGGGACCTTGAGTTGTGTGAATTTCTATTAACTCTATATAACTTATATAACTCTATAAGAGCGAGCACCTGCATAATGCGCAACGAAATCTGACTAAGTGAACCTTTCAATTCCAATCAAGATTTTAGAATATTTGCTGCTATCACATTTCTAACCACAACACGGCAATATTAGATATAGGTAGTTCAAATTAAGGAGATTTAAATAATTTTACTTTCAGTGAACGCGCACTCACTGAAAGACCTGAAAGGTTTCATGATGTAATTTCACTGGCATAATATAAAACAAAATCTATATTAATGGATTCATTAGCTGATCAAATCTAACAGAAAGGAAATAAAATTTCCAAAATAAACCTGCACCAGAACGCAATCAATTAATTACAAACTGTACTGCTATAGTCTTATAGATTGTAGATTTATACTGATTGATAATAATTTTTATTTCAGCGACGACGTACAGGCGGACATATCAGCAACAGTGATTTAATGACTTAGATGTTGCACAACTGTATTTTACATTGAGGGATATGGCAGAACAACTTTGAGCAATATGACTAAGAAAAAACAGCTTTTTGTGCGTATTTTTAGATTAAAATGAAATTCGGGTTTTTTCCCAGTTTCATTCGCACTCTGTATTCATAATTCATAAAGTTTTAATGACCCGTATACCAACATGCCGGGCAACTTGTCACATTTCTATTTAGGCAAACTTGGTGATATAAATCAATCTATTAAATCCTTATCGTATCCGTGGATGTGGTGTGTTTGTTTCTTCTCAAAATCTTCAAGAAAAAATGCGTCAACGGAAGAAAAAAAGCTGCATTTTCAAACAGTTTAGCTTACCGTTCCAATATTGTGCTTGAAAACAGGACTTACTAGCTTCTGAGTCACAATGTTTCAATTCAATTAAGAGACTGATAAAGTTTAAAGCTACCACAAAAAGAAGCGATCTAAGCAAGATATATTATATCAATTTTGCTTTCAAAAAACAAAATTTGCAAGACTATAGGTACATATATGAAATCGTATCATTCAGCAAATTATGTTGAAATCTTACTACACTTACAGTTTGGATAAAAGAAAACTTGATTTTACATCGATCTATGATTTTATTAGTTAAAAACTAAAATACATTTGTTGTTATAGTCTAACAAATTTTAATTGCGACCAAACTTCTTTTTTCGGTTGTTTGTCGTACGTTTGATAGATCTATATTAAGCCTTTTACAGACTGAAAATAACCCATGGGTCTATTAATGGTACAATTGTTTGTGTACTTTGTTGTTCATCCAATATTCAACTATCGTTCAACTCTGAACCGAATCAATTTCTCAGGTTTACTAACTTTAAAACGGTTTATGTATCAGTTCACACACCTTTAATTAAAGTTATTTCGAAATAGTGCAACACTTTAATTGGAATTGCCCTTAAGCTGAAAACCTTAGACCAATTTTTATGATGAAGGTCAAATTCTTAAGTTAATTGTTTGTTTTGTGTAGGTTAGGCGCATTGTTATCTACTTTTGGTGGTATGCTGCAACATGATCTTTATTTACCTTTATATGGAAAAATTGTAGTATATAAACAAACATATATATAAATTGAAAATGAAGGTCTTGGACATTAAATAATTAAATAAGTAAATAGAGTGGTGCGACAGCTCTTGAAGGGCCAAATCCAAAGTGGCTTACTCTCATCAACAATTCTCTGGGTGCGTGTGAAGAATTGAGGGGACCTACAATTTAACGCCGATTCTCGGAAGTTTTGTCAGATCTTCGCAAGAGGCAGTGCCCGTGAAAGATGAAATAAAAACGACGTTCTGCTTAGCAGCCAACGCACTTAACCACTAAGCTAAGGACACTACGGACATTAAATAAGGATGAGTTTAAAATGGAAATCTTAGCTACTCAAGTAATACCCTCAGCATACATTCAGCTGTCTTACAATGCTAAAATTCATAATGAACTCAAAATCAAGGGCACACATCTAATGCCATGCCAAACCATATCTACTAACAAAATCTAAATATCGTTAGAGGAAAATAAATGTTGAATAGTAAGTTGACTGGTCAAACAAATGTTTGCTTAAGGTAAATAACAAATCCAATTGTATAAATATTTGCTCTATACTCTCGCGTACCTATAATTTCTTAACGGTAAATTATTAAGATTTGAATCTTACAAACTGCGGTGTGTCATATCTCTCGCACCAAAACAAAATATAACTCAGCTCTCAGAACCAGCATAACCACTTTGTCTGCAATCGAGCGACGGATTTAGGCCAAATCTAGCATTCATACAGACTAAAAATTCACCAACATACTCACCAATGACACGATGCACAACGCACAACTTTCGATTTCATAGCAATGCACGCTGCCGTCGTCATTGCCTTGGCTAATATCAAACTCTTATGCTTTTTCCAGGCAAAAAGTTGACGTAAATTCAGTTGTTATGACCGCGACTGATTGTTTATGTGTATAAACCGATGAGAATGTGAGCAAAGTAGACAGCAGAAAATTCAATTCTTCAATTCACACATATTCCAAAGCTTTTCACTTTCCTTCCAAAAATCAAGCAAGGCCTCTCTTTGAGGTTGGTTTCCTCGACGATCTAGCATTAATTGCATTTCCACCTGTTGCAGATCAAATTTCTCTTTTGAGTCTTAATAACGTACGACATAACGGAACGTCCAAAATAAATCAGCTCTCCTTAGTTGAAATCTCTCTCCATCTCAGCTCACACTCTTTCTCGAAACATAAAATGAGAATGAACTTCAAAAGTTTTCTCTTGACTATTCAAGATAGCTCCTTTAAACCGAAATAACGGAAACTTGGCCAATTTAGTAATCCATGTCGAACATAAGAGCATAATTCATACACAGTTAAGTTTATATGAATATGGAATAAAGCTAAGCTTTTGCTCTATGGTATTGGTGGCAAATGCTATAGGCAGAGTGAAGGCTTAGATGAGGGTTTGATCTTCGAATTCTTGTCTCACTGGTACGGTGTAAAATAGAGTTGTGCTGCAATTCAAAGTTGTTTCTTTTTCTTGACGTCACTATCGTAGTCTTTGTGGGCTCAACACTAGTTAGTGACTCTAAGACTTGGTTCACTCAGAAGGTTTTAAATAACCGTTCAGAGCTGAGGTTGTCTTCAGTTTGGTGCTTAGACGCGGGTCGCGCATTTCTTTTTTCGCGCAGAGCTGGCTTATTGGTGTTCTCATTTGGTTTCTTTGGAAAATCTTTCCACGATCATTTACTTCCATAAATCCTGCAGTTAAATAAATGTACATGAATGGATAAATCATACATTTATATGGATACTTAATCGAAAAAGCTGTGATTTTATTTTCACTGGGTTCAAAATAAATCTGTATTATTCTCACAATTGAACGTTTAGCAATTTAATAATAGCATATCCTATTATGTGATTATTGTGACATATTTTTTTAAATAAAGTTATGCATATTATAAAGTGTTCTTATAAAAAGTGCTCGTATTAAAATAATATTTATATACATAAATTTTAAACAACTTAAAATTAGGTTAAACGGGAAAAAAAGTATTGAAAATAATCAGGAACATCAACGATCCCAATATGTTTGTGAAGTGGATTTTAAATTTCGGATTGAACAGTTTGCCTGTTTTCCTAACAATTTGTATTATACTTTTGGATACTTATCGCCATGTCAGTGCCGTTCGTGTTGGATCACAATCGAGAATCAAAGGTAAGTAATCGGATTATTATTTTGCATATTTAAAGAATGCCATCATACGGAATCGGAACAAAATTGAAGTGGCAAGCGATTTTGTACTTGCAAAAGAAAGAACATAGTACATACATTATGACAAAGTCTCCAAACAGAACATAATTCTTACAAGAGAAAAAGAATATGTATGCACAATTGCACAAATAAGCCAATATTGAGAAAATCTGCATAAATGATTAAAATATTGATTGACAAGAATTTCCGTCCAAGAATATTTGTTTTTTAATCAATTTAGCTTACGTACCTAATATTAAATTTTTTCTAACTTTTCAATTACACACAACTTTTTTTCACTTTCAATGGCCCTGAAATGTTGTGTCCAATAAATTTTTGTAAGCCTCATAAATGATAAATATTAGTTATTTGAAGACTTGTTTTACTACACTGTATGCAGTTAAGAACATATTTAAAACCAGTTCAAAATTGACTTTGCTCCTATTAAACAGAGAAAAAGCTACAATGTAGATTTCGTAATTATTTAATGAACATGTCTGCTATCATACTAATAGGATTTTCTTAATCATATGTCATTTCATTTACCCAACATGTGTTTAAAATTAATTAAGAGCAACTGACTTTTTAAATTTTTTTGTAATAAATTATGAGCAACAACGCGCATTGGAATCTGTAATTGAGATTATTCATTAACTATAACTTGTAAGTGTCGGCTAAAAGACAAAAATGTTGGTTTATTTTGACAAAAGTCAGAATTGCATAACGCGGATACCGTTTTCTTAGATCGTCAATAACGAAGAATAGATCAATCAAAAGATGTTAAAATTTGACAGGCCACACCTTCATAAGACTAAATATAATTAAATAATATAATTCGCTGTTAAAACTAATAATTTGTTATTAGTTCAAAATTACGTTTATGCAGTTTTTATATACCTCGTTTATTGTGTATATGTAGTTTAAACATAATGCAATGTGCATGCATGTTTTAAAATACTACTTAAACAAATAGTATAGTAGTGTGAGTAAGCTTCGGAGAAATTGATACTTTCTTTAGTATACATATTGAACAATGTTGTGAAATACTAAACTGGCTACTACAGCTCTTTCTGATTAAAAGGAAAATACAAATAGCCTTAGAAAAAATCTTCAAAGGAGCAGACATTATTGTATATTTTTCTTAAACTAGCTCTGATATGTATCTCGTATTCCAATAACCCACTTTGGACAGCCTCTTTTTCACTTCACGTCGTAGTCGTTAAAATAATCTCAATGAAAACAAAATCACAACTAACCAACGTTACGTGCATCTACGCGAAAAAATTAAATCTTGCGTATATGCTGGAACTCGTTATAAGATTTTCTGTCAAACGATTTATCAGTGATCCAGTTTGAATTGGGAACGTAGAACAATCTTTAGAAATCTAGACACTCGACATCCAAGCGATGGATTCATTTAGAAAAGTGTATAAAGAAAAAATTAATTATATAGGTACATTTATCAATAGATATGTATTTTTATTGACTTTATAAAAAATTGACTTATGTATTTGTTGAAGTTTATGGACATGACAAACAGTTTAAGCCATATATCATGCAACTTTCAATTGATTGTAATTGTTAACACTAGTGATTTCATGTTGGCTCGTTCTGGAGAAATTTTTGACATTTTTTAGAATTCTATGATTGTTTTCCCCTTGTTGAAATTTGTTATAAAAAAACAAAGGAACTTTATATTAAAATGTCATATTATTATGCATTGCGCCACTAAGAGTTGTAAATTCGTTTTCTTTGACTAATGTAAAACTATACTTAGTTGTAAGGTTCCAAAACAATGTGTAAAATACTTCAATGCTCGGAAAAATTTTCTTAAGCATATAATGAATTGAGAAGTACCAAATACCTGTATCTCGCCTGAAACTATTTTAATCCTTATTTTAATTTTGCTTGCAGGTAGGTAATTGACCCCATAAATATGAATATTGAATGGCAAAGTCCATAAAATATTTTTTGTTTTGATAATAAATCAATCAGAGTGACAGATAGCATATCTGTCTATACAAAAAATTAAAAACCTGCAATTGACAGGTTTTAGAGATGCACATGTTTTCAACTTTCTATCAACCTGCTAAAAGTTCAATTACATCGATCGCCTTAGACTGGAAACAACGTTAAAACTTAATGATCAAGACATAGTTGCTAACGATGCTGCTAAGCCAATAGCCACCAGTTTTAGTTCGAATAAAACAAATAAACAATCATTGGTTTTACACATTTTACCTCTTTCTGATCAAAACTTGTTCAATTACTTTGACAGCAGGGATGACTAACCTGGAACTCAAGATATCTCTAGCGAGATGAGGTTGCGGAGCACACTGCTGACGCGACAAAGTGCAGATACATTCGCACAAGCCGAGGTATGACAATTTCATCACAAATACAGTAAAACTGTGATGCATTTGTGACAATGTCGAACACCTTGTGTGGTTTACTTGAAGGTCTGTGACACTTTTAATCTGAGCTTTCAATATATTCAGAAGAAAATCAACGTTTTATCGTGGGAATGCAGAAACAAGTGCTTGGTACCGTATATCGTATTACAGATTTACTACATGCTCTGTCAACAGCTCAACTTAGCCTCCTTTCCCACGAGCCCTAGTTTTCATGTTTCATGATTGATTGGCACTATACAAATAAATGAGATAATGATCTCAACTCAAGGAAACTTAAAACACGCATGTTGTGCATAAGGCCCTTTTCATTGAACATGAATGAAATATTCACAACATTCAAGTCGAGTCATAACAAATTTGGCTTCCTGAAACCGTTGCGTCGTGTGAGCCTAGATTCATATTTCTCTATGGCAAGACTCTGCACACTTGTGCTAGCTAAATAGGAAAGCATTACCTTTTTTTCCCAGCCAATTGATTGATTTTCATGCGAAACCTGCCTGAGGCATAAGGGAAGGTGTGAATTTAACCGCAGACTCCTGAATCATTGAAATACCCAATAAAAGCTGTTCACCGTTTGTTTTTTTATTGGTTACCATTTCCTTTTCCTTTCGTAGCAGGTATTTTTCCTTGTAAGGAAAAAAACCTACTAGACTTCTTGACACCGCCAACATAGGCTTATAAATATGGAAAAGCTTTCCATATCAACACGAACAAAGTAGAAGTTCATTTACTGTAATTAATAGTAAAAGCACACACGTACATATTTGAAATCTCAATTTAAGAAAAAGGATTTCATAGTAACGTGCTTACGTTAGTAAGACATTTGGGTTAAATCAATGGCTGGTATTAGAGCAGTAACCATACATCCTCCGCGGCATCCTTCTTCCAATAAACTCCTCAGTTTTAACTTTCAGCACTTGGAAATCATTTAAAACACAATTTTTTTAATTAATTTTTATTTGAAAAAATGTGTTCAGTTATAACTTAGAGTTAAAACTAACACGATATATATAAACAACTAGCTGTACCCTGCCACACTTCGCAATGGCACATGTGATTGGATGGTCGAGAAATGAGAAACAAAATAGAGATTACATTTCATACAAATTAAATTTTTCAATATTTCTTGTTTTTCTGTCTGCGTAGATATAAAGACTATCCGTCGCATCTAAATCTAAGCCACACAATTCTAAAGATTGACCTTGAGCTTTATTGATTGTGATTGCAAATGCTATAGATTAAAGACCTAAACTGCCATCTGTTTCCCGCAACCCCGGTACCACGTTAATCGTATCCTACCCTACACGCTAACTGCTACTCCTATGCCCTCTACATACTCCTGTTTCCTGTCACTCCGCTACCCCGCTACTCAACTACCCTGCTCATATGTCATTAACGACTTGGTCGATTTTTCACAAAATACTTAACAACCCATTCACGCCCCTACCCGAACATTCTGTCAAAATTCGGTGCAGAACACTCCACCATTGAATAAGAAGTACAAGAAGCGGTGTTAGCTACATGTACAGTGTACGTGAGTGAAGCAACAAAAATGGCTGATGATGTCCATTTTTAGGGTATGTGCTGTCAATTTTTGGGGTATGTGCTGTCAAACTTTGACTGTGTTGTCAGTCGAGTTCAGGGGTGTATTATTTCTTTTCGTGATGGTAAGGCGCTGCAATTCGTTGAGTTCCCGTAGTGTGCACGGTTGTTTTGAATAGTTCTTCCATCGTGTTTCGAAACGTTTTTATTTGTCGGTTGTATTACAATAGGCGTAATAAACGTGATGAATTACGGATGAAAAATCAAGAAAATGTACTGGAAAATAAAAAAATTAAACATTAAAAACCGTGCAGTGCACCTTTAGTGTTAAAACACCATGCTTCCTAAAAACGAATTGAGATTGAAAAAAAAAGTTAAAGCAAAATCGATGAAATCTTGATTCAATCAAATTTCGCCTGGCGCCCCTGAGATTAACCATTCAACTGCAGACCAGCCCTGTTGTAATGCGTTTGTGTTTGTGAAACTCACACTACTTAGAAAAATGCTTCAATTCTTGTTCATAAGACCCCTTCCTGTACTTCTTATTCAATGCACTCTACTGGTACAAAATAAGTGATTCGAACTCAATACCACAGACACAGAGGAGGTATACCTAGAGTCGCAACTCAAGGCATTTTGCTCTCTTTCGATCTAAAAAATTATATGTATATGATAAAATATCCACATCAATGCGAATGTGTAGGTCTCTCAATGCATTTCAAATGGGGTGAACCAATACATTAGCATTCATATGGACTTACAAAGATTCACGGACAAAAGAAAAGAGAGTAAATTGCAAAATTTTTTGGACGGTGATTTTAAAAAAAGAGAACAAGTTGCTACTCTAGGTAATACCTCCTCTATGACCACAGAAACAATCAAAAATACATGTGCATCAAATAATCCGGTAAAAATTTGAAATAAACTCTACAGTACGAACAATTGAAATTTTCATGACACACGATATGAAATGATCTTAAATATTCAGTATGATTATATTTTAATGACATGTATCAAACCAAATACAGGTTGTTCAATGAAATTTAATATTTTCAGTCATTTTCTTAACAAAAATAATCTTACATTTCTAGAGAATTTGCTGCAAGCAGTTCAATAAATCAAATGCAACGAATCTTAATAATAATCTTAATAATAAGACCTTAACTTTTGCACCCCGCTATCGAACTACCCGCTAAACTCTATCCACGGCCCTACTACCCTCTAACCGTTTATCCGCTACCTGCTTCCTGCAACCTACTATACGTTACCCGCTACCCGCTACTTCTACACGCTGCCCGTCACCCCACTACCTGCTACCCACTACCTCACTACTCCACTACCAACTTTCCTGGCCATTTTATACAAAATACTTTTAACTCATTTACGCCACTACCCAAACGTTCCCTCCGCTCCGCTGGTACAAAAGTAGTGAGTCGAACTAAGCAACTTAAACAAAAAAAAAATCGACAACGAAAAATGTCAAGTGTAGATATAGGTTCTTTTATTGTCGATGAAAAACAATATTTGACAAATAATATTTTTCTTCACTGACATTTAATTTTTATTTTTTTTTTGATACTGAAATCTGAAATTTAAAAAAATTGACGAAATCGAATGTTCGTAGCTATATTGATATATTTTGCTGAATTTAGAAAAGCATTATTTTTTAACATTTGCACCGTTTGTGATATGAAAAGCTTACATTTTGTTTGTTAACAACTTTCTACCCTTATTCCTCTTTAGTTGAAAACAAAAATTAAGAAAATCGGTCAAACGGTTGTTGAGTTTTTCGAGCGTACACAAACCAACCTAAATCTTACTTACTTATCTACTTACTCATCCAACAAACGTCTCCAGCCAGCTCGGTCCCTAGCTAGCTGTCTCCAGTTTCGCACGCCAAGTTGGTTCAGGTCCTCTACTACCTGTGTGCTCCACCGAGTCGCGGCCTTCCTCTTCTTCCTTCAGGGAAATAAATCCACGGGAACTAACTCCACCCAGTGAGAACTAAATCCACTTTAGTAAAGTGGATATAGTTCCCATATGCGGTGAGAACTTAGTTCACTTTTTTATGTTAGACTACTTACCCACAACGGCGGCGGGTCAGTAGACCCAAATTTATTTTATCTTCTATCGGAAGGCCCAAATGAGAATAAAATTGTTTTATGGGAATCACAAAATTTATTATTTGTACTCGTCAATAATATGTGGAAACAAAAAAATGTTCATCGTAAAAATAAAACAAAAAGACTTAAATTCGTGTATACAAATAATTACAACCACAAAAATGTCTTATCAATAAATAAGACCACTTTTATTTACTATTTGTTGACAAAATGGACAGAACAATTCATTTTTCAAATTTGTTGCCGTTTCCTTTAATTTGGAAAAGCAACCAGCATATCTTGTATTACATGCTGGTGTCTGGAAAGCAGATGCTACATTGCAATGATTCATTTTGAACATCTTTTTTCACTTTCGTCTGAGGTACGATCTGTAACATTCAAAATCAATTTGGTTTGGTTGGGAGGTAAGCGAGCTGAACAAATTTTGTCCAAAAGAGAATCAATTTAGGGTGTGAAAATAAAAAAAATCGCGCGAATTCATACTAACGTGTGCATCCACATGATACAAGAACACTGAACATCGCATCGCATCAATAAAAAAATATCATACTGATGGAATTTTTTAATGTTATTGAAACAGCTCAGTTATTTTAGGGGACAAAAAGATGCAACAAGATGAAGCTGGGTTCAAGTACAGTGTGCTTGTAGAATGCCCTACTCTCACCGAACACCGAACTTTAGAAGAACGTTTGCATTTCGACAAAGGATTTAGCAATCTCTTGCGATTGTAGCCGCTTGACGTCGAAATTTCTCCTAGCATTTATACGTGTTGGCCTTCATCGTGATATCCGCATTCGTACCTTGGCATCAATCAGGTAATGGTCCAAGTCGATGTTGACACCTCAGAATGTGCGGACATCTTGCATGCTAGAGAAGTGTCGTGCGTCGATCGTAATGTGATCAATTTGGTTGACGGTTGATTGATCAAGAGATTTCCATGTCCCCTTGTGGATATCGAGATGTGGGAATCGCGTACTTGCTACTATTACGTCTCGGCCCGCAGCGAAGTCGATTAGCCTAAATCCGTTATCGGAGGTGGTGTCGTGTAGGCTATGTCGTCCGATTATTCCACCAAAGATTTTTTCTCTACCCAGCTTAGCATTAAAATCTCCAAGGACAATTTTCATGTCATAGCTAGGGCATTGCTCATAGGTCTTGTTGAGGAGCTCGTAGAATCTGTCTTTGGTGTCTTCATCCTTTTCCTCAGTGGGGGCGTGAGCGCAGATGAGGCTTATGTTTGTGAATTTAACCTTGATGCACTCATTCACTGAGTTTAAACTCAAGACCTTCCCCCTGAGTCTTTTCCCTACTAACTACAAATCCACACCCAAATAGACGCTGATTTTGTTCTCGGTAGCAGTTGCCATAGTAGATATCACAGTTGTTCATTTTACGTAGGCCCGGACCATCCCATCGCATTTCTTGGATGGCGGTTATATTTGCTTTATAGCAGTCAAGGGCTTCCGCTATTTGTTCGGCTGCACGTGGTCTGTTAAGGGACCTAACGTTCCAAGTGCAAAACCGAAATTCGTTGTCCTAAAATCGTTTGTGTGGGTCGTCATCATATCCGAAGCTTGTTGGTGGTTCGGAACTATATTTTCTTTATGTGGCCGGGCAATCACCCCGACGCACAACCCCCAACCTGGAGGGTCAGGTCCTTAGTTTAACTTATAGGCCTGGGCTGCGAATAGTAGTAGTATGGTAGCCCTATAAGGTGTTCACTAAATAGTTCATCCTGACTGTAACTGTAGACGCCACCGTTGATTCCATTTTGGGAGCTCTTCCGCTGCCGCCTGTTGAAAAGGAGACATGCATTAGTGGGCGCATACCTCCTCCCCCTCTCTCTCTTTGCTGCCGCCAACAACTTTCCACTGGCGTTAGAACCCAATCTTCGGTTGAGGTACTGGGCACCCGATGTTCACCGCGGGGAGGTGGAGAGTACGAGTTGATAGACAGAGGTTGCTGTGGACGCTTGTGTCCTCTTGAATACACGTGTCTACCCTGCATCTTATATAATTTTGATATGGGTAAACAAAACAAACTGTGAGCCGATATCATCGCAAACCTGCTCGGTATTTGCATTTTTGGAAGTTGTCCAATCTTTAAAATGGTATAAACCGCCTCGGCCAAGACCATGACAACTTTTATTTCCTCACCGCGAAAAACGTTTACCTTAACACGAATAAACATCTCCTAATCTCTAACGATAAAGGAAAACTTGTTATAAGAAGAGTTGTTATGGTTCATCAGTGTTTGTGGCAAAAAAGTGTAAAAATTCAGTTTTTTCAGCTTGAAGCATCTGGACAGAATACGACGACATGCACTCTTCAAGACTCAAAGTTTCTATTTTATTTCTTTCCGGTTAGTGGTTGAATAAAAAATTATCTCCATTAACTACACAACTACAAAAATAAAATAACTGTATCTTCTTCAGTCGCTGCGCTGTGGCTGACTGGCTGTCTTTTCATGTCAATTCCAGCTGTTTTTTTTTTTTTTTTTTTTTTCAAATGTCAGAGAAGAAAACTGCATGGAAAAGTTGTTGTTTGTTTGCTTCAAGAAGTTCATTGCGATCACGATTTTTTTTTTTTTGCAAATATCATTTGTTGGATTGAAGGACACTAACTCGTTTTTAAGTTTGGTTGACTTTTACTTATATGTGTTGTCGTCAGCTTGGAATGCAATCATTTTTTTTCGAAATTTGCCGTCTGCAATGCGAACGTCTATTTTTTGCGCAAATTAATATTTTGTTATTTTATTGAAGCACATAATTTTTGGATTTCCAGTTGACAAATTCAAGACATAAGGATATGTATAAAATTTAAACAAAGATCAATAGAAATATAAAAGTTTTACTTTCACTTGGTTAAACAACTTTGGGAAATTTTCCACAATATTGTGGTCCAAAACATCACTTATTGAGAGTATGTATGCTGTTTTTTGACAAGTTTTACAGCCCAATTTCAAACCGCCCTGAATTAGGCCATACTTTTTTTCAAAAACAGAAATAAGACCAAAGGCTGAGAATCATGGAGAACGAAGCATTAAAATTCTTCGTTCAAATGATTCCATACAATCGATTGCTATTTCTGAAATCCGAATAAGTCAGTTCCAGAATTCCAGATTGTTTTGTTCAGCCTACGCGTTGATTTTTTTTTTTTTATAAAATACAAAGTAATTGTTTAAAATTCGCGCACATTTAAAACTTAAAAAATAAAACAAAGCAATCTTTTTCTAGCATGAACAAACCTGAATTCTGGAATTGAATGATTCAGTTTCATGGATTTCCCAAATTTAATATTATAATATATGATAATTCTGCGTCTTGGATAAATAAAATTAATGCATTCAATTCGAGAAGCATCAAAAATACCGTTAATAATCACTTCAAAAAAGTAATGTTTACGGAATTTCTGCTACATAAACAAAAGAAAGTGCAATCATGAGACCATTGTAATGTGAGAATTTTTTTTTGTTCATGCGAATAAAACGTGATGAGATAATTTAATTTACTATATAGATACTGATTTTAACAATATCTTGCTCCGTTGACATACTTCAACTTATAAAAATCTGATCTGCTTATTAAAGAAAAAGTTTTAATTTCTTTAGAAATAGATGAAAAGATATAAACATTAATTGTTGAATGAAAAGTGAAAATTTTCCCCATTAATTTGTTCCTTGTTATTGTCTTTTATTGTCATTTTTTTTTCTTTTAGTTTGTAATTCAAATTAAATAAGCGAAAAATATAAATCATCTCACTGTTGTTAATTTTGGTCTTCTCATTTAACATATTTCTTTTTTTTTATTTTTTATTATTATGTTATGACACTTTTGAATATGCTGATGCTGATCTCAGTTGATTTCTTCAATCGGTGTTCTTTCTGTTTTAGTTCCGCTATCATGCTTCCATTTTAAGTAAAGAGTGATAAAAAGCAAATAATAAATTAATCCTTGAGCCTGTATTACACTTAATAATACTCATCATTGATACGTATTTGTTGATTAAATCATTGTACTGTAGAGTTGAATTGAAAATGAATACTAAATTTAAAACGAATCTTTGAGACATTTATTTGAAAGATCTGTAAGGAGATAGGTATAATGTTTCACAGAATGCTGACAAGAAACCGAAATTCTTTTTGTTTAGGTATCTTATAGCTTCCATTTATTTTTTGCTCGGTTCCATCATTATCAACGAACTATACTACCAGTCAAACTAAAAAATATATGCTTGTTTAGGAATAAACTTTACTGCTAGCTCTTTATTGCTAAGATTTTACAGAGACGATCAGATGACCCATTGGCTACGTCTTACTGCAACACAAAGGCAATGTTACTTTGAACATATTTTTTAAAAAGTGCAATACGTGTCTTTTGGACCGAGAAAAAAAAGTCCATACAAAAAGTCACGTGTGACATTTTAAAATCGAACCACTACACTGGTGCTCATTCTCAACAAAATTTTTTGTATCACAATATAATAGTTGATAATTGCAGGAAGAAACGGCTCTTCTCATACATTCAAAACGAATATTTTGCGGCTTGAAAAATTTAAAGCGTCAGCGTGTGCTAATATCATTTAAAAAAAAACATATTTCAGTTATGGTTTTGCAAGAAAAAAAAACCAATAAAAAGTTTTATTTACACTACAAATGAATTACCTTTTTTCTGGGATCCATAGCTTATCTCTTCTAAGCAAAGCAATTACTTTTATTGCCAAATATTTATACCACAAGACGCTTAATTTATGGATTGTTGCAAATGCACAAACCGCGTTTGTTTTAGGTGAGAATATTTTCATCGTCATCTCAGAAGACAATGGAATTTAAATCATATTTCATGAGAAATATCTTGCAACATATTGAGGCTCTTTCCAGGCGCACATTAAAACAATTGGTAGAAATGCAGGGAAGTCGTTATGCAATGAATAAATTTGTCAACATTTTGCTTTGAAACAAAAAAACGGTCCATGGAAATAAGTTTCGCTTTTTGTATTTCTTGTGGCATCTTCAGCCAATGTACCCTAATCAGAAACAATTCCATTTGATGTTTTAAATTCTCAAATTCGATCACTTAAAACTATTTCCGTACTCATTGTTATCCAATTGTGTGTCAAACTCAAAAGCTAACCCGTCAAACATTCCTTCGTCATTAGTTGACAGGTTCAATTAAGAATCATAACAGCAGCAACATAAGCAACACCACTGCTTTTTTAAACATAATAATTTCGCATTCCGTGCCATAGGATTATCGATTTAACCAATAATTTTTGTTCGAATACATAAATGCCCAGTCCAGTCTGTCTCGCGAAACAAACAGCATCTCACATCAACATTCCAAAAATCGAATCAGGACCTCTAGAGATAGTGTGACAAAAGTCAAAACATTGAAAATCAATCAATCCGCACTGAGCCATGGCACAGATGATGCTAGTTCACCAGAGACGAGACGATATTTTGTTATTTTTTTTTTTTTTAGTCGGCAGAGACTACTACAGACATTAATACTTTCTTGCTGCATGTTCAGACTTAAATCTATGTAGGTGATTCGTGAATACAAGTGCGCGTTCTATGATCACGATTGTTGCCCGCTGAATTGTCAAAAACTAAAAAAACCAACAAAAAAGTAAACTCAACATAACGAATTGGATCAGCCAGCTTCATTTGTTTGGCCACAAAATTGATTTCTATCTCAACTCGGTAATTGTTTTAGGTTAAGTAGTTGTGTTGTGTTTGTTTCCAGCTAAAAGTCTTGCATAATATTCGCCAACGCTCTGGCTGCTGCACTGGCGCTGCTGTCGCGAGTACAACTTTTTGTGTGTCACTTTGTTGGTGCCATTGTGCTCAATATGCAATTGTAATCGTTATTTGAGCCAGATTCGGTCAACCATTGACAGACTAACCGAATTCTTTAAAAGATTTACCTTGTTAATGCCAACAAGAGTAAGTATAAAATTGTTTGTCTAGTTGCATTATAAGTAGCATAAGATGTTGATTGAATGGTTATTTGAAGGCAAAAGAAAGTAGTGTGCTTGAGTTTTTTGAATGGGATATTTTGACAATTCTCCATATTATGTAGGTATGTAATGTACATACATACGAGCTGATGGGATTTGGTTGGTTGCGTTGGAGGGGATTGTCAAATATATTGTTCGAAATAGACTGTTAAATTCTGTTACAATGTCTCTTCTTCTTCTCAACTCGTTCTCGATGGCAATGAAGGAACTCTTTACAAGAAAAATAATTGGAAAAAAAATTATGTTTTCAGCAAGTTACTCATATAGGTACACGAAAGATGAAAGTGCGAATTGAAAAATTTATAGTTACATAATGTAGGTATGTTATTGAACGAAATCTCTTACTAGGTTGAATACAATTTCTGTTATCTGAAGACTGAAGTAATACTTAGAGGAGAAAAAATTATTCTAAATGAAGCATACAATTTCATTTAAGCTGCATAAAAGAGTGACGACTATTGACTATTGACATCATAGTACTTCGCACATAAATGCAACGAACTACAGACACATACAGTACTGGTCACTGAGGACATCGGCTAAGACAGAAAAAGACATTAATACAACAGAGAGAGACAGATAGCCACATAGAAGGGAAGAACAAATTACAGAAACCTACGTGGCCCAGAGGAGGAGACATAGATATTTTGTATTGTCTCATATAATCGCACAGGTGGCCTCAGATGTATGAGTGACTACTATCGCTTTACTATCCGTACTTTTAACAGTCGTCTAAGAAAGTATACACTCTATCAAACACGTCTATTGTAAATAAGGCTTCTTTCTGTTCGAAGATAACAAATTAATTAAGCATTTCTAAAGATCAAAAAAGAGGTTGAGGTCAGTCTTTTAAACAATCCATTCATCAAAGCGACTTGAAAATTCTTATTATATATTCAAATTTTATTAAGTAATTTATCCACGAAAAATGGAATCATAATCGATTAAAAATAATAAAAATCGAATTTTTACGACGCAAAATCATTCAAAGAAAAACTAATGCAATCCAACTAAATTCTCTTGAGGTTCATTACTTTCTTATGAAATGTAAGAAATGTATTCAAAAAACGGTATTGCAAAATTTACTTGCAATATCGACCATTCGCAGTTATCATTTAATAAATTTTTAATTGATTTTATTTTCTTATTGAAAAGGCGTTCTCTTTAAATTATTGGTGTTTCAGATTGATTGATTGCTGATTTATTGATTCAATCAAACTTAGGTATACAAAAATTCAAATAAATAGCTACTGCCTCAAGCAACTTGTAAGCAAGACAAGCGTCTTGATTAACTCAAACACCACTAATTCAAGCAAACGTCTGTTTTCTATAGATTGGCTTTGAATGATTATATTTAAACATTGGAGCTGCTATTCAAGAAAACATCATTATGTACATCCAAAGTAGAAGATATAAGGGTCAAAAAGGTTGACTGAAGTCAATTGGTATTTGGTATAACAAACTGTGTTACATTGCAGAAGGTTATCCATTGTCCCACAAAACTTTTTGAATATAGGTTTTTGAATATTGATATTATCACCTATGATATAAAATATGGAACTATCTAATGACATAATCCCTATGAATTTTGAAAAAAATTGTCAGTTTTGTAAACTTTATCAATTTTCCGAAAGAACTATTGAACATTAACCAAGTTTAAAAATCCTACACTTCATGACTGAACTTATATCATTTTGCACTTGGTTTTAGATTTTTAATAAAAGATCCAGAAGTTAATAACAACAAAAATAGCTCCCGCAATAGGACAGACTTTTATTGTTGAACATTTATATTGGTTGGTTGTCAATAACAACTTCGAGTAAAGTCTCACGAGTGTAAAAAATAAAAACCGATATCTAACAAAATAAACCAAATCCCAGACAAGTCACGAGTTCAGCTCCTAATTTAAATTTATTGCAACCCGAACAAAATGCATTGCCAGATACAGTCGAAATACACTGCAATCTCCCTTAACTATAACTGTATGCTAAAAAAAGAGAGAACTACCAAAATTGAAATGGCTTCGATGAACGTTAGCTTGTAAGTATGAATAAATGTTTCTTATTCTTTTTGTTCCCTTTAGTGTTAAATCAGATAATTTATTCGATACGATATCATTCCTTGTATTTCCAAAACCGCTAGAAGCGCCTGTTGCTTGTTTTGTTTCAAACGGTGGTCATGTGTTGCATAACGACATAGCGGAATCGTCATTCGATTTTCGGCATTATAAATGTGTATGTTTTTTTTTAGTTCGTTTTTTGGTGTCAAATTTTAAATATATTCACTAAACTTTATAACATATGTATTGATGTATTGGTTAAGCTTGTTATTTACCAATTAAAAAAAAAAAAAATAAAGCAACTGTATGGTTGAAAGGTATTCAAAATTTAAATTAAAATAAATCCCCTTACGTTCTGCAATCCACAGTTACTTTTTGTGTTTTAAGTTTTTGTGTTATTTAACTCAAGTATAGATACATATATTTTTAACTTTAAGCCTGGCTTTGTGGTTCACTATTTCCCTTTATTTTTATTTTGTTAATCGGATAAGCAATAAGGTGATGTGGGGCACTAGGTAAAAGGAAGTTGAACTTTTGACAGCTTCAAGTTGTTCGAGTTAAATTTTATATCTGATCTTTATTTTTGTGTCTGTTTATTGCTGTCAACAACCATTTAAACGATACTTTAATACTCATTTATGAGTCAGACTCTGGTGGCTGTGGTTTATCAATTTGAACTTATAGCATATTCGCCATAGCATGTTCAAAAACATGAAGGATTATTAAATCACTCAATTAAAATATTTAAGAAAAAAATAAACATATGTTAAGTTTTAGTTTTAGCAAATTAAACCTTATGTAAATATTTGTTGTTTAACCAACATTATCTTCAAAACCTCTCACGGAATTGAACTGTATCTTCATGGTTAATCAGTGCAATTACCGTCTAACTATTACTACGAAGGTAAATGGGGCATAAGAGTATTAGACGTTCATTTATTCATTCAGAGAAAACATAATATAGTTTTGAATTAAAATGAACCTATAAATTAAATTTTATTCGCCTTGATAAGCAAAGTATGTTAATGCAAATTTTTATGTAGTCTTTTATCTAGCACACAAATCATGCATGTTGCCTTAATTTTATTTCTTGCATTTTTCCTTTCCATTGGAGCTACCTATGTAAAATTTCGTAACTATCTTTCAAGACACTAAGGTTGTATGTGAGAAAAGCAATGTAAAATCAACCGGAATGTGAGGTAAAGTAACATTAATAAAATATATCTACTAGCATAGGTACCCATTGAGATAAAAAAAAAAAAAAAAAATTGAAGGCGTGGGTAATTAAAATCTAAAATTTTCCATTTTGCATAAATTGCTGCATGAGAATGTTTATACTTTTTTGAATGCATTTGCCAATTCCGCGTTCAATTTAGTGAGAAATTTGAAATATGTTTTTTTATCTTTTAATGCAGATAAAGTTAGCTTCTTTTCTTTTTGTTCTTTTCATCAAATTCAGTATAACCAAAGACCATATAACAAGCTTGTTATATGGTCTTTGGTATAACTCTCCAAATTTGAAACACCAGAATTCCGAATTTGTATAAATAAATAATAAAGTAGGTATAACAAAAACCAGAATCACTCTTTAAAAGAAAAAACTTGATTGCATTTATTTGTTTGCCATTTCTGTGAGCGATATCATAATCAATATTAAATCATAAAAAAAAATTAAAACAAGTTTTATTTCAGCACTGACAGAAAACAAGACCATGGATATCCAAATAAAATTTATCAAAAAACAAACTTGAGATTTTATATTTGCAATTAAAGAATTTCAATACGTTTAATTTTTATATTTGTACTATTTTCACAAGATCAGTTGATCAAAGCGTTCCTAGGTGAGTTGAGAGACTTGAGGGAAAATGTGAAATTACAAAACTGGAATAATTGCACAGAAAGCAAGTACGACGTGAAAATGATTTCCATTTTATGTATGCGTTCATGAAAATTACAAACGCATAGTTGTGTCGTTTTTTTTTCTCTAATTTTGTCACATAACTGAGTTTGAGACGTCTGCGCCTGTGCGTGTGCATTTGTTGCAAACTTCATGTTGCGCATTAGCATGAAAAGCTGTTTTTCATAAAAGTATATTTTCATGTTTAATTTCGTCATGGCGTGGTATTTTATGTTATGACAACTTAAACATTTTTAGCTCTGTGACAATTAAGTTAGTTAAGTACTTCAATTAATTTAATTGCTATTAAAGGTGCCCTGCATTGCATAATATGATATAATATTGAAATATGTACTGGGTCTACTATTGTGTTGAGATTTAATTTTTTTCAATGGCAGAATACTTGAATAAAGACTTTGCGGTTGAATTCTTAGGTTGAAAACAAACAAAGTTATCTTAAAGAAAACCAAATACAAAATCCCCTCTTCCAACCAGAAGACTGGAATGTAGGTGGAATGACTTCACACATATTTTAAAATTTAGCAAGAGTAGGTACCTATTCATTTGATTTCAGAATGAAGTCTTGATAATGAATTGGAAAAATTGACAGTTTCAAGTAAAAGCTTTGAGTATCACAACTTTTGAAGTTTTAATATTGTCAGTTAATAATTAACGTTTTTTTAAATATATATGTACATAGGTACATCTACATAAGTTACTTAAGAGACATTTTTGCCTTAATAACTTTGCTATATCGTGATTCGTTACGGTCTCATTGCGGTCTCTTAGTACATTTGTTTTTTGTACCGATTTCATTTATTATGTTAAGTTGTTTTACCGTTTTATGTACACAATCGACACCGACACATTTATACTTTAGTATGATTTCAGTGGATTACTATTGTGCTTTATTTTGTTGTAAAACTTAAGAAATATCAGAGGAATCGAACATGTATTATTAGATTTTTTTTCTTTTTTAATTAGCTCCAATGAGTTATGGCAAACAAGCATAGACATATTACACACAACTATCAAAACCTGTATCTGATTGCAATCAGTAGATAGGTACTGTACCTACTAATAAAATAATAGTATAATAATAGAAAATATTTTGCAGATGCACTTCAAAATTTAAGTAAACATTAATTTGTCAGCAAACACTAGTATCTACCTATATTCAGATTCGGAATCGGATATTAATTTTTTAAAACGCTCGGAAACCCATTTTCTTCTGCTTAAGGGTGTCAAACGCTGTTAATAATAATTTCTTCACGATAAAAAAAAAAATCTCTTAAGCTTGTCGAGAGCTTTAAGGTTTTGTCCCAAAACTCGTAAGAACTCAAATAGGTACAACCAAATAAAATGCACTATCGAAAATGCCAAAAGAGTTTACGTTATTATATAAGGTTCAGATTCTTTAGAATCCACAAGTGTGTCAAAAATTTCAGATTCTTACCATGGTTCAGATTCTTTAGAATCCACAAGTGTGTCAAAAACATCACATAAATGTAACATCTAATTTAACATTCTGTGTACTGTTTTTTACAAACGCATATTTATAATAACATCAAACCATTTTTTAATAATTTATGTTTCTTAATTCCTTTTTAATGATTTATCATCAAAATTCAAAATCTCGCTTTCGCTTTTGACCTTGCATATCTGTCTTCTTATACTTTTGTTTGTTTATTTGGATCAGAGTTCACTTAAGCGGAACAATTATTTTCAACAAACTTAAACTTATTCGTGTCACTTAATAGTTCGTTTATAGACCATGAACAACCAACCATATATTTACTATTAGGTACTAGTTACCGTAAAAATTGTTTTTTTTTAGGAATCTTACTCTGATACAACTTTCCAAGGTTCCCATTGCAAAAGAGATTTTTTTTAATTGTATTTTTCATCTCAGATATTTTCTTCTTCCTCTTCTTTCTTATTTTTGTTGACACTTGTTAATGTGAACATTCAACTCAAATGGGTGTGTCTTCTGAATTTAGAATAAGCATCAGCAATATTAGCATGCGCTCGCTATATTCAAATGTGTGCCTCCAAATATTTGGAGAAATCAGTAGGTCAAGTTCAAGTGCGTGTGATAGCCTTTATTTTTGTTTCTTATTTACATATTTTTGATTCATTCAAAGTCGTTGTTCAATTTCAATTCCGTTTTTCTGATTTATTTTCACATTTTCCTTCTTGTTATGTTTTATATTTGTAATGCATATGATTTTTGGAAACTCTCTCGATATTTTAAAAAACATCAACAATATAAGCGTTAAATAAAACTATTCTCTTTTAACGTGTTTGGAATAAATATGGAAGGGGAATATATAGAACCATACCATATATCAGAGTAGATTAGATAATCTTCCTTATTAAATTGCTACTTTACGGCCGAAATATGAATTTTAAATGACTAACAAGCAGTTAGCAAATTTTAGTTTGTCTTAAAATATAAACAATAATTAATGAAAACAAACACGAATTTCAACACAACAAATGACAGCCACTAAATAAGTGCTGATTGATTTAAATTGTTATACGTATTTCGTTTTCCTTTTACAAACTTATATTGAAATTCAATTAAATAATATTTTACTACACAATTCGAGCAACAAATTATGAACTGGTCCAATTGATTGATCATCAGTCCATTTATTTTATATTCTAACAAAAATTTATGAATGCAATCTGGATGTGGAGCCATTTCAGAGGCGCACGAAATGCAATGAAGCTAGTTGAATTCGATTACATAATTTCACGAATTGGACTTTATGGTTGTTGACTTGGACTGACTTTTATCGTTTGAGCAGATTTGATAGGCAGCGCTGCACACCGCATGGTCTACTATTGCTGACAGCATTACAAACCTCATAATTAACAAATGGCTAAATAGATTTTAATGTGGTTAAGCATATCGCTGATGTTGTTGAAGTCTTGGTTTTAGCTATTCGGGTTGTTTTCAAATTGATTTTAATGTCTTTTGGTTTCATAACCTGAGCTGTTTGGTTTATATTTTTGTTTATTTGATCAGAGATAACGCACTTACAGTTTTAACCACCTGATGATGATTATTATTGGCTAATAAAATATTTCAAAGTTATAGTTGTGTGTTCAATAACTTTTATTGAAATAAGTTTGAAAGAGGCAAAAATACGTTATCTTCCATCAATTTTCGTTTTGAAGATTAATTTTAAACTGATTTCTACTCGAAATTTCGCTTTTGCGGTCACTCGAAAAGCGAAAATATCAGAATGTCTACGCGCTTGCTCACGTTTTTTCTGTTGTTCCCGACCAACCTGCATGCGCGACATTTTTGTTTCAAGACAATGAAAAATGCTAAAATCGCAACACCCATTTCGCTCCCCTTGTCAAAATGCATGTATTGATGTCGATTATACCATAGCAGCCAATAGCGAGAAATCGCTTTATCCAAAAATGAATTGGTTCAAAATTGTTTCAAATTGATTGCGTCTAAATATAGTGTCTTAAAGGTATAAGATTTTTATTATAATAGCATTAATAAAGTTTGCATTAATCTTTGCATCGTAATCTCTCAAGAGATATAAAAGTACGTTGGATAAACAACCAAAAAGCAGATCTTTATCTGAAAATGACATTTGAATTGGAAATGTTGGATACAATTTGAAATACATAATTAATATTGAAAAAACATAATTATAAATATGAAGAAAAAAAATGTGCACGACTGGGTCGTACGAACTTGCTCCTGTATTCCGAAGCTGAACTCACAAAAAATATTTAAAAATTAAAGCATGTAGGTAATTAAAAATTCATACATAAACATGTAAATTGATATATGTAACCCAAAACCACATTTTATCTAAAAATAAACTGTATAATTCTTCTTTTAACACTGACCTTAAAAAATAAAGTTTTTCCTACACGTTTTAAATCTTGCACCTTCACTTTTTGTTTAAAGTTAATTGCCATGCAGCATGCACCAGCTTACACTTAACTCACAAAAAAAAAAACCCAATATATAAAAATAATTAGAATTTATTAAAAAAATTAAAATTTGAAAATGTACCTAGTAAATACATTTAATTCCAAAAATTTAAATGCCAAACAAATTCAAACCTTATTTTTGATTTATTGATTTTTTTTTTTTGAAAATCGTTTTTTAATTAATTTTTATATATAAAATTTTTCACAAATGTCTTAAAATTAATTTGGGTATGCAGTTTTTAAGACCATGTAAATATACATATTATACTTCAATTTGGATTTTTAAAATTGATCCGTTTTTGAGATACAGAATTTTGAAAAAAAAATTAAAACTATTTTTTTTTAAAACCAAAAAAAATTGAAATTTTTTTGAATACAAAATATTATTTGAACAATATATACGTACTTTCAAAAAAAAACTTAAGCTGATCAGACTCTCATTTTTTGAGAAAATCTTATAACAAAAAAATGGTTCTATGGGAGGTACCGTTTTGGAGCAATACACAATTTTTTTTTACATAAAATACATGAATGTTAAAAAAAAATAAAACTCGAATAAGTTTAAAAAAATTGTAGGAGCCGTTTTGGAGAAAATTGAAAGTTTTGGTTTTTGGCCAAAAAAAATCGTATGGTGGCTACCCTAAATTTTGATCTTAAAACAAAAATAACAAAAAACTGAGACATGAGTTTTTGCTCAAACCTCTAATTTTCAAATTTGAAGTCAATCGGACCAGTAGTTAATTCTGTAGATGCCTGCAAACTTCCAGACAGACAGACAGACGGAATCGCCGGACCCACTTTTTTCGACTTCTCTATCGTCGTAATGTCATATCTCATCATCATCTCAATTTTTTTTTACGAATTCAATATAAGTAAAAATGTCTTCAAATTATTGTCCCGACTGCAAATCATGGCAGAACTAAAACTTGGTAACAAATCTTGAACTGAATCACTTGGTTTCAAATGACAAAGAAAAGCACAACAAAATCGTATTTGGAGCATGCAACTCACCTTCAAAAATACCATTGCCTTTCGAGAATGTCTGCAAATTCCAAACAACCCATTCCCATATGAAGCATTATTGAGTGTGAACTAATGTACGTATAGTTTGGCTTTGGGACTTGATATTGAATAAAGTTTGTTGTTAAAAAAGATTCACAAAATATTCAGGTTGCAGCTCTGTCAAATGCTTGCACAAAACATTGATATTTCAGTAGGTACTTACAAAAACAAGGCGACAACCAACGTAGATGAGGAACGTTTATAAGTAAGTGATTGATTTAATGGAACTGAGCTGTGGTTACAAGATATTTCGCAAAAAGGCAATGATTTTGCACTCACGGTTATTTGTTTTCATTTAAGAAGTTTCGTGTCAATTTATTCGGCTTCGGATTTTCATCTAGATATGGGATAAACACGTCAAATCCAATCCATTAATGGGCAAACCTTTACAATATCCAGTGGGACGATAGTGCGTGCTATGGTTATTTTTTCTGTGAAATATTGTCGCGCCGCTAGTCGCATTCGTATATGACCATAGACATACTCATACTCATACATACATAATTGGGAAAGGTAAAATAGTAGCACTTCACAGTACATATATGTAGGTAAATATATGGTGATAAATTCAACAGTTTTTAGCAATATTCATTTTTCGTTGGCGAGGACACTTACAGATACCACACGTGGTATCATTCTTGAATAGGTATGTGATCGCGTTTCAGTACTCCAACGCCAATGTGACAACGGGCGCACCCACACATTTTAAAACATGTCAAATATACGTTGTTTGAACAACTTTTAAAATTTCATATCAGTGCTCATTAAAAGCTTGTTATTCGTCGTTCAGGGTACCTTCCTAAACTGAAGCTTTTCCACATCAACGAACACAGAGAATAAATTATTATTATTAAGTTTAATCCTGCCAAATAAGGAAATATCCAAGATGCCTGTTCAGTACAAAGAATAGCAACATTTAATTAACTTATCCGCTTTTAAAGGAGACTTCAGAAAACACACTCAGAAATCGAATTGAGTATACGGTCTACACTATGTATGTGTATACACTAGACATTTTTTTTTTTCAATTTCTAAAACAGCATCATTTGCACCTGCTGTAAATTTAACAAAAAAAAAACCATATAGTTAAGTGGATGTAACCTCAAAAGGTTGCGTAAGCCTACCATTAATTTTTTGATTATAGGCTGGCTAGGGGTCCTCTTTGAATGGATTCCTTTGATCAACTTGTATTGTAACTGACTGAGCAGTGAGCGTGCGTTGCCTGTGGTTACAAATAATAAGATTTATAATATACTTTCTAGACAAATACACATGTTTATGTGTGTATCTACAAGGAACCTGTTTTTTTTTTTTTTTTTAATTCATGAAAAACTGTAGTTGCTTGACGCAACTTTAAACTCGGCCCAATATTGCCAATATGCCGGTGGTCTTAATAACTAAACACAACTAAACGGCAATAGATACAGTAATTTTGGTAAGCATTGTAAGTAACGTTTTTAGAACGATCGAATGAAGAATAAATTATTTTACTTTTTCTGTCACTTTTAAACCGGATAAACGCCACTTGTTCGAGCTTCAGAAAGTGGTAGTTATTTGTGTCAAGAAGCAGAAATATTTTAAAATAGACCACAAAGCACAGCAAGAGGAACTGTTCTATTGACCCAATACAGCTAAAAAGTCTATGAGATTTATTTAATACCACGAAATATGATGTACATATTATTGGGAATTGGTATTTGTTAATTTGTCAAAATTAGTACGCTGCTATTCAAGAAAGTGATTATATCTAAGAAAAAAGAATAATTTTCAGTCTACAATCCTGCAGAAGTTGTTGGATAAAATATCAAATTAAAAACCAATTTATCGGGGTTGGTATTTCGATATAGGTATTTCTTTTTCTATATACAAACAAATCCTGGATTGTCCTAGGATTAACTGTATACTAGATTTACATTAGGTTCCTCTTAGTTTATATATCAATTTAAAGTAAATCATAAATTCCATAGCAAAAAAAGCACATTAACAACAAATCTCCTTAATAACCATTATTATTCAAACTAAACAAAGCAATCTTGAAACCAAATAGCGTTGACTGTTATTCTACTGAATGAATTTTTGCATCAACCTAAAACCACTGAGACCGAAAGACCGAAAAACGGAGCACTATAAGTTCGGTACCACCCTCTAATTTGGGATTATGTTATCAACAAATCTGTTGCCTAAGGCAAAGTAAGTGAACACTTTAGTGATCAATGGGCAGTGAGTGCACTTCACTGATTTCAGCGCAAAAAGCATGGTCCATAATAGGGAACTGAATACCTAAAAGTCAAGTGCTTCAGGCCAATGCACCAGATCTTAATCATGCCCAAACTTACTAATGCATTAGACCGATTTCTTATCCTGAAATATGACTTGGTGGATTGTATATCTATCACAGTCAGTTTTTGGTAAACAAACATTGGCCATTAAAAATATGGCATAAGATTGCAATTTTGATTACCTTTTCTTTAATAGAGTCTTAAAAGAGTTTTCGGCACTAAAATTCATATCGGATGGTCTCATTATTGTTGCCCTTTTAAGTTGAATTGAACACCAAAATGCATAAATTTAATTTGAAAATCAAACCTCTTTGTTACCACTTTAATAAACTGCCTTCTAAGGTACAGCATCTAAATCAAAATAATACTAATTTAATTTAAATGACTCAGGGAATCAGAATCACATACGTTGGCCAACAAAGTGATTGTTAGGCTGAGTATACGAACATTTTTCTTGGCTTGAGTTATTAAGAATGTAGGTGCTGCCAAAGCCATATGTGGGGGAATTGTAAGTCATCGCCATAAGTTGCATTCGAAAATAAAGTATCTCGTGTGAAATAAAAAAATACTTAGTCAAGACTTATGACCTTCTTCAAGACAGATTTGTGTGAGATTGTGGGAAAACAAAATGGAAATATATTTCTGTACCTAGAATTGTTATGATATATTTGAGACAAAAGACCAAATGCATTTTCTTTATAAAAAAAAAAAAAAAAAAACAGACTTACTTAAACAGAAAAGATTTAAATGCATTAAGTTAAAGAAAGCAATAAACCATCAACATTTCCCGTGTGCGACTGTGTGATCAAAAAATGACTTAAAATAAAGGTTTCTTTTCAAAATAACTACATATGTTTTCTGTTAACTTTTTCTCTTAAAACTGCCAACACGAATGTTTAGAGTGCGATTTTTTTTTCTTATATTATTTTAGTGAACAATTTTTTCCAATTTTCTTTTAATTTAATGAAAGGGTTTTATTCTTTATTCAAGAAATTTTTTATCCTTAGATTTTGGGATTAGAACGCCTCTCTCTTGATCCCAAAGGGAAAGTAAATTCTATAAAATTTGATGGAATTAATTTCCTTAAATGAATAGAAATATGAACTTTCATGTTTAAATCATTTAAAAAGAACATTTAAACAATGAAGGTACTCAGTTTAATGGGATTATGCTAACAACTTTAAAGTTCAATTAAATTTAGGTTGGTTAGATCGACATATACATTTCAGAATTAACATCATTTTGTATGATCCTAAGCAATACGATCAAGTTCAAAGCACATGCTATTCCAAATGAAATTACTAGACCACTAATTTAGGTGAAACTATTCTCTTTAATATAGCTATCTGTTTTCCTCCAGCTATAAATACAAAAAAAAAATTAAAAAGTTGAAAAACATTTATTTTGTTCTTCACATTCAAAACAACGAAAACGAATCGCCTTTAGATGACTTAGTACCTCCAGCTAAAAACAGAATGAGTGTGTGCTCGGTTGAACATAAATTATTCCACCTTTAAATGGGTTATTAGAGTGATGTTTATTGCATTTAATTGCATACAGCCAAGACCGTGTTTTTAGGTTTTACTTTTAACAATTCTTTTCTTACCTTCATATACAACAACAACGATTAAGAGTTGATTGATTTCTTTACGAGTAATAAGGGTGCTTAGCACTTTTCCTTTTTGGCTAAGTTATGTTGATTAAAGGCTTTCACTTCCAATGTTCAACATTCAGGCCGACCATTACACCAAATATTTTCATTTCTCTTGATTCTATTGGGATCGAGTGTCTTAGGATCATCGCCTCCGCTTCTACCAACCGCTAATAGAGAAAATGATGGAAATTAACTTGATTTTTGGTGTACTACTTAACTTAATCCAACATGTGCGAGCTAATGTCTCTGACGAATCAGCGTGAAATGTTCACGTAACGAAATAAATTTTCCACTTGAAAATTTGGTTTGAAAAAAGATGAAAAATTAAAATAAATTCTCTGGAAATGTTATATATTTTGTGAAAATTAAATTATCTGGTGGTAGTATATCAAATAAACAATACTTTGGCACACCCTAATCACCTGGACAATTTGAGTAGCTCGCATTTATAATAGTTATAAGGAAACAGTTTCTGTTGTGGGGTTTGAATTAATGACAGACAGAGCTCGAATTCTTCGTAGCTAAGACTAAAAATAATGGTAGATACTCCGAGTGTTCCCTCTTTTGCCTTACAAACGTGTGCTTAAAGTCTTTGGTACCTACTTGCTTCCGTAGTCTGGAAAAGTTGTAGATTACAATTCCTTCTATTAACATCTTAAAGAGATTCAAAAATCGAAGTAGGTTAAAAAAAAAAAACCTTTGTTTTAATGTCGAACATGTAAAAAAACATTAAACTGTCTAGATAATTTGTTTCAAACAGTAAAAAATGCTTTTGTTTCTACCATGTGGATTGTTTGTTCAAACAATATGAATTCCAAAAACATAACATATATCCGGAACCATAAATCAATATTACCATAATCGACTAACAATGGAAGCAAATGGGCGGACAATTTTCATGGGAGAAATCTAGGTCTGAAGTGCCTGCCAAGAAGTATTAGTGAAAAATGTTAATCCATTATTTCTCAATTCGAATTTGCATAGCTCACGGTCACGATGCACGCGTCGCCACTTGTCCGCAATTTGTATAATATACATTAAAATATTCTCACTCTCCATGCTTGTACAATTAACAACAAATAATAATTTATTAATAATAATTCATTGACCGTTTCTTTCGTTGCAGATCAATCGTCGTCCGGTTCATATTGGCAAACTCATGTCGTAACACCATCGTCGTCGTCATCATCAGTATTAGACTCGCCATTCTTTTCGGCGACACATGGTCTCGTACAAACACATCCCTCATTAGGGGGGAACAGTATACCGAGGCCATTGACAAGTAATAGTCTTGGTAGTGGAAGCAAAATTGGTAATACAGCCTATGTGGCTCCAAGTGTTGGTGGAGCTCTGAATTCAAGGCAGAGTTTAACTGGCGGTCGAATTGGTTCGATAGCTGTTAATCCAAATCCTAAGTCACCATTCAGACATTTAGATTATGCGACAAGCGCAACAGCTGAATTAAGGAGAAATCCATCCCTGTCTGCTCCAGATGAGTGCGCACGTGCTTGTCGAGAGGGTGAACCGCCGAGAATTTGTTACTATCATTTCACATTGGAATATTACACAGTCCTTGGAGCGTGAGTGTTTTTTTTTTTAACAATATATATTGTGATCTTAAATACATTACAGCTTTTAAGAGGGAAAATGTTTGTCTGTAATATGAAAAATATAATAATATTTTTTTTTAATTGCACATATTACCTTTGAAGACCTATGTCAACATTCGAAAAGTTGACTTAGAGCTAGGGAGTCTCTTGCTTGGATGTCCTATAAGACCATTTGAAAATTCGCGTCAGTGCGGAAATCAGTATAGTTTAATTTTTTACAATGGATATTGATACCCTAAACCCTTCGTACACAAAATTTGCAAACGTTCATACGGCAAATTTCTACTTCCGTATTAGGTTATTTGTATAGACTTCATAAGGCATGTGGACACTAGGAAATTTCTTGCTATGCAATGCCTCATATTTCATAACGTAAGCTTTGATTTTATTCTCAATTCCTTGATTCGTGCTCCGTTTGCACAATAAAAAAAAAAAATCAACGGGTCATAGTCGTTGCCGACATGCCGTTAGAGTTGTTGTTATTATTTTTGATTGCTCGTCGCGTCAATGGCAACATCTAGATACTCAATGTGCCTCCTTTAGTGTCAGCAATCTTATTTTCTTTAATCCAGCTTTTCACTTTCACACAGTTTTCCATTTCATTGAGAACCGAAGCAAAATCATTGGCGCAACAGCTGTCAGGCCACCAGATACACGAAGGAAAAGCGAACGAGCGAAAAGCAGTCTTAAGCTTGCAAGTAATTTGCCTGTCACTGCACCCGCACCCCCTCCCCCCTCCGCCTTAACAAATCTGTTATACTATTGCAACAGCAGCGGTTAATTCAGGTGTGATGCAGTCCCATTTGTATAAAGATGATTACGATTTATGTATACGAATCTATACACACCTGAAGGTTATCGAACTTTTGTGGTTACTTGTTGCTACTCTACTTGAAACTAGTACGCAAGTCCCTCCTTGTTTGTGAATAAGCAACACATGACGCTGCTAAATTAACGACAAAATTGCATCAGGTTAAAGAAAAAAAAAATAATAAAATAAAAGAAAAATGAACTTGACATGACTTTCACGCGCTGTACAGTAAGGCTTACTTTAAATTATGACACCCTGGGGGCTTGAGTGGCTCAAATTAATTTAAGAATTAAACACTTTCGAGTTCTCATTTCTTTCTAACTGGAAAACACACAGTCTTGTCTTAAACAATATCTTGGCTGGCGAGGAAGCTTATTGATTGCTTAAGAAATCTGTTTGTGTTTAAGTAGAAGTACCCGTGCGTTGACATAGTTTCTATGTGCGGTCACTTGTAGCAAAGAAGGCGGATTCGAATCCTTCTAGTGCCAAAAATGTTTTTATATCATCTTTCATGATTGTAATAGTTTGCCTTGGAAAAGTTCACCTCATTCAATCGTCAGAAACAAGAAGGTCCCTTCAACTCCTTACACGCACTCAAACAATTGTTAACGAGTGTAAGCCACTTAGGGAGGCTTGGTTATTTGGAGCTTTTGTACCACCCATATTATTATTACTAGGTAGCTATTCTTTTGAAAAATTACGGCTTTCATTGTTTGCTACAATAGAGAAAAAGTTATAAACTTGCATTTCCCTCATGCATTGTTGAAGTATTTACACTCCTCATAAATATTTTTCTGATTTTTATCAGAAATCTTGCACTGATATCAATTATCAATATTAAATTTAAGTTGGCAATTAAATAAATTGATCGCAGATAAGGGAACTATAATAGTTTAAATATGAACACCTTCAGCAAGCCCATGTAGCGGTTAAAAACCAATTTCCATATAAAATTGACATTCACCATTTCAGTTCGCTTAAATGTCACACTAATAAACTAATAATATATTTCCACTATTCGTTTCTACCAGTGCTTGTCAATTGTGCACACCAAATGCAACAAATACAGTATGGAGCCATTGTCAATGTGTGTTGGCTGATGGAGTCGAACGTGGAATTCTCACAGCGAACCGCATGATCCCTGGACCGAGTATACAAGTTTGTGAGAACGACAAGGTTGTTATCGATGTAGAAAACCACATGGAAGGAATGGAAGTGACACTCCACTGGCATGGTATTTGGCAACGTGGTTCACAGTATTACGACGGAGTACCATTTGTAACCCAGTGTCCAATTCAGCAAGGAAATACATTTAGGTAAATCACTGTTTGGTCTAGACATTTATAAATTACATGTGAATAATCTCACAGATACCAATGGACGGGTAATTCTGGCACACATTTTTGGCACGCACATACCGGTCTTCAAAAACTCGATGGTCTCTATGGAAGCATTGTTGTGCGTCAACCGCCGTCCCGCGATCCAAATTCACATTTGTACGATTTTGATTTAACGACCCATCTGGTGCTTATAAGCGATTGGTTACACGAAGATGCAGCTGAAAGATATCCAGGTCGTTTAGCAGTCAATACTGGCCAAGATCCCGAATCTTTACTCATCAACGGAAAGGGGCAGTTCCGTGATCCAAATACCGGATTCATGACAAACACACCATTAGAAGTTTTCACCATTACCCCGGGTCGCCGATATCGTTTCCGTATGATAAATGCATTTGCTTCAGTTTGTCCCGCTCAAGTGACAATTGAAGGACACGGAATGACAGTAATATCTACAGATGGTGAACCAGTGCAGCCAGTTGTGGTTAACACAATTATATCATTCTCTGGTAAGGTTGTTGTTTTTGGAGAATAGAAGAACACATGGCAGACCAAAGAAAAATGTGACAGTCTGTAAATTAGTAAGTCAACTCAAGAGCTTGACAACTTGTTCAGTTGAATGAGTCAGTCTTTATGGATTTTTATCCATACTTTTTATTTCTACTTCCTGCAAGAAGTTTTTTGCATTCATTTTAATTCAAAATTCACTCTTGGCAAAAAGTTGTTCACGGTAGTAAGGTGAATATATTTGTCCACACGAATGTAGAAACAATATCATTTATGTACTTATAATGATATAAATAAATTAAAATCAAGAAAAACGCACAGACGTTTTTCCCACTGAATGAATAAAATCGTGATCCATGAGCGAGCAAAAACTTAAAACTTCATAAAAACTTGATTTTTTTTCTTGATAAAAAAGAGAAAAGACGAAGTCGATCTATCGATCTCAATTACGCGACCGAACATTAAAATCAATTATTCTTGCACAAAGCTTTCAGCATCCTCTCCTCCCTTCCATCACAGTTATTGTAGAAAACCACTTCTATTACTACTTACTATTCTATAGCTCAAGAGACACTTGTTTCTATAACAATGACACACCCGGGTGAGAACGGAACTTCATACACTCAAATCGCAGAGTAGCTTTGTTAAACTCTTATAGATCAGACGTGTCATGGCTCTGAGGCTTCAATGGTTAGAACGGGGGAATGGGTTATGGACACTTTAATATTGAACTCATTTAAAATGCATACAAATCTATAAGAAAATTTAATCCCATACTATAGGCGAACGATACGATTTCGTTATCACGGCTGATCAACCCGTCGGAGCTTATTGGATACAATTGAGGGGCTTAGGTGAATGCGGTATACGTCGGGTGCAACAATTGGCCATTTTGAGGTATGCGCGAGGTCCATATCAACCTGCGTCACCGGCTCCAACATACGATGTTGGTATTCCACAGGGTGTGGTGAGTATATTATTTGCTATTGATATTTTCCGTTTTTTGTTGTTGTTGTGTTTTTTTTTTTATTTTCCGTGGGTGAGCTCTCTGCAGGAGCTACATTCATTCGAGAAAGATTTCAATGAACATTTAAAATTTCGTGTCTCAAAATAAAAATATAAGAATGTGGTAAGTTAAATAATTCTTTTTTGTGCGAACAGAAAAGGCAAAGTTGTAAATAACGAATATGTTTATTTTTGCTGTTGCTGTTGTTCCAAATGGATTGATACGCTATACCTACCATATATAGATATATGAATGTCTTTGGTGTATAGTTATTTTATCGTAGTTTAATTATTGAATTTATGCTATGACTTTAGATTTATGTTTCAAGAGCATTAAGGCTAACGACTTAGTCGTGACAGTCTGTAAATACGCTATTTAATTCAATTATTGTGGTAAACAAAAATGAATGAGAATATTGCAAGAGTAGTTAATAAATCAAAAATCTAATGCGAATCAATAAAGTTCGAACCGAAATGATTGAATTTCACGTCAACCCCAACCGAACGCATCCGGTTCGGGTGATTCGCCCTGCATAAGAATCCGAATTTGAAAAAAAGGATCAATAATATCATTACAAGAAAGAAATATGGAGTGCAAGACGCTGTCGAATGTACTTGCCATAAATCAGTTCTTCTAGAAAGACAAAGCATCTTATTTAAAATTGTATTGAAATTGTATTTTTGACTAAAATTTATTTTATCGCCTTCAAAATTGATCCTTCCTAGTGCAAGACAGAAAAACCTTTGAAAGTGAAAATAAAAATATTTAGCAATGTTTTTAATTGAAAGGATTTTCCAGCAAGAAAATAATTAAAGAAAAGATAGTAACATTTATCTTCAATAACTGTTTATATAACTTAGATTATTTTATTTCATTCAACTTCCGACCTTTATAATACAATCCAAATTTTACGTAGAATTTTGTATATATATTCTTTTAAAGAAACTAAAGTATAAAGTGTAAATATCTTCTTAACAACTTTCCTCTCCACTTGTAAATTAATACAAATATCTTCTTTTCTTTTTTTTTCAAACCAAAAATATGGAAACAATTGTAAACACAAACACAAAATGTAAATTGACACAACACCAAACAAAATATATTTACCCAAATATATTGAATATACTTGTGTATGTGTGTACATATAATGAAAACCCAAATTTACCTTCACCAACCCGGGTAAATGGCCCCAAAACCAACTAAAAAAAATATCCACCAACCTTAAAAAAATATATATATGCATATCCGAACCGAACTAACAACCCGAAAAGGTAATGAATCCATTGGATGCGCAATGTAATCGAGTTCGTGACGATGCTGTTTGTGTGAGCCAACTTAAAAATGCCCAAGAAATTGATCGGGGAATATTGGATCCAAAACCTGATGTCAAAATATTCCTTCCTTTCCGTTTCTATTTATACACACCAGAGGAGTTGTTCCAGCCAAACACCTACAATCGGTTTTTGGGTAAGTTAACCTTCTCGAAGTATTGATATTCAGATCTGTATTGAAAAAATGATATTTGCTCACAAAGTTGCCCCAACTGGAGACCATGTCATCTCATTGATCGATGAGATCTCTTACCTGTCAGCTCCGGCGCCCCTTACATCACAGTTTGATGACATTACCCCCGAGCAATTTTGTAATGGAGACAATCGTCCAGCAGATTGTGAAGCGAATTGCATGTGCACCCACAAAATCGATATTCCTCTGAATGCTGTCGTTGAAGTTGTTGTCGTTGATGAAGGTATGTAATTTTAAAGTGTTCATTCAATAAAAATAAAATTGCTAAATAATGTGAGGGCGGTCTGCTTTGACAGCTATAAGTTTACTCTCCCCGACCCCCACACACACGAAATCAAGCACGTTCACTCCGCGCGCCGCCGCCGTGATCATGTATTTAATAAATCAATAGACATTAGAAGATATTAAAGATTCAACAAAATTAGCTTGGGTTAAATTTACTCAGAG
This sequence comes from Sphaerophoria rueppellii, assembly GCA_920937365.1. Taxonomy (NCBI): domain Eukaryota; kingdom Metazoa; phylum Arthropoda; class Insecta; order Diptera; family Syrphidae; genus Sphaerophoria; species Sphaerophoria rueppellii. Next base: position 933,960 of record CAKKXW010000002.1, read on the forward strand.
GAAGTTCATAATTGTGTCTAATGAAGAGTACTTACCTAATTGATGATTGAACTATTATTTTTTCTCGTTGTTATTCAATGTTTTCCGGAAAAAAAATCTTTTATTCGGACATTTAGTACTAAGCACTAAGTATTCTGAATTAACATACTAAATAACTATGATTATTTGATAAGTGAGAGCTCTTTAAATAAATTGAAAATATTTTGCAATAGCATTTAACTTTTCTATAAACTTTTCTAGTTCAACAACCTAACTTAAGTCATCCCTTCCATTTGCACGGATATGGGTTCAATGTTATTGGTATTGGCCGCTCTCCCGACAGCAACGTTAAGAAGATCAATTTGAAGCACGCCTTAGATTTGGATAGACGAGGTCTTTTGCATCGACAATACAACCTACCTCCAGTCAAGGACACAATAGCTGTTCCAAACAATGGCTACGTAGTTTTGAGATTTAGGGCTGATAACCCCGGTAAGATAAGAAAATTCTTCTAAAGGATCAAAAATAATAATTTAACCTGCATAAAACATTAAAACTAACGACCTTGTTTTTAGGATTCTGGTTGTTCCACTGTCATTTCCTGTTTCACATCGTCATTGGTATGAATCTTATCCTTCAAGTTGGTACAAACGCCGATTTGCCGCCAGTTCCTCCAGGTTTTCCGAGATGCGGTGATCATTTGCCACCAATACCTATAAACTAAATGTTTAAACATTTGCTTAACGCAAAAAAAAAACAGACTAAACTATCTATCACCTCTTACCCAAGACCCTTCAATACGAAAACAATTATTTAGACTGTATAAAAAGAAAAATTTAGGAAACGGAAAAAAACTCACATTAAAGAGCGGTGAACTATACAGAGTCTAAAAAAATTGAATATAAATAGATAAATAATAATTTGTTCGTTAATTAATCGTAACTTTATTGTATTACGAAGCCATGCGCAGCAGTCATAATGGAGTAGACTAGGCAAAACATTGCAATTTATATGTGTTCCGTGCATTTAAAAAAACATAATTTCAGAACCTAAACTACTTCTCCTCCTGACTATATTCACCTTTTTGTTTCATCTCATTCATAAGTTCATATATTTGTTTTGTTCATAACTTCATTCAATCGTTCTTTCCTTTTCATTTTAATTCCTCTCGTGTAAATCTTGTAAAATCAGAAAAAACAAAAAACAGAAAAATCTTGCCCTTAGTTAATTTTCCGTCATTGGACGTAATTCTTAAATTCTATTTTCTTAGATATCTTCAAATGATATAATTTTTACCACTTTTTTACCGCTTTTTAAAACTTCGACTACGTCCAATGTCTAGTTGAATTAAGCTTTTGTACAGAATATTTTATTTTTACTTTAGCTTTACATACAAAATATTTTTCATTTTTACACATGTATATTAATGGTTCTTAAACAAAGTAGCACTTTATAAAAATGTATATTGAAAGTTTCCCTTCTTGAAATTACATGTTTTATTCATTGTAACAAAAGTATTTAACTGAGTTCTGCTTATGTTAATTGTAAAAAAAAAAAATAAAATAAAAAAAAACATCCATATTTATATAGAATAATTATTTTGTAAAAAAAAAAGACCAAGTTTCGTTCTTGTGTTTTCACTGTAATTTATAGTTTTCTTACTTTGAAATTTGTTTATAAAATCGACGACAACGTAACGAATATTAAACACTCCCAAATGTGCCTGAGTGGTAGGGTTAAGTTTATAAAAAACAAAAAAAAAACAATAGCAAACATCTTTAAGTGTTCAGAGTAATACAAAAATGCTTTATTTTATTTCTCTATGTTAAATAAAAATATTATATTGTATAATATATTTTTTATCGGCTCGGTTTTGTTTTTGTCCTTACAATGTTTAGTTATTTTTATTTCCGTCAATAACAGTAAATAATTGGTTGCAAAGAATTCTCCTGTATAGCAAAACACCATCCCTATCCGCAAGAAGTGTACATAAAAATATTATGAAACACTTAAAATGAGTAAGTTTTTTCATTCTTTCACTTTAATTTGTTGCAATTTTCAACTTTTGATCGAGACAGTGTGCAAAAATCATCCTTTTCCGTATTCAAATATTTGAATAATAAAAACTCATTTATTTAATCCCAGGTTCTGAACCCATTAGATGCTATTTGTGATCGTAAGCGTGTAGATGCTGTTTGTGTGACGCAGTTACAAAACTCAAATGAGGTTGACAAAGGAGCATTAGTTGATCGCCCGGATGTCAAGATATTCCTGCCTTTTCGATTTTATGAATACACACCCCGTGATCTTTTTGTCGCCAACACATACAATAAATACCTTGGTAAAAATCTTTATATCCTCAACATACAATGTTTGCATGATTTGTGCGTTTTTTTAGTTGCACCTGGAGCTGACCATCTGATTTCACTGATTGATGAGATTTCTTACATGTCCCCGCCATCGCCAATGCTTTCACAATTTGATGATATTCCCTCAGAGTACTTTTGCAATGGAGATAATCGTCCTCCAAATTGTGCTCAAAACTGCATGTGCACCCACATGATCGATATTCCACTTGGAGCCATTGTCGAAGTTGTGGTAGTCGATGAAGTTCAGCAAACAAATCTAAGTCATCCATTTCACTTGCACGGAACTTCATACTATGTTGTCGGAATGGGTCGATCTCCTGATACAAGTGTGAAAAAAATAAACCTGAAACATGCCTTGGATTTGGATCGACGAGGAATGTTGAAAAGGGATTTTGATAAACCAGCTCTCAGGGATACAGTTGCGGTACCAAATAATGGGTATGCTGTTCTCCGATTTCGTGCTGATAATCCCGGCTACTGGCTTTTCCATTGCCATTTCCAGTTCCACATTTTAATTGGAATGAATCTTGTTATACACATTGGGACACGCAAGGATCTACCACCTGTGCCACCGAATTTTCCGCGCTGCGGGAACCATTTACCTCCAATAACACTGTATTAAAAATTAATGTGTAAGAGATTATAAATATCCTTTTGTAAATTATGCCAAATTGTCTGTTTAATTATTTTTGTTTGCATTTTACTTTACTTCCTTCTTGAATTTCGTTTTCCAAATGTTCTTTTTTAGAAAAAATATTTTTGAATACCCAAATAATTAGAGAATTCATGAACAAAAAATGTTTCCTTTTTCAAACTCTTGTAGCGCTTACAGTAAATTAGTAAGTTTCAGAAATGCCATTCGAGGAATATTTTTATTACAAAATTTAATATTAAGTTACGAAAAATGGCCGACCAAAATAAACAAAACGCAATCTTTTGTTAGCCTTAGCAATATGTATTTGATAATTTAATTAAACTTGAAAAAATAATACCTTATTATTCTTATGATTTTAAAAAATAAACAAATTATTTTAATTGATTTTTATTTTTTATTTTTGTTTGTATTCTACGACAGTGGAATTGCTCCTCTAGTGATTTTGCACTTTTTATTTCATACGGAGATGACATGACAGGGTAATACGAAAAAAATGGTAATAAAAATAAAATTCAAACTGAAAAATTTCAAAATTAAGATTTTAAGCAACAATTTCAATGTAAATTTATCTTTATTTTTCACTTTTAAAACAGATACACTTATTACCTACTCATAATAATGCATTATTGTCGAGGAATGTTTTTAGTAAAATAATTACGAACAATAATGATTTTAACCAATATCTCGGCTACCAGGTCCTCAAACCCATTTCGAAGATTAGAGTTCGAGCAGACCTTTCGATTGATGAAAAAAAATGTCTGTCCAAAATGTTGGCATATTTTTCGAAAATCATGAAGCAATCGATTTCGCTAAGTGTAACATATTTAATGGTTCTCATTATTCTGAGCCCACTACTGAAAGCCAAACTCAATTCCGAGCTCTGGTTGCCGAGATATATTGCGTCAGAAGTTAATAGGTTTGATCGATGTGCGCTCTGAGTCGCTCTTTGGCGCTCTGATTTAGCATAGCACTGAGCTGTTCGATATGGGTCTTTTTTCGTCCCGATGCATTTCCACCGATGTGTAGTACTGTAGTCAGTGCTCGCACCGATAGTTGTGCTTCTGACTGTTTGGCCACTAAGTTTTTTTTTGTGGGGCGCGAGAATAGAGGCGGAGCTGTTCGAGATCCTAAAGATTAAGTATAAGGTATATCTCATCTCTGTTCGAATCAGCTGTTGCTATACAACAAAGAGAAAAAAAATTGAGACACAATTTGAAATCCCTGAATACATCAGTATTTACCATGAACATTTCATATGTATGTATGTACCCATCTGCTGCGCCGTATAAGTGCCTATACCCGACATACAAACAAACATACATATAGAGAAACCAAAACATTTTTTTTTACTTTTTTCTGAGTGAAATAGATTTCGTGATATTAGGGCCAATTCGTTCAAAGTGGGTTAAATCTTCAATTTGATTATAACAGATTCTCCTTAATTAAGAATTTAAAATCCGTGATATTCAAAGAGCGTTTGTTCACTTTGCTTTCTCCTTGATTAACAAATCATGGTTTTTCTACAAATCGTTCCATTTTCCAGTCTATCAGTCAGTTTTGGTGTCAAAACTTTATCAAGGATTAATGTCGTTTTCCATTGGCAGTCCAGAATTATTTGGAAGAGTTCAGAAGCCTTCTTAAACCATTCCATTGGACTGACTTTGACAGACGGAATGCTTCTGTGAAGAGCAGAACTCTTCCGTTTTGAAAACAGAAGCGTCCGAAGAATGACACTTTCATCATAACCCGTTCCATTAGAGGTACAAAAAGAAACGTCAAAAAAAGACTAATGGAAAACGACATAAGATTTTTTTTTGTCAATCATTGTCTGTCAGGAATTTAAATTTGAAAAGGAGTTTTGCTTAAGATATCCAATAAAAGTTGTTATATGGATATTCAGAGCAAAATGTAATTTTTTGAGGTTTCTATGTAAATGATTGGATCTTTATTTCATTTAAAAAGGAATTTTCGCTGTTAGAAAATGAACAGCAGCCAAATTAATGGTCACCACGACCACGCTTACGGACCATATCACTCAACCGCAAAAAGGCTGCCCGATGTCTTCTATTTCCTCAAGAGTTCCATCTTTGAGATTTTGAAACGACACGCTCGGCTGTTGGCGAAGACCTCATCATTCACGTGGCCCAAAAGGAAAAATCAACGACCCAAAAATGCTTTAGGTAGTTTTGTGAACTATTTCCATTTTAGTAATGTAGTAAAATAACACCTCTCATTGGGAAACCCTCTATCAGATGCATATTAGTATGAAGTTCATTAAAAAAAATAAATATCGCATCATAAGAAATATTGCTTATCAAAAATACAAATTTTATTCATAGTTTTTTAATTCTTTTTTGTTTAAAAAGTTAATTTTTTCTCCAATAGTTATACAGTTAAATGTCGAATTTTATGCTCATTTTTTTAATTTGATGGAATTCTCTTTGAAAAAGTACGATTTTTCGCCATTTTGGAGTTTTTGAGCCTTTACTACTGAGTAACGAAGAAACAGTTTATCATTTTTATCATTTTCTTTTATCACAGAACCGGAATACGGGCCCAGGAAGGGAAGAAGAATAAGTGAAGCATTTTCCTAAGTAGTGTGAGTTTCACAAAACAAACGCATTACAACAGGGCTGGTCTGCAGTTGAATGATTAATCTCAGGGGCGCAAAGTGAAATTTGATTGAATCAAGATTTCATCGATTTTGCTTAAACTTTTTTTTCAATAGGCCAGTTCCACCTAACAACATCTCACTGAGATCTCAATGTCACTTTGACTGAGGAAAAATCATTTGGTGGAACAAAATTCTCAGTTCTCATTGAGATAAAATGGTTACCTTACAAATTGTTGTTGTGCATATGTCAAGCACGTCAATATAGCTGAGTGAGAAATCGAATCCAAAAAATTTTCATCTCAGAAATCTCAGAAAAAAATCTCAATTCTCAGCTGAGATTTTTTGTTCCACCTAAAAAATCTCTGAGATCTCTGAGATCTCAGTGAGATGTTGTTAGGTGGAACTGGCCTAATCTCAATTCTTTTTTTGGGACGCATGGTGTTTTAATACTAAAGGTGCACATGCACGGTTTTTAATGCTTAATTTTTTTATTTTCCACTACATTTTCTTAATTTTTCATCTGTAATTCATCACGTTTATTACGCCTATTTTGATCGTTTTTAAAAGCAAATTCTATGAACAACTTGAACAAGCATTTAATATCATGGTCAGACATATGGCATTGCGGAAGGAAATAACCTTTTCTTCTTGCACCATCAATTATAAAATCAGTTTCATGAAAGTGTTTTGAACAAACAACGGACTTAGAATTTATTCCATCCAATTTAAGAATTTCTATCCACTTTTCTCTTTTCCATTCAGCTTTCGGAAATCTTCAAAATTGTCAAGGTATGTATATTTTAGAGCATTCAAATTCTTGAAGATTTAATTCACAATAGACAGGGATTCAAATATTGACAAGGGGAAAATATAGAAGTATTTTTAAGTTCATTGTAATACAATCAACAAATAAAAACTTTTCGAAACACGATGGAAGAACTATTCAAAACAACCGTGCATACCACGAGAACTCAACGATTTGCAGCGCCTTACCATCACAGAAATAATACACTCCTGAACTCGACTGACAACACAATCAAAGTTTGACACAGGCCCCAAAAATTGACATCATCAAACATTTTTGTTGCTTCACTCACGTATACTGTACTTCTTATTCAATAGGTTCCACCTAACAACATCTCACTGAGATCTCAATGTCACTTTGACTGAGGCAAAATCATTTGGTGGAACAAAATTCTCAGTTCTCATTGAGATAAAATGGTTACCTTACAAATTGTTGCTGTGCATATGTCAGTCACGTCAAAATAGCTGAGTGAGAAATCGAATCCAAAAAATTTTCATCTCAGAAATTTCAGAAAAACATCTGAATTCTCAGCTGAGATATTTTTATTCCACCTAAAAAATCTCTGAGATCTCTGAGATCTCAGTGAGATGTTATTAGGTGGAACTGGCCTAATGTTATTTATCAATAACCTGGAACGTACGAAAATGTCAGTTCCACATTCCACTGCAAAATAAACAAATTTTTCCCGTCATTTCAATTATTTCATAAGCTTTTCTAGATAGTGAATATTTTGCAATGTCCTCCAATAAAATAAATGTTCATAGTTTACAGCAAAATATGGATATTCTGTTATCATCAACAGAAAATTCTCCTAAACGCCATAAAAAGCGAAAGAAACACCGCCATCGTCCGTCGTTGCCTAGTGATGAAGAATGCATAGATGTTACATCCGATATTCCGTCTACGTCCATACGCATCGCTCCACAGGAACGCTCAGAAAAACACCGAAATGTTAGCGCTAACCTCAACAAGCTATGCACGACACCACCTTCCCTGAAATCTCTCTCTGGTAACAAGAAACGTAAGGTAAAAGGCAAAGAAAGTGGCACGTCTAGTGACGAAGAACGCTGGCTTGATGCCATTGAGTCTGGCAAACTTGAAGAAGTAGATGACGAACTGAAAAAGATCAAAGACCCAAAGCTTATGACTGCCAGACAACGGGCAATGTATGAACGCAGCACTGACAAAGAACCAAGTCCAGGCGGAGAGATTCTGATGTCATTGCCCACTGGTTACAAAGAAAAAGTTATGACCGCCGAGGCTATTGAAAAGGCACTTCTCAAGTCACAAAAACGTAAACAGCTTGCAGACGAAAAGCGAGAAAAAGACAAAAAGAAGACAATGGAACGACTTTTGAAGAAGCAGGAAACCAAGCAACGGTCGCAGGGAAAGAACAAAGCCATAAAAACACAAGAGCCTGTTATAACCTATCGGGACACTTATGATGGTCCAACAATATCGTTGCCACCAGAATTTGACTTTCCCCTAAAGCCACAAGTAACTAAGGATCCACCAAAGCCTATTCTCTGTGGAATTCCAGGTTGCAACAATATAAAGATATACAACTGCTCGAAAACAAATCTGCCTCTTTGTAGTTTTGTATGTTATCGGAAGAATGTCGCTGCTGTTAGGGAAATCATGTGTTGAGCAAAAATTCTTGTATAAGATAAATAAATACAAAAGCATTTATTGGTTCTGAACAAAATTGTTTATTATTTCTTGTTGTTCGGACTCGATCATCTGCAAATGATGGTACTCAGTCTTGAGTCTTTCCAATTCTATTGACTTCTCAAGGATTTGGCCCTATAAATGAAATTTATTTTGAAAGGAATTGTAATCTTGGATTATAAATATACCTGAAATATTTGTTGTTCAGCTTGCCTCTGTTTGGATATCGTTTTCAAGAGATTCTGAGTGCTTATGGCACGAATTCTTTCCTTCTCTACATCCTTTGCGAAGTCATTGAATATCTTTTGGAATTCCTCGGCATATCGTTTGAAGTCTTGCAGTTCTGTAGATATAGAAAATGTAAACAACGTATAGGAAAATTTAATACGGCTTACTCGTTGCGAACTCCAGACATTCTTCTCGAAGCTCATTTGCTTCAAATGCAATTTTGGGATCTTGTACTCGAAGACGATAAATATCATCGATGTATAAACCAGCTTTTTGCAATTCTTCGGCCATTTTTTAATTTTCGTTTAGAAACAATTTTTTGTTGTTTTGACATGGTTGCTAGGGACAGTGGTTATAAATATAAAAGAGCAGTTATTTAACGGAAGTACTCGAAGTACTCCAATGTCCTATTCTTATTGACGGAAATATCGAATTTCATTTGGTATTGCTCTTTATAAATAACTTTTGAAATTCGTCCGTTGGTTTCCCGTGGTCATTGTTAAAATCGGAGGCTGTAACCCCTAAAAAAATGTGAGGTTAAGTTTTATATCTATTAAACTACGTTTGTTGACCATAAGTCCATAATTAATTTTTACCTTGTGGTTTGTGGTCGAATGAAGAAAGCACCCCTTTTCCCCTGAAGCTACTTTTTGTGATCTCTAATTGGACAAACAAAATTTAAATTCTGCCAGTCCAAATTAACCAATCGAAATCACAAGTTGTCAGCGTCACTCCGTTTCGCTATTGGAAATCGGCAATGACTGAAATGTCATCTGTCAAACCAAGAAAAACGAATTTAACTTTTTTTCTCAAATACATAAAAAGACAGAAAACTCCCAAGTATTTAAGTAAAAGTATCAATTATTTGGTGATTATTTTATTCCGAAAAGAATAAGTTAACAAATTTTGTATTTCCTCTAAACTGAACTATAAGTGTTCCAGCAAAAAATTGCTGAACTCTTTCGAAACAGCCACAAAATTGAGGCCAGCAGCAGCAGTAGTGGGCCAAAAGCTAGCGATATGTCTGGCGATCAAAAAACCCTTCTCAAGGGTCATCCATCTCAATATGTAAAATTAAATGTTGGAGGACGCTTGTTCTATACAACAATTGGAACTCTCACTAAACATGATACAATGTTGAGTGCCATGTTCAGCGGACGCATGGAAGTATTAACAGATTCAGAGGGTAAGTAAAGAAGGGTCTTACCAACCCACCTGACTGGTTGCATATTTTTAGATTTATAAATTAAACAATTTTCTTTTATTTTCATTAGGTTGGATACTAGTTGATCGCTGCGGTTCTCACTTTGGAACAATTCTAAATTATCTCCGCGATGGAACAGTACCGCTTCCTGAATCACACAAAGAAATTGCCGAGCTTCTAGCAGAAGCAAAATACTATTGCATTACGGACTTGGCCCTCTGCTGTGAACGCGCCCTCTTGAGCAACCAAGAACCAAAACCCATATGTCGCATCCCACTGATAACTTCCCAGAAAGAAGAACAACTTTTGATTAGTTCTTCCTCCAAGCCAGTCGTCATACTGCTAGTAAATCGCCACAACAACAAGTATTCCTACACCAGCACTTCCGATGACAATTTACTCAAAAACATTGAATTGTTCGACAAACTCTCGCTGCGATTCAGTGTTCGCATACTCTTCATCAAGGACGTAATTGGATCGAGTGAAATATGCTGTTGGTTATTCTATGGTCATGGCAAAAAAGTTGCTGAAGTCTGCTGCACATCAATTGTCTATGCAACTGATCGAAAGCACACGAAAGTGGAATTCCCGGAGGCACGAATATATGAGGAAACATTGCAGGTATTGCTCTATGAAAACCGTAATGCCCCTGACCAGGAATTGTTGCAGGCGACTTCATCGGTTCGCGGCGGTGTTGGTGGCTCTGGTATGCAACAATACACTAGTGACGAGGAAGAGGAGCGCACTCATTTGGCCCGGTTACGCTCGAATAAGCGCAATAATCCCACATGATTTGTAAACCAACTGCAGGTGAGGTCCCATCAAGTCAGAGCGACGAAAGCCTCATCATCCAATTGCACTATCGGTGGCTAAATTACTGCCAAAAATGTCAGCGCAATTTTTAATTATATTCAACCAAAATAAATATGTCGAAAAGGGAAACAATTAACGAAAGCTATTAACTAATTCAAACAGCTTTTGAAGTGAATATTTACTCTTCCGAATCGAAAGAAAACCCAACCTGTCCCAATCCAAACCGATTTCGAACCAATTCCACTTGTAAAATTTCAATTTTTATTTTGTATTTGGTTACTTGTTTCAAAAGGAAAATATTTAAGAAGAAAGAAAAGAAAATTGAAGGAACCGACTGAAATTGGACAAATGTTTCATTTTTGTTTGTTAATCTTTAGATTTAAATTATTCTATATAAATTACTTTTGTTTAACAATTGAAACCATCCCGTAACGTGTGTGTAGTATGGAGTTATCATGAACTGTTAAATTATTATTTTTGTATGTAATAAATGTAAAAGTATTATATTCAAATGTAATTTACTGTTTATTTAATTTTCGAGCTTATGGCTTAGCGCTTCCCTAAATTAACTAAAGTTCAAAGTAAGTTTGTCCCGATTAATAAGCAATGCGATCAGCACTTGGAGTTACTTTACCTGCAGACAATACCCCTGAACATGACAATCAGGAAACTGAGCAACTTGATGCAGTCAATTCATCCAATAACCCACCGTTGTCCTTTCATAATTGCCATCGAAATCCAAGTTATTGCCTTGATTTGCCCCGCTCGACAGTCCGTTTCAATCACAGACTTTTCCTTTCAGGAAAATGAAATTGATAGGCATGCAAACTATGAATAAACATCTTTTTTTTTTGTATTTAAATATACTGTATTTAAATTTATTGATACCTTCTATAATGTTTCTCCATTTCGACTGATATTAAAGTCAACTTGCAATTAAAAAACAAAATATTTTTAAAGATACACCTTTGTATTTGCATGAACCAAAGGAATGATTTCGATTTTGACTTTATATTTGTAACCACATAAACGTAAAAGGAATCATAAGTCATACAAAAAACGTTGAGAAAATAAATGAAAAACCAACTTCAGATGGAAATGCTAACTATTTTTAACAGAACAAAAAGAAATACAACGTTTAGTTTGTTTACGAACGCTGGTGATACTACAAAATGATTAAGTACTGAGAAACACGGAGATACCAACTACTACGCTTAGCAAAGTTACATACAATTTTAATTTTTAATTTTATTTTTTTATCGCTTTTTTAGTTGCATTTTTATGAATGCGTTCATTTTTGACTTGTGAATTTGTCTACCGTTTACGTCGTTGAAGATGTAGAGGTTGTGGTTGACGCTGCTGCGGTCGATGATGTTGCTGCCGATGAAGTGGATGAAGAAGTTGATGACGATGCACCACTATCGCATTCTGCTGCATTAGAAACAGCAGCTTCGGCGTCAGTCTTCAAGCGTTTATTTGAGTTATCTGAGTCACACGTATTATCAGCTGGTGATGGTGAAGCAGAACGTTTTAGCGACTGTTGGAGACTGACATCGGCAGCATCAGCTTCAGCAATCTGTTTAGCCAATAGAACAGGCTCTGTTTCTTCCTCTTTGAGTTTTGTGGGCATGTTAAGGAGTTGCTCTTTGAAGCGGACAATAACGGCGGTCATATTGTCGCATCCAGTACCGTCTCCCAATGTATTTGGAGCAAGGCACTTGTCGAAGAGCTGTTCACAGAAAACATTGAACAATTTATTGATTGTTTCTATATTTTCAAAATTTTAAACTAACCTCTTCGCAAACTTGTGAAACCTTTTTGTTTGCATTTTGGAGTCTCTCGCGAACAAACTGCACAACTTCCTCACTTGACATGAAATTCCATATACCGTCACAGGCCAGAATCATAAATTCATCGTCTTTATCGATAATCAGTTTTTTTACGTCTGGTAATGCTGAGATCATTTGTTCCTCGGGCAGGAGATCCGAGTTCTAAAAAGAAACAAACAAAATTAAAATTAATTGAAGGGAGGACAGTTCTTGTTCAAACAAACCATCTTATAGGCATGATCACCAATAGCACGCGACAAATTTAGTCCGCCATTCACACGACCATCGAGGGTTACCCTTCCACCAGCTTTGGTGATGCGGTTACTTTCAAGTTCGTCCTCTGGTTTGTGGTCTAAGCTCATTTCTATGGCTTTGCCGTTGCGACAGACGACACAGCGAGAATCACCAGCATTTGCAACATATAAATCTCGCCCATGAAGTAATGCAACCACTGCGGTGCATCCACTGTCTTTTCCTGGTTCTTCAATCATATTGGCACAGAACTTTTCATTAGCCAAGGCGTCTTCTACATCATCCTCGTCCTCTTCTTCCTCCTCCTCGTCTTCTTCGTCATCATCATCGTCGTCTTCGTCATCAGAACCGAATCCTACCCCTCTGGTTTCTTCGTCGGTACTGGAGTTTTCATCCGCTATAAACAAAATAATTAATAATAGAAATTGTTACAAGCTGTCGATTTTGTTTAGTGAACACAAGTGGTATTGGAAAGAAAGTCATAGGTTATAGGAAAATTTTCGCAAGGATTACCTTGAAAATCAGCATCGCTATCGCAGGAGCTATCGTCGTCCATGTCTGTGGACGAGATGCCGGAATTAGCAATTTTTTTTGCAGCACGATTAAGTGCAAGAGTAGGACTTTTTTCACTAGACGAAGCCGGGGCTGCATTGCAAACTTGGGAAGGCGAGGACACTTCACCATTCTGCTGCTTTGCTTTTGATGCAACTGGAGAAGCTTCATTAGATGCGGCTGCATCTGAAGAAGAAACTCCTTCGGATGCTACAGCTTTTCCCGAAGTGACACTTCCGTTTTGAATGGATTCTTTAAGAGCGCTCTTGACACTGCTGTCTGGACTGCAAGCAACACTTGATCCATTAGCCGTGATAGGCGCTTTTTTATCGCATGTTTCTTTTATCTGATTCGAGCTGCTGCTGCTAACTGTGGAATCAACGTCTACTTCCATTTTAGAGTTCTGAACTGTTGTGGTTTCAGGAGTTTCATCTTCTTGTTTAATTTTTGAAGAACACGAAGCTGATTCATCTGGAATAAATTTGAGTTATTGGAAAATAATAACCCGTAGACTAATGTTATGTTACCATTTTCTTGCCGTCTCCGTCCTCTCAAATAAGGCGATTGTGGTTTAGAACCACTTGGTCCGTCGATAAGTTTTTTGATGATGGGCATTGACGGAGCAACTGCGGCCGCCACGGGTGCAGGTGCGGCGACACCCTTGTACTTCTCTAGGACAGCATCGAGCGGAAGATTACCTTCTTCTCGCAACTCAGCCAAATTTTCAACCTCAGCGTCGTCGTCTTCAGCAGTACTATCGTCCATATCAACATTACGCTCTCCTGCCAAGATTTTCAGTACCTGGATGACATCCTCTTCCAAAAGCGTTGCATCGAAGCCAAGAAAGGCATCTTTTAGAGCAAGTTCGAAGTCACCACTCTTATAAGTTTCAAGATTCTTCAGAAATGCTGGCAATTTGTCGGCGCAATGTGCCGCAACTTCGGCGCCACCGTGGCCATCATACACAGCAAAGAAGGATGTATTCTTATCAAAGTTAAGTATCGAATTGTGAGCGTCCTAGTTTCAAAAGCAAAAATTGAATTCGGATTGCAACACAAGCAAAAAACTTAGAACTAACCTCTTGACTGTTCCGCCATCCTTGCATCGAGCTAGCGCCTACCGAAAGGAAGTCGCTCATTTCATCCGTGGAGAACTTCTCCACTTTTGGTTCGGATAGATAGGCTCCCATTGTTTCGCCGTCGTCGTCGTCGTCGAAAAAGTATCCTACGAGCGGGAGAATGATTCCTTTTTTGCTTTTTTTAATTTTATGAAAGCAAGAAAATTTCAATTGTTCACCACAATAGCGGCGACGACTCGACAACTAGCAATAGCGAAGTTCAAAATGCTATCTCTTTCGCACTTGGATATCGTCAGATAATCCCACCGAGGTGAACTAAGGGCAGAACGGAATAGTTAGCTTTGCTATACGAAGAATTCAGTTCCACAAAAAAAATTATTTTCCCACAATTTCTCACCACACGCTTTGTGATAGGGAGTCGCGATTTTTTCTTTACTTCAAACCACCAAAACTGTACAATAAACACAGCAAATAACCACAACTATATATTTTTGTAACTTTATTGGTTGTATATTCCTATTCTGTTTTAAAATACTAATTCTCTTGCGTTTAACTGAATAATTATTTATTTAAGTTAACTATTATGAAAAAACTCAGTACACATAGGCAGAACGCAAGGAGAAGAAATGCGCGAATGGCGAACATTTTGCGAAATTTCTTGTTCTTGTTCACTTTGATATATGTTTATCTCGTTTTTCCTCATTTGCTTGCCGTGTTTTCAAAATATGGACATCTTTTACCGGTGACAGATACACTAGTGGTTTTCCTCCTTGTGAATGCTGATGAAAGTAGCGAAATAAGGCTATCCTTTTTTAAGAGGTTGTTGTCGTCTTTCCTAATTATAAATGTATAACGGTGGTATAAAGGTTAGCTAGCATCGCTTATAATAAAAGTTGTAGTAATAAACAGTAAAGTAATGGCCAGTTGCACCAAACGCTTTTAAATATTTATCGCTTCGTTAAATTTTAAAATGTCATTTATCGGTTGCTCCAACCAATCTTATTTTTAAAAGGCCGATAAACAAGCCGATAAACTAAAATGTCATTTTTCTCCAGATAAATTTTAAAACCGATTTTTAATGAAAATATCTTAAAAAAAAAATCTCACTTTTGACAGGATATGTGAACGTTACAAATTACAATTCAAAAACATATTTGAATTAAATGGATCGCTGGATATGAATAGGTAAAATCCATTATTTTTCTCCTTAATTATTTCTAATTCAATGAAATAAATTACTACAGAATTTTAGATTGGTCATCCTCCTCATCTAATGACGATTTATTTAGGGAAGTAACAAGACGTCCAAGAGTTCTTCGAGTTCACAATTAAGGTTCAGGGTTTCCAAACAGTGCGTAGATCAACTTATGGGATTATTTGGTACTCAATTGGAGTCGAAAAATTTCAGAAACCACCCCGTAAGTGCGAAAAACCAATTACTTATTACATTGCGTTTTTATGCTTGAAGTCAAGCCCGCAGATTGATTGAAATTAAGTTTCCGTATTTAGAATCAGAAGGAATACCACAAATTACCATTACCTATAAATTTGTATCATGCATATGACTGATAAAAATAAACGATGTTAATATTTTGAACAAAATGTTATCGAGCAGTGCATCACGCTGATTTTCTTTTATTTGCAGCTCAATTTTCTTAATTTGAATTTGAAGCTCCACGTCAAGAATTTCAAGCGATGTCGATGAGTGCTTTTCTCATCCTCCACATAATTCTTGTCTCTTTCCCTTTTCTTCTTGGCATACTTTTTACATTTTATTTTGAAATTTATATTATTTTAACAACTGGGCGAAACACGAATTCAAAAATTGGAACGTAACAAACAAAAATAAAATAACGGTTTTGACATCTCTTTTTCGTTCAGTTTTAGAAAAAAACAAGAGATGGTTCGCAAATAGCATTTTAGTTAAAAAACCAGTGAAAGACATTGGTGCAACCCAGTAAATTTATCAGGCCGATAAATTTTATAGTCATTTTAACAAAAAGTAGTTTTAGTGGATTTTGGTGCAACTGGCCATAAATGAAGTAATTAAATGCTTTGTGTATACAGGGTGTCCCAAAATGCAACGATAAGCCGATTATTGTTATGAAAAAGTATGCATTATTTTTTTCTGGCAAGTTTGGCCAAAATGTTATATCATTCTAGAATCTTGATGAGCTGCGCTAATTTTGAAAAAAGATGCCTTGGTAGTGTCCATACATGTTTTTATAACCCCGATGACGGAAAGTGGACTGCACTTAAAAAAAAAAATTAAAATTGTATGGAAAAAAACTTTTTTGATTCATTGTCGTGGAAAAACCGCTGATTCTTTGGAATTTTTGGATATTGGGAAAGGATGCTATACGTCTTAGGATTCTGACGAAAATATAAAATCAAAAATTTATGAAAAATTGTGGTCACAGTAGTACAAAATGTCAAGAGAGATAATTTTTTTTGTAATTTGAAACAAAATGGCGTTTGATTTTTTTATATTTTTTTCCATGCAGTCATGAATAGGGCAACCCCCTGGTTCCGACTTATCGTTGAATTTTAGGACAACCTGTATATTTGGGGAGTTGTCTCAAGATGGGAAACTATGGTGGTGCCACCATGAGTTTTTTCACAGAAGCAGTTTTTTTACATAAGTTTGTATTGTGTGTCAAACCAAGCAGAGACCCAATCTTGATAGTACTCCCCAAATATATATACAAAGATTAAATCTACAAAAGAATCCTGGACCTTTGTATATATATTGGGGGGTATTATCAAAAATGGTTTTCTGCTTGGTTTGACAGATCTTCTGTGATTTTACATTGGGCCAAGAAATTCTTCATAGATGTGTTTCAATTTTTTTTTTTTCCCTTAAATGAATTACATTGGAAGAATTGATTTCTCTGAAATCTTTTTTTGGAGACAGATTTACACTTATTCTCACACGAATTTACATACATTCAACTAGTTTCACATTTCGAACAGTTTTATATTGGTTAATATTCAAAACGTATGGAGTTTGTTGAAAGATTTGTTTAAAAAACTATTTTGCCGAAAACAAATTTACGAATTGTGTTTAAATTCAAGTTATTAAACATTTTAAATTGGAGAATATTTAATCATAAATCTGTTTTGACAGATTTCACACCCACATTCAAAAAAGAGATTGCTACTTTTGACTTTACAAATTACATTGAACCCGAAAAACATTAAATTTTAGTAGCGATTCGTAGTGGTTGAATGTAAAATCCCATTACTCTTCGATGCATTGTATATTTATTTCACAGGTATAACGTTTAACCAAGGAAGGGATCTTATGAAAAAGAAGTGAAGCATTTTTCTTAGTATGAGTTTCACAAACACAAACGCATTACAACAGGGCTGGTCTGCAGTTGAATAGTTAATCTCAGGGGCGCCAAGTGAAATTTGATTAAATCAAGATTTCATCGATTTTGCTTCAACTTTTTTTTTCAATCTCAATTCTTTTTTAGGCAGGATGGTGTTTTAACACTAAAGATGCACTGCACGGTTTTTAATATTTAATTTTTTTATTTTCCAGTACATTTTCTTGATTATTCATCCGTAAAACATCACGTTTATTACGCCTATTGTATAAATACAACCAACCAATAAAAACGTTTCGAAACACGATGGAAGAACTATTCAAAACAACCGTGCACACTACGGGAACTCAACGAATTGCAGCGCCTTACCATCACGAACAGAAATAATACACCCCTGAACTCGACTGAGAACACAGTCAAAGTTTGACAGCAGAGACCTCAAAAATTGACAGCACAAGTCCCAAAAATTGACATCATCAGACATTTTTGTTGCTTCACTCACGTACACTATACATGTAACTAACACCGCTTCCTGTACTTCTTATTCAATGGGCATTTACTACTCCCGCCATATAGTTACAAGAAGAGATAGCCTTGAGAAAAATAGGTATCTCTGTCTGTAACCAGATGCCGATAGTCAAAAAATGCCATATTTATAGTACTAGTCAAATATACAAAGCTTTGCAATTCCACTTTTTTGTCGATCGTTGTGATATGTAGATGTGCATTTGAAGATAAATTAGAAACACAAAATCACTGATCAGTTATAACAAGATGGGAAAGCTTGCTGTCAAAATGACATTTGCTATGGGAGCAGGTTAGCTGTAAGAGTATGCGTGTAATACAATAACTAAAGGGAGCAGGTTAGCTGTAAGAATATGCTTTTATTTTAATAAATGATACAATTACTACCTAATAAAAATAGCAAAAATTTGCTGCAAGTGTCGTGTGTATGAAAAAATAAAAAAAATAAGTTTTGAGGTATTTGGAGGGTAAAACGCAGGTAGGTTTTCAATCTTGTTATAAGTGATCAGTGGACAAAATGTATATTATAGTTAACAAGAACATGCAGCTTACTTCATAAACCCAGACTGTATAAATAAGGGTTACCCTTAATCTCTGGGCTAGGTGCAAAGTGTTATTGATAAAGGCTAATTAAAGACAACTACTGAAGTACTGCCGTCTTAAACAACGTCATAGAAGTTAAATTTGTACGTGGCCTAATCCTTATTAAGAAAAATTATTTTCTCAGAAGTTATAGCTAATTTCAAATATAACATTATTTTTTAAACTTTATTTTAAAAAAACAAGAAAAGTTTGGAAACGTTTAATAACGAATACAATATTCTTCGAAACAGAAGGCATATGCTATTTGTGAAATCAAAATTTAAATTAACAGATAAAATTCTCAATACCCGTTACAAAAATACACTGCAAGAAACAATTGGATTTAAATTACCTCTATAGGTACTTATCTAGATATTTAAAAACAAGCAAGCATAAGAAATAAGATTTGAACCAAAAAAAGCTCTTTCGTGTTTTATATTGTTAACATTTTCTTTTTAACTTTCAACTTTAACTTTCAACTTGCAACATGTAACTTGCATGTAATTTGTCAATTATTATCAACATAATTGAAAAGTTGAATCTCTTCATAGATCTATCTAGCTTAGAATATTGAAAACAACATTCATAATTATGGAAAAATGGGTATTTTGCATACTTTCAATAATTATAAACGATGCTAAGTATCAAATTGTCGTTTTCCCTTATGATATGACGACGTGAGTTACTTACATATTTATCTGGAAATAAGGCGTCTTCAAAACGATTTACCATGGATCATTAAAATGACAGAAATTAAAAAATAATCAGAGTTTACACTCCTGAGAAACCATTAAGGCAAGAGATGATTATAAAAAGTAAATTGCGCTATAAATGTTTTATATGATTATTGGATTTTTATATATCCTGCCGAGCAAGCAAAGGTTTATCTTTTTCTATTATGTCATATATGTAGCTATGTGGTATTAAACATTCATACAGATTCTGGATTTTTGATGGTTATCGTGCAATAAAAACATGACCCCTGAAGTTGTGGGTGTGACTACCAACACCCATGAGATTTGAGTGCTAGTTCTCTAATTTAAGCTAAAGTTGATATTTTTGGATCGTTCGTTTTACAAATTCTTACCGCAGCTACTCATATGAAGCGAGAAACGTGTGACTTCTCAAGACAACAATCCTACTACAGATTTAAACCATGTTTTCTTATTCTTTACCAATCCAGAGAGGGATTCCATCAAAAATTTCACTTAAAAAACAAAAAATTTACAAAAACAAATCTACGGGCTTTTTATTTGCTCTATCCACCGAGCACACGTAAAGTTTTGACTTTTGATGAGTTTGAATTGAATGTTAAAGCAACAACGGCATTTCCCGCTGTTCAGACGTTCTCCTGTCTCCAAGGTGAATCAATTTTCTAACTTGAAGGCTGATATCATGACACGTTTGTTATCTCACGACCAACAGCATTATTTCTTTTCTTTCACCTTAAAGGCATACATTTTTTATGTAATTCAAATGTCCTTGGCACATTTGTGATTGCAAATCGTTAGGACGCAAAACCAAAGTCCTTGATTTTATTTTCCTTTGGAAATTTCGTGTCGAACTTTTCCAAAAGTATTCTCCTCAACCGGAACTAGAGTGAAAAAGTTCTTCTTACATTAATTCAAATGGCACACAAAATATTTCTCTACCTAACTCCCTCAATTCTCAATTGACACAACGAAAAGGAAAGTCCTTATCGAAATAACACTGAGTTTTTCTTCCTCTTTCGGGTTATTGGCATGAACGTGATAATATGCCAATATGGTTGCAATTTTTCTCATCGACTTCTATGTATAATACATACTTTTTTGGGAATGTATACCAACATTTGCCTTTCGCCATTTAATGTAAAAAAAAACAGCTAAAATTGAGAAAAGGTCAACAAAAGGAATCCTTTGGCAATGTGGGATTCTTTTGGAAAGAAAAAAGGTTGAAGGTCTGATGGCGGTTTACAATTTCTTAAATAAAATGAGAATTCGATAGAGGGTTGAAAATTTTACTTCGTTGTGAATGGAGTCTTTTACATGTTTTATAGGCAGACTCTATAAGGACCAGAAAAAAGAATATTTACCCTTTAAAAGAACTCGGGTTTATTTGATGGGTTTTTGATTGGAAATGTGTTGGGAAGTCCTAATGGAAAAAGTTTTGAATAGGAAGAGATATTTTCACTTAATAAGTATATTGTAGATCTGTTTTCGCAAAAATCAACAAAGTGTGGTTTGATACAAAGTTTTTTTTTCCGGTAAAATGATTGTTATTATAAGGCACAAAAGAAATCAATCGGGACAACCTTAAGCACCAAGTTTATTTTGGGTGATTGAGGTTAATGATGGGAAAACAATTTCTTGGTAGTGAAATTGATGATTAGAAATATGAATACATCAGGGTATATCGGTTTTTTTTTTTTTTTTAACTTCCTTCCCTCATCAAAGTATTAGTCTGTATCAAGGCATGGGGTATATGTATAGGCTTACTGTTGAACACTCCATTTAGATAAAAACATTAATGGATTAAACAAAAAAAGTAACACTAAACGTCACCTTAATGCACCGAAACCTGATAACTTAATAAGAAATGCAATCTTCTTGAGCTTGTGAGAAGCATGCTCTTTAGGTAGAGTAAGAGATCCTTGCATTTGCTCCTTGCATTTTATACGAAGACCCAACTAGCTCCTTAAATAAACGGCAGCGGTGGTTATTCGAGATAATACCTCTTACTCGCACTTAGAGAGCCAAATACAATGTTTGTAATGACACATGCTACATTAATGGGACAAAAATGCAATTTTATGTAAATAATGTAATAAGCTTAATTTGAGCGTTAATTTTTCAAGGATCAAGTAAGTATGGGTTGGTTCCACGTAATCTCTTTTACACCCGAACCCATCTTTCAACTTCCTTCCATAGAAGCCATATACACCTATGTCCTTTGAGTCTCGTCTGATTAAAACATGGAAAATTTGCATGCCAACTTAATTGCATGCTAAATAACTAGACTCCCGGACGTTAATTTAAAACCTTGTTACATAAATATTCATTAAGAACATTAGTATTCAATAGAGCTTTTCCAATTTGCTACAATGCTAGGTATGCTGACTTTCGAATTGTATCAAAGGATTAGCAGAAGAAGACGTTAGGCAAAGCCTTGAACAGAGGTATCAATGATTTACACGTGTATTAATTAAAGAATGCATGTAGCTACCTTCATTTACATTAACTTAAATATTTTATTTATTCCATTCAGAAAAAAGTTTTAACTTAGAAACTCTTCAAGGGCAAGGACAAAAGAAATGAATGTGGGGAACAGATTGAAATGCTTTTAAAGTTCTCGAACTTTTTGATTAGTAAACTAATTAAAACAGAATCACATAATAATAATTATTTATTGGTTCGTTCTAAGTATTTGTATCCCAAGGGTAAAATGAATTATTTCTAGATTCCTTTAGTGAAAAAAGTTATTTTTGTTTCCTTTCAGACATGACGGTAACAAAATGACCATTAACTCCGGAGGGTATGAGTTTATTTTAACATACATCAATTTTAACATCTCTATCAGCAAAATGTGCAATAAAAGCAACAAGAAAAACAACAACAACGAACAAAACAAATCAATAAAAATCCCTCTTGTCTTAGTCGAGTGATTTATTAGCACACTCCACCATCAAAGACCCTATTTTCCAAGGCTGCTTGAGAAAACAAACGGACCAAAATGAGAATAACCCATCCAAACCAGGCAAACGCAAAATAATACACATGCTTGTATGAAGATGCTACCAGCACTAGCTCGTTTTAATAAAGAATTCTTCTCCATCACAAAATAAAATATCATGAGCATTCACAAACACAAAGATGATACTCCTCTGGATCATTCAACCCGTAGAAAGGAAGGTGCTTATTAGAAAAATAAAAAAAATCTGCTGTAGAAGCTACCCTCTCAGACGTTAAATTTTCACCTTCTAACCGGTTGTTGGCTCCATGCTCCTTTGGACGAGTTTAGTGATGATACGCCAGTGGCGGTATAGCATTAGAGACATTAGATAAATCCTTTTAAGCTTATGTCTGCACTTATTGAACGTGGTTGATAAACAAAATGTACGTTTGAATGGATGTTTGTGTGTGTAGGGACTAGGACGAACATCCTCCGGCTTCGGCAATCTGTCAAAATTCATGCTTTCATCCCCTTATCAAAATGAACGAAAAATTCATTAATTGAGGTGTTCAAAATGTACCGTATTTTGGGAAAATGCATTGGGATGACTATGTTTTTGCTTGATGTTTTAAATATAACTCTTTGACTCTTGGAGTAAGTTTTATATGTATTTAAAAGACAAGAAGTATTATCCCATTTGAAACAATTAATAATTTAATATTACCAGGCACTTTAAATATATATAGGTTAAACTTATGAAAATGTGGATTCTGGTAAACTTTTCATTACTTTTAGGAATTTATCCAAAATGTTCAAATTAAGAGCGAGCTGATTGAACACGATTTAAATATTAACTACACAAGTTTTTTGATATCTGTATTAATATATCTTTATTAATACCTCCTGTTCAACAGACAATAGAGTAAAGGAGCTAGAAGTTTCAACATGTATTGAAAAAAAGATTTTGGGATTGCATATTAATAAAATTGAAAATGAAGTATAATGTTAGGTAGAAATGTTGACATTTTTCGTCGAAAAGAAATGTTTATCAGATAAAAACATTTTTATCCTTAAAGTAACCTTTGTACACATATATCCTGTATTCATTACCAGATTTGATATAAAAAAAGTAAAAACAAACATGAAATGCTCATCAAATGTGTTTCACATTTTCTGTTTGTCTACTTTCACAATTTGAGCTAAGCAATCAATTATAATTGTCTCCTAACATTGGTCTTTCAAATAATGATCTGAAAGAGAATGAGTGTGCAGAAAAACGTTGTTTAGCTAAAATTTCAGTTCCTTGTTTCAATGAATTAAAGCTTTCAAATTGCAACCTCAACATACATACAGCCTACAATTACTGTATTTACTTTATGTAAGTCATCTAAGAAACAAACCACAATCCACACAATCCTTAAAATTGAATGCCTAAACCTACCTCAATAAGACTTATTATATGGCGGTATAACACTCTATTTACAGCATCTGCCAATTTGTATATTCCATGACTTGAAATAAGTCTGAAATCTTTATTCCGCCATTTTCTTCATAATGTTTTATGAAAAAATCTTCCAAAAGTCAGTACTTCTCAATGGAAAGCTCTTTAAGCTACAGAGAAAAAATCATTTTCCAATTGACATGCGCTCTTAAACAGTTTTTTTTTTTTTTAACATAAAGCCACTTAATAAGGCTCTGTTTACATATTATAGAATTTAGAAAATGTTCATTGACCTTCTTAATAATTTGTTTTGCAATGCTAGTTTTTTTTTTAGTTTTGGTAGCTCTTCGAAAAGTCTGTTACTTAATGTTAATGTTTTGTTTCAAACTTCCAGGAAACTGCTTCTAATTTAGCTGTGCTAAAGTTAAAAAAAAAATAGAGTGGCGCGACAGCTCTTGAAGAGCCAAGGCCTAAGTGGCTTACTCTCATCAACAATTCTCTGGGTGCGTGTGAAGAATTGAGGGGACCTACAATTTAACGCTGATTCCGAACGGCAAATGAGAAGCACTTTTTCATGACAGATTAATACTCTTGGAAGTTTTGTCAGTTCTTCGCAAGAGGTAGTGCCCGTGAAAGTTGAAATAAAAACTATGGGCACGAGTAGGACTCGAACCCACGACGTTCTGCTTAGCAGCCAACGCACCTAACCACTAAGCTACGGACACTACCTGTGCTAAAGTTGATATACTAAAATTTAATGTGAAACCTTCCCCATCTCAACCGACTAATGGTTTATTCTAGTATAACAACCATTTAAACTTTGAATTTATCAAATATGAGAAATTAAAAGAGGTAACACTATTTCAATTTGTTGAGCCAAAATAAATCAGATATAGATTTACAAATACCACTGGGAACTTTGACCACTACGAAAACTAACGCATGCGATTTAGCCTGTAGAAAGCTTAATAGTGGTACTCCTTAACAAAAATTCTACTTACACGCTACATCTCTTGCACAGGAGTATTCAAATAATTCTGTGCTCCTTCTACCCACTGTATTTGAGTGATAAGCATATATTGGATACACCGCATTTTGCAAAAAATACAACTCGCGAGAGAAAGTCCTTTATGTTGCTCACTAACATTATTTTCCTCAGAAACATGTACAGTTGTATCGTGAACGGATGTTTAACAAATTTCGGGATTCTTCGGTTGGATCAAAACAGTACACCAAACTTGTTTTTTTTTTTATTAATGAAAAAAAAAAATAATTTATTGAAAAATAAATTATGTTCTACATATATTTTTGACTTTTGTTTTTTCAACGCACTTGAAGTTTAAAGCCTTTAGCAGGAGTATAATTTAAATTCTTATTAATAAGTGGAAAATATACAAGAGCAAATAATAAGGCAATTAAACTGGGTCATTTTAAGGATGTTAGTTGCTTTGAAGCACAAACACAACTTAGGATGAAACAATGGCAGATAAAATATAAAAATTTCAATCTATACTTATTTAAATAGTGGAATAAAAATTTGTTCACAACATAGCAAATGTTTTTAAAGAAAATGGTACGTATACGCCCCGTGTACGTATACGAAAAAAGTGTTTTTTCTAAATCATTTGAAAAAATTGTTTTCGCAGAAGTAGAAAGTCAATAAAAAAGGCGCGCTTTTAGTGTTTTTTAGCGATACATCATATAAAAGAAAATACTAGTTTCGTTTGTATATCGTCATTTAAAATTGATTTTCCTAGTGCGTGAGTTGGCTTAAGAATTTCACCAAATCCTTGGTACATAAAAAAAAATACGTACAACTTTTGCTATTGCGTGTGAGTTGAGTTAATTCATATCCGACAACCGACATTTCTGAGTTGACATGTAATTGTATTGGTTCGGAAGTACGAGTTTGTGAGTGTGTATTTGTATACTTTTATTTCTGTAAACGGTTGAATTGAAAAAAAAAATACTTCTTTGGCGTGTTCTTCTTTTGCAAAATTAATTGCATCACATTTTTTCAGTTTTCTTCCTACTTTCTAATAGACCATTTAAAAACAAATTTGATTATTGGAGATTTCCTTGAACGAGAGTCATGGCGAAGGCAGTTTTAAGGACTTGTTTTTAGCTGAAACTTTCTCTAGATGGTTATATCCACTTGTTACCCTTGAAACGGAAAAGTTAAGTTTTTTTTTTTTTTTTGTTCGTGTTAAATGTATTTCATTTGAAATGTGTAATGTGATGCAATCGAGTTCTTGGTATTTGCTTATTCATATCTACGAAACAAATATTGAATTAAATTAGGTTTGCAAGAGTTAAACTAAAATTGTAGTGAAAATCTATTAAAGCTACTCAAAAATGCTGAAAGGCTTGGTTTTCGTGTGAACCATTGATCTGTGGTCGTGTTAAATAATTAAAACCAGTTTGTTTGATTGCTTTCTGTTAAGGAAATCTTATTCTTTATCACAATCAACAGGGATAATTCATTAACTTTGTGCTAAATGGATAATGACGTTAAATGTCTTAAATTGGAGTAACGAAAACAACAGCATTAATATATGTTTTTGGTAAGTTAATTTTCCGTTTAAATTATTCTTATTGTCATGAAATAAGACATGTACTAACTAAGCTTGCAAGCCCAAGTGAAATCAAGTAAATAATAAACACTGCTGTTGAAGAATAATTGCTTTTTCTGCACGAATTAAAAGAGAATTCGTACCTTTAACATTGAAAGAAGGTATTACAAATAAATCCATATTTTTTAAGAATTATACCATCTCCGTTTTTTTGGCAATCCGTTCGTATCTATGAGAAACATCCTTGCCCTTGCATTTTTTTTTTTTTTTTTTTTTTGATTTTTATAGGGAGAACACTTCAACCTACTTGTGAAAACAATTAACGTCTTTTTCTTCTAAGAAGGTGTTTCGAGTTATAAGTACATGTTGCTAAGAAAAGGCAGTAACAGTGCTGAGCACTAGTCGTTGTTAAAAATAATATTCAGTAGAGTAAGTAAAAAATAATTTTTAAACAAATAAACAGACAGCCGAAAAACTGCCTTTGAGTTTTAGCCTTGCGAATGTAATTTTAAGAACGAAAAGTTCCTTTAAATCTCCAAGTACCACAATATAAATCATATATATAATAATGTCTAATAGACTAATTTAGTAAGTTATTCATTTATGACATTCAGACGATAAAATTTCTGTTAAGAAGTCTCTTATGAAAACATTTGCTGTGCATTTTGTTCATTGTGTATTTATGTATTTTCATCAATAATACAAATTTTGTGAATTGCAATTATAGTATACCAACATACACATATGCGTTAGTATGTTAAATTCATAGTTTCTATTTCTATTACTGTTGTGTATAATTGGGCGCATTCACTAACATAGTCACTACGTAGTCTATTTTCAACTAGCTTTGTGAATGCGAAATTGCACTATAAAGCTAGGCGAAAACAAACTGTCAAATAATGATAGTTCAGTAATTTTAGGTTTTATCTACTGAAAAATTCCTAGTGAAATATATTTCTGTATACACCTTTATTACGACCAGCGTTGAAGATAATTTCACGGACAATTTGTATGCATACAAAGGTCGCGAGATATTTGCGAAAAATTGAATTTCGCGAACTTTTCACCCTTATAACTTTTTTAAGCGGCACGATATCACCGTCGATTTTTAACACTTTCATGACAACCACCGTTGCAAAAATGTATCAAAAAATCCAGCTTACTAAGAAATTTTCCCAAGATTGTTTTTTTTAAATGCCTAAAATAGCTGGACTATGAACATATGAAGTGAGAAACGCTTGTAAATTTGTGATTTTGAATAGAAGTGCTGTCTTGTTTTGCTTGTTATACTATGAAAAAATACTACATGATTACATAAATTTCGTCTTCAGACTCTATCAGATAATTAATATTGTCGTATTGTACGATTAATTTCATTTTAAATTTGAAATTGAACGATTGTTTCTTATTCAAGAGTTGATTATGAAATGTCAAAATCTGTCAACTACCTTTGAAGTCGAAATTTTTACACTACGTCGGTCGGACTTCGGAGGGGAAATTTCAACTAATTTCTTAGTTGTATTTGGCCAATCAGAATGAGTTGATTACGAAGTGGCTACGTTAGTGAATGCGGCCATTGGCATTCTTAGGATTTTCCTGATAAAAACTCATTCTGCTTTCAGATCAGAAACACAAAACAGAGAGCTTACACATTTATAAGATCTCCCATTTTAAATTTATAAGGCTATACACAAATAACTAAACTTAAAGTACCAATAGAAGCACACAATTCTGTATATTCAGACAAAATATTACCATCACTCTGAATGCGAAACCCAAAAAATTGCAATGTGGTAAGAGGTGCCCGGTCCTACAAAATTTCATGCTTATGCATCATTTGTTGAGCGTTGCGTGTGTTGCATAGTGTGTATGTACTGAAACGGCATGGTGAAATCGTATATATTCAGAAATGAGGAAGCGTATTCAACCCTACGGCTTGTTCCCTTTTAATAAGCATTTGTTTTTGGTGCAAGATATTTTCAGCATAAATACTCGTAGCTCTGACCCATTTGCATTTCGATAGCACGGGAATAAGCTTCCGGCGTTTGTTTTTGTAATCTTAGCAGTGCAGATTCTGTACCTAGAGATGTCGGATAAAAAATATAATATGCATTATTAAAAGAAACTTTCACCAAGCACTTTGCAAGTTCGCAAAAGCAAAAAAAAAGTTAAGTTTATCGGGGTTAATTTTGAACAAGGAGGTCCAAAAGGAAAACAAAATCTGCTTTCAAGTTCTATTTTGTCAGCTCAATATTTTATGATTCCATATAAAATAGGTACATTTAAAGTGATACATGGCTTTATAAGAAAAATTTAATAGGTACAAGGAGACAACTTAGAATGTTTGTTTGACAAGAGGACTTGAACTGCTTGCTGTTAATATTGAGGGAAAACTTTGTGAAACAGCCAAATGCCGAACAGAATAACTTTTGTAATGTACATTTTTTTTTAAATCAAAATATTCAAATTCATGTACGAACACAATTTTAAGTAAGCAATACATTGCTCTAAATTCACTATTGTTATACTTTAATAATTGTTACTTTTAATTAATTTAAAATTTGGTAGACAAGTGCTGTTTCCCCTTGCGGTGGTTGATAATCGTATTTAAAAGACGATCAGAAGAAAAAGAAATCCAGTAAATCCAGTAGGGAAGTTAGTAAGCTACTTTGCTAATTTTCCAAACTGAAATACTTATCAAAGGGATGATATTCAAATAGGAATAATGAAAAAAGCATTAATCATGGTTAGCTTTCATGGTGAAAGAAATAATAATTATTTTCCATCTACCTACAACCCAAATTTTGATAAATCCAATAACGTGATTAAATGGGCTTCCTAAGTAACGGCCGATGAAGCGACGTCCTCTTATTTGCTCGACAACAATGAACTAAATTATGAATCGAATGAGCTATAATTATATTCACGCTCAATAGAAAAAAAACAAAATTTTTTGTGTTGTAAGCAACACACGATTTCATAATAGCAATGTCTTCATCCTAGGTGTGTTTTTCTTACAGAAAAAAAAATTTGCAAATAATGTAAGGACAATAAACTATCGAAGCATCATGTCATAAGGGAAGGAAGCCATTCCCAGGACTTCCTCTCAGTCCATCAGTTCTACCATACTCAGAACAAGTTGAGTTCTAGGCTAGATATATACTTAGTCATGTGCTCTTAATACATACGTTCATAAGGCCAAAATGTCCGTCTATTGAACGGTTTGGTGAATTTGTTATTTTTTGTACCATACTACTCCAAAATGTAGTTGATTTCGTGAATAAATGCAAGACGCAATGAAATTCTTATAATTAATCTGTGAATAGAATCTTTAAGAAAAAATACATTGTGTTCCTTTCAATACCTTACTTAATATGTATGTCTGTATAGACTAGACACGGGCAACTCTTGTAATTAACCTCTTCTCTGTTAAGGACGATGTAAAAGAAGTCTTCATTATTTGGCTGTTACAGTTGTGGGAAACGGATTGATTTAAACTTTATTAAGCAGAAAAATTGATGAACAGTTTTAAATATACCTACTGGTATAGGTATGTGTATACATACCTAGTTTAATTGAAAATTAAGAAGCGAATTCAAGAATTTATTTTTTTGCATGGAAAATTTGTAAACCAACCCAAAAAAAAAAAGTCAGGTTTAAAGCGGTCGATAAGCGTTGGTTGGTTTTTATCACCGACAGGTAAGGGTAGAAAAAGGACAATAACAATTGCTGAAATAAAACACAAAATTTACATAATTTAAGTAAAGCATAGATTCATTATTTCAAATATATATCTGTGTATTTCCACCTCCATGAGATCAATCCAATTAATTTTTGAAAACCCAGCCTGAACCCAGACAAATAAGATCTAACAAATTTATAAGAAAACAGAGTTAACAACACTACTCTCTCATTTCCACCATAAGGATCATAAAACAAATATTTATCTGTACACATAAGAAAAAACTTTTGCTTAAATATACTTGGGGTTGAATTTAAAAATTCGTGAAGCGTAAGAAACCATAAAAGGGATGGATAAATTAAACTTTGTTGTGTATATTGTGGACTGTGGTTTCTAAGATATTATCCTTAAAATATTCAACCCCTACACTTTGGGTCAAATTCTAAGTAAAATTGGATGTGTTCAGATGTGTTTGACCTGAAAATCCTCCTAAATGAAATCGATTCTATATTTTATCTTCTCTTCCAATTGTGCTGCTTATCTTGTCTTCGTTTGTTTTTTGGCAAATATAGCCGATAACTCAAAATGGACTTAGTGAAAATCATACTCTTATCTTAGCTTACTTGGTCTTAAAGTATCCCGAGGCTACTTTTTGTCGCAACATTTATTAAAGCTTCAATATAAAAAAAAACACACAAAAACTTACAGATATTTGTACATACATAAACGCTTTTCTTCATCAACTTGTGGATTCGATTTCATTTTGATAAATATCTGCATCATTTGAAGTCCTTTTTGAAAATTAAGTTGGACAGTTACTGACAAGTTAGACATTTATGCAAATAGAAAACATTTCTTCATAATCGTTTCCCTCATTTACACATAGGGTTTTCGTTTGCCTTAAAAAAAGTGTTTATCAAAACGTTTTCTTTTCCGCAATTAAAATATTAAATTGGTTTAACTCTTCAATTGCAACTCCACACCAATATCAATTATCAATAAAGCACGAAGTAACTCCAACTTCTCATTACTTTTTTCGCCTTATGAAAGCCCGCAATACTGAACCCTTGGTGCCACAGTTTTTGGGACTTTTCTCCTACATACCTAATGTATGCATAGTGTTACACTTACAAAGAGTAATATTCTTACATGTGCGGAAATTTTTTTTGTGCATGATTTTTTTGAAATATTAGTTGAACTTATCTTAAAGAATAAATATCTGTTTTGTTCAATAAATAAAAATTAGGTATAGGAAAATAAGAAAAATGTAAACTTTGTGTGTTTGGTCTAAGTTTGTGTACATACCCCTGCGAGTGAAAACGTGTCTCGGTAACACATTACTACCCTAAATAAAGACCGGATGCAAATAAGGACCCGTATAGAACTATAAAATAATGAATTCCCTCACACACACTCAAAGAAGGAGATGTCATTAAGAAGTTCCTATTATGAGTCATGTGAAGTACATTCACTTTTCAACGTGCCGCTTCGTCAAGATTTTGTATAATATATGGTATAACACTAACATTGTAGGTACCCCTATCTGCAAAATTTTGTGTTCTTTTTTCGCATTTTGTATGCCGATATGTCAAGAAAGAAGAAGAAGAAAATAAGCTAAGAAGTTCTTAATTATGTTAAGCGTCTGTTTCACAATACACAAGTAAAGTTCTGAGAAGGTACCCACCACTTAAATTCCTGCCAGTTGAATCCTTCTTTTGGCATGTTGTGCGTTTCCCATCCATCCTACTCATAAATTTAAGCATTGGGTAACTATTTGTCAGTTATTCCAATTTTCAAGTCAAGAAGATTTTGATAAAAATGGAAGCTAAGAAATAAACTATACATTCGTTCATTGTTCTGCCTTTGCGTTTCAATTTAAAATTCGGATTTCCCAAAATATTGTACAATTTCAATAAAAAGAGAACAGAAGGAATTAGTTTTTAGGTCATGAGTCATGACCATGAAATGAATTCTAGTTTGGAATACGCTATTTCGTGGAGGCTCCAAAACGCGGAAAACACTCATCTAATTCATCATCTTAGGTGTAAACAAAAATAACCATTTGAATTGAAGAAGAAAATTATGACTACTTTTGCTTTTCAGCGCGTTTGAGTCTGTTAACTATCAGTTATCGCCTTTATTGGGTACTTCATCAACGCAATGAGTGACTTGACACTTTAACTACTAGTTACACCTACTCAGATATTGTGAAACACTACCGTGAATTTTATCTGCTGGTAATCTTCCAAGTAGCTTGGCTGGGACTTTACTTTAACATTGTAAAACAGGCGCTAAAAATGTTGTTACTCGTTTGATGAAATTAATAAATAAATATTCATTGCTACATTTCTTTTGTTTTCAGAAAATATGATGATTGATGAAATGATATCGATATAAAATTGAAATTGTTTCGCAGGCACGAGAGCCATTCAGGATGATAAGGAGAAGATGCTCGATTGGTAAGTTAGATGATAAATTAATAATCACACCTATTCATTAAATTTGACACATATGACGTACTCTTCCTTATTTTAATTCGCCGAACCAAAATATTAGGTCTTGAATTCTTGATATCCATCAGCTTCAACTTCGTTATTTTTAATCGATAGTTTTCCTAAAACAGCAACACAATCTTATTTTGGCAGTAAAATTCAAGTATTAGTTCCTAAAATACTTATCTCAAAACTGTAATTATTTCGTTTTTTACTGTACACTTAATGAAAAGAAGCTGGCCTGCGTCCAAAAACAAAAGAAACAAATTGAAACTGATATGATGAACGTGCCAAGAGGGTGGCTTTTGAAACTTTCTAATTATTTTGCCCTTCACTACACTTCTCAGTTATTGATTAATTTGATTTCTAAGGCCAGCGAAACAATAGCAGTAGAGAAGTCTTTGTTATGACTATTTTTGTTAGTATTTGTAGAAGAACCTTTGTCCAGTAATTAATATGTTGGTTAAAAATGTTGTTATAGGTTGTAATTGAAACGGAAGTGATTTTTGTCTAATTAGTTCCATGAATGAGTTTCTTTCACACATATTTTATTGAATTAAATATGTTGAATACATGAAACTAGAACTTAACTCAATAAGTATATTAGATTTGCACACATGCATATCATACATAAAAAAAAATAAACGAAGTCAAATTATTTTTATTTTTTTTTTATTATTTATTAAAAATGCAATTTAAAGGTTTTTATATATAATTTAAAGGTGTTTATTTAATTTTGAATATTCATCAACAACAATAAATAAAATCTTTTCTTAAGACTATTTACTTTAATTAAATACCGAGGACCGAGCTCATAATGTACTTTTCATTATTAAAAGAACTATTGGATAAAAAAAGACAAACTGTGTATTGTTCGAGGGTTCAAGATACATATCTTCCAAAAACAAATCTTTTAGAAAAGACTTGATATATTTTGTCGCAACTCTGATAAAAAAATTGCTATTTACTTTATTTGAATTCTATTTTAAGGATAAAACTTTCTGTTGGAAAATCATCATACTCTAACTATCACCAATAACAAAAGGATTTTCATAGATTGGGTTCACAAAGCTTGTATAAATATGTATGAATTTGTAGATGTAGGCTTACAAAAAATTATGTTTCCTTTAACTCAAATATATATACTCAGTTTAGATAGACATCTATCTACCTTCACAAGTATCATTTTGTATACATGTTTAAATTCCCGTTGAATAAGAAAATATAAATGAATAGCTATAGATATTGTGACAGATAGACAAAACCGCCATCATAGACAGAGACTTGAGACAGCGAAGTCAGTCTTTTGGGAATGGCATTTTATGATACTGATACAACAATGCGTATGGTATAGTAGACTTTTCCCAGATTGTCACTGTGTCTGCGATTCCCTAACATATCACGATATGTGATGTGCTTGTATGTCTAGGCATAAACCTATATAAAAAATACATTAAATGTGTTCTATTTCTATTTGTGCATACTTGTATAGTCGTATTTCGTTGGTTCATATATGGTTCCGTTGACAGCTATCCCAAGCTCGTTGTTTATTATTTGATGGAAATGTTATCCTTTTGTGAGTTCATCTATATTCTTTGTTTTGCTTCGGTTATCATACAATATATCGTCTGTGACCGACAAGAGGAGTGATAGTTTGCTGTTAATATGTTAAGTCTATTTTTTTACAATAAATAAAATAAGAAAAAAAAGCTTAATTGATTATCTATAAGAACAAACCATATCTACTTAACTATAGACACTGCTGTTTTAAAACTTCTTTTATCAACTCAGTGTAATCTATCGATTACTTGTTGAAAACCGTGAGAAGCAGTTCAAAATAACTCAAAAATCAACTTGCAGTTTAATTTATTGTTGCATGTTTAAAACTGAAAGTCCAACAGAAAACATTTAAGTTGATCCCATTAAGGCCAAATTCAAAATAAATTATAGCAAAACATAAAGATACTACGATTTGAAGGTTTGATAACTATTTTTAATGTTAATCCTTCAGCAAGACCACCAGGATAAAATATTCAAATTTCGGCTTTTCAGACATACTGATACTATAGCTACATAATTCAATTCCAAACTGGACGAAATGTTTATAAATATATTTATACATTTTTCAGGGTTCAATTTTCACCACATGCAATCCCTTGTATATGACGATCATGAAACAGCAAAGAAATTCAACTGAAAGATATATTTTGGTTTTGGTATTTTATCGTTTTGTTCCTATTATGAAGAAACAGCAGAAACAGAAGTTTTAATTCAATCCGTACTACAGCTTATTATATTATGTGTATATCCGTTTCAGTATTATAATTTTTGCTACTATTATCTTTTACTTTTTACAGTTAGTTTATTTTAAAAGCAAATCAAAATTCCAGTTCTGGTTCTGGCTGCCAAAGTAACCCCTCCTTTCTGTTTTTATATTAATACTTAATAGTTTATCGTACTTAAAACACACGATTTTGGAAGTTCGTTTATAACTAGCTGTAACAACAACTTTTTGACTGTTTTCCGTGTATAACTAAATGATAAATTCATTCCTTAACTGTCAATTTATTTAGATAATGACACGTCTTGTCAAAACTTTTACCTCTGATTGGATTTGTGAGGGAGTTTCTCTATTATATGTGAATTCAAAAAAAAAAACCAAAAATCGATTCAATCCCTTGAATTGTGAATCAAGGACATGCCATTTTTTTCTTCCGATTGTTTTACTGATGACGCGACAACCACGCGCCGACATAACTACCCACAAGCTTCAGATAAGCTGTGGTCTTGTACGAGAATATATTTTAGTTATTATATTACTATCACCATTTTTATTTAAAAAAAAAAAAGTGTTTCAATTTTAACGCACTTCACTTTTTTGTACCTACATTGTTCAGGCAAAGGCTGTAAATTATCCATTGCCTTCAGACGAACAAGGTCAACGTTGGCACAAGGGTTAATATAATTCTTCCAATATCAAGTATATTTTTTTCCTTTTCAGCCTTTAAAAGGAGGTGTGTCGTGTTTCTTACTCATTTAAGAATATTTAATAGTACAGGAAGGCATAGAATTACTATTTTGACATAAAAGCCTCAACATTTTGTTTAGAGACACATTTTTCACTGAAGACTAAAACGAGGCATTTCTTGTTTACTATGTCCTTATGAAGCAAGAAGGATTCACTCTTGAATGTTGTAAGGCATGCAACTAATCAATTTCAATATATATGTAGATATACAATATACATAAATGGAGTTTGTATAAGTGGAATAAAATACTACATATTAAAATTAGGAGTATGGTGTAAATGGTTGTGTCGTATAGTCCTTGCTTGTATCTAAAGATAACATTTTAAACGCATGATGAAAAGGATAATTGATTTAACGAGTAAAGACAAAACAAACTACGAAACGAAATGTTATATTACAAATACTCATATAGGTATGTACGCATGTACAGTACATACACTTGCGTTCAAATCAAGTCAATAAATTCGGTTTGAGATAAATATTTTATGAAATTCATCGAATCAGAAACGAGAAACGTTGAAGAGGAAAAAACATTAACGAGAAAAATATTGATTGCCTTATTTTGTTAGGTCATAAAAAAAGTGAAACATCGAAGCGTATGAAGAGGAGAAGAAAAACAAACGCACGATTGCGACGCACGAATTCATTTTTGTATACCATTTTGAAATATGTATGTTCTTGGTAGTTTTTGGACCAGCAATAATAGCTTTTAATATAATTTAAATGCAATATATGCAATACACCATATAACAAGATACATACTAAAATTCATTTGAATTCAGGAGATCGTTAACGAATATTTCTAGGTGCTTGCTACTTTTGATAAATCCTGAGACTTATAATGTACGTTTTTTCGAGTACAAGGCTTCCACTACGCCTACATACCGTCCTTTTCGGTTAGAAGATGGTCGGTTCCGTCGTAAGATCTTAATGTTATTAACTTCTGTCTGAATCAAGCCATATAATTACAGCCGCCGCCACCGCTTAAATGATGTCCCCCGTCCAGTTAAAACTGAATCCGACACCCAAGTGCCTATTTGCACCAACACGGCCATAGAACAAAATTATACCATTCACATCGTTTTGCCATCATTTATACCTACGTATACCTTCGGTTTAAATGAAAAAAAAAAAAAACATCACACATACTGCGAAGACCATATTCCCATATGCATTTCTGCTTCACTGCATATTATATGCACATACGTCTCCCTAATAAAGTCTCTAGTCTCTACCTGATAGCATAAAGAACGAGGACCTAGAAAACAGACCCACTCTCACACAAAAAATGAAACAAGGTTGGTAGGTCATGTTGCTATGAGGAAAGATCAAAAGCTACTGCAATCCCTTCGTACTGCACAAATTTGCAATCATTTCGAAATATGGATTAAAGTGGTACATAAAAAGGAATGAAAATCACTATTTGGGGAATTATAGTTATTGAACTTAGAATAACGCATTATGTAATTCTTTAAAGCACGTAATTTTCTTGTTCTATTCATGTGTAACGACTTTAATACAGCATGTAGGTACATGCACTAACTTCAAGTCACAGTCAACCCAGAGGAATCTTACTTCATTCAAGTTTTATGAAGAGAGATATAAGCTTGTTTTAACGTTCTCAAATCGGAAAGTGTTCTATGTAGGTATTTGTCTTTAATGTTAAATTCATTGTTGACATTAAGAGAAATAAATGATAAATACAAAAAATTCCCTTAACTCTCAAAGTTTCACTTGTCACTTAACTTAAAGCATCATTCGCGTTTGGGCACAGTAAACATATTATCGTGCAGCTAACTACATACTCCGAAAAATGTCTGTCCTTGAATATGAAATTAGATTAAAAAGGAAATTTAAGAAAATAACTTAAGTATTCTAAGACGGTAACTGGAGAAGAGAACATTGATGATAGTCCTTGTGTCACTTTACTCAGAAACAAAGCAAAGAACCCCAAAAGCTTCATCGTTATAAAAGTCACGACTTTGCTTAAAGTTACAAACACATCCAACTCCTCTTCATCTTTTTTGGTTAGTTATCTTCCTTGTTTGGTTCGTGCAGCAAAATAATGGATAATTTCGAATCTGAATCCAAATCTTATATTCATCTTCTCATTTGGGGTTTGGATATAGCCTCTCTCTGAGGCTTCGGCACATGATGACATTGTTCTCGGATTAGCGTGGTTACTTTGGCCAAAAAGTTTTGTCTTAGAAATAATGGACGCAGCTGTGCATGAATTTTTTGAATTTTCTTTCATACCTATACTACGTTCCCTTCAACCTATACAAACTAGCAAGGAGGAGATTCCTGCGTTCCTTTATTAAATCTTGATTTTGTATCATTTCTCTAAGGAAATTTAAAATGGCGTGCAGAATTTTCAAATCTACATTTTAAAAGACGCCAGAGACCCGAGAAATGCAAAACGAATAAGTTGAACTTTGAAGAAGTTTATATTTAAGAAAATGTGTCACGTTTAAATTGAAATAAGACAGTTGAAATAAAATGCATGACGGATCTGAATTAATTCGACATCAAGCTCTTTTTATAGCTTTTTGATGTTTTAATTAAGAATATTTCAAGACAAATATTTGGTTCAATTCAATGACAGCAAATTACATATTCTTATATATGAATATATACTGTATAGGATATGCCAATTTATAAAAAGATTAATTAAATATTATGCATTTTAGACAGTTTAAATCTAACAACAATCAACCAATCAAGGGACATTAAACGATCATCGAACAGGAAATTATCAAAAAGCCAAGAATAATAACAAATTTTACATCCACCAAAAAACGAACAGTTTCCGAAACTCTAACCACAATTTAATTGAATGAATTGTCCTTCAAGTAATGACATCCTTTGAGATGTTGAATGAACGCCAAAAACGAATCAACATCAACCACGGCCTTAATCGACACCGTTGTCGTTTCATCTATACGTTCCTTTCGTTGTCTTCGTCAATGCCGTTTGCTTGAGGGCGGAAATTTGATTCTGTCAATAAGAGCTAGCAAAGAAGAGCTCGTGTTGACGCCACTCCGCCATGCCAGTGAGATTTCACTCCTGCATTTTACATATTGTATATGTATATACAAAGCATCAGGCCATCATTCAGGTCCTTGAACATGAGGAGCGTTCGAAGTGAATTTCGATTAAGAAAAGATTAAAGGATATCCGTACATACGAAAAAGCTTTCGAGGAAAAGGTTTAATAAATTGAAATATAGTCGTTAACAATCTTCGGTTGTCGATTTGTCTTGACGTATTCCCGGGATATGGTTGTCATATATTTTGATAAATCATTTCCTTGAGAATATCATTGACCATAATCAATAAAAACGATACCCACCACACATGTGTCAAGTGGCAAGCTATTGCCATTGAGATTTAGGGACAGATAACATATCAAAAATAGAACTGCACTAGAGATAATTGGTCTTAACTCATCATCTTTACCGCCTTAAAGCTAATGGAAACTAAAGCAACAGCTCGAAATTCACTTCTGCAGACATAAGAAATCGCCTATAACTGATGATTGCAAAACGACGCTACGACGAACCGACGACGCTGAAGGATTGTTCGGTGAAGATACCTCTGGATATTCTGTAAGTAAACTCATGGGTTTTCTTTTAAGAACGCAATTTGTTATGTCGACAAAGTTATTTTATTATTATTTAAGTTTGTATAATCAATGGTTCACATCTCACATGGAATATAGACAGTTAAACAAAACGTTGCTTTGAGTTTTCTCAAAAATTAACTCATGTATAAGTACTTAAACAACTCCAATAACAAGATTATAGGACCCTCATTATAAACAATATAGGTACATGTTTTCCCATTTTTGATGGAAAAAAAAACCGTACAACAGTCGAATGTTTTTAATGAACAAATACCATCAAAATTTAATTAAAAGTATAACATTTTACATATGTAGATGTGCCAACATATTTATGTGCCTTAACTTAATTTAACTATGTATAAAGTTACCGTAAAAACGAAAGAGTCGTTTTTGTGTTATTTATTTTATATCACATCTGTACATGGTGAATATTCGACACCAAAAGTATAAGATCTCAAAATTTATTATACCCTTTATAGTCCTAGCTCCAAGTTTTATTTTCACATTAAATCTTTCCAGGGATAAAGCAACGCTTATAACAAAACTTATTTGAATGAAAAACTAGTATGAATATTTGTATACCTATGTTTGTTAAAAAAAAAGGTGTCAGGCACGCATTTATTTACATAGCTTTAAACAAAATATTCACCTTTTTTCACATCATTTGATGTATGTTCCTAACAGCTCATTTAAATTTTTCACTCTTTGTTATATTTATTCACTAGCCGACCAACCCTGCGAACCTCGTTTCGCCGCCCTTCAGAGCAAATCCAAAATAATTATAATTAACACAGATATTGTTTGCTTGTTTTTTTTTTTGAAAATGAAACATAGCCTATGTCACTTGGGAATAGTGTAGCTTGCTAACGGTGAAAGATTTCCTAAAATCGGTCCAGTAGTTTCGGAGCCTATTCATTTCAAACAAACAAACAGAAAATTAAACTTTTCCTCTTTTTAATATTAGTATAGATATCTTAATCTAAGCAATGCCAAATGTCAAAAACATTAATTTGTCAATTTGCACAATGAGTAAAAAGCCAGAGACAGACAGTAATGATTAGTTTCAAAATTATTCTTTTTTTCAAGAATCCAAAAAAATATAAATTTAAGAATGTTTTTCAACGATGAAGAGTGTTCATTTAGTCTACAAAGAAATCGCGTATTTACATATATTGTATTCAAATCTGGTATGAATTGTTGCAGAATTTTTCTCCCGACACTCGACAGCCGACAGGAATTCCCATTTTTCCCTATGACTTGTCTTCACTACTTCTATAAAGTGTGAACATTTAAAAATGAGGAAAAATATCAACGTCATTCAGGTCTTTAAGGATAATTATTTTAATAGCACGTTATACGTGTTTCTTTTAAAGCGTTTCTCAACGACTTGTTTCCATCAGCTCATAGATGACATGCATATAAGTACGTTCTACGTTTACATCTGTTTGCATGCACATACTTTCCAGCTCCACTTTGGTTTCTAGACACATGTTAGAGTTTTTTTTCTCTCACAGGACTATATAATGAGGTCGACTGTTGAGCAAGAGCTTTTGAAAACTCTTAGGAAGTGAATTTGTTTAAAGCAGACTGTCTGCTACCTTTTATAAAGGTTCATTATATTGAGATTTAAGTCAAAGCAATACAAAAGGCATTCTTCTATTTACTTTATTGTCGTTTGGGTTTTGAGATCGTGGGAATTTGAAAGAGTGGCGCACATTCTTTTGACACTTAAGGTTCAAACTTCAAACTGATAGTGTCAAAAATGATTTTAAACCAGATATGAACAATTCACAAAAATCATCTCAAGTATTTAAAAACTTAGTACCCTTACGCTTTTGATAAAGATATTTACACACGGCGGATATAGTGATTTTAATTAGGTATATCCAAATTTCGTTTTTTGTGTGTTACCTTGGCATGAAAACCTTTCTAAATCTTATGAGTTATGATATAAAATCTACTTGGAGACAAAACTGTTTTTATTATAATAGAATGGTGCGACAGCTCTTGAAGAGCCAAGGCCTAAGTGACTTGCTCTCATCAACAATTCTCTGGGTGCGTGTGAAGAATTGAGGGGACCTACAATTTAACGCCGATTCCGAACGGCAAAGTTGAGAAGCACTTATTTCATGACAAATCGATACTCTTGGAATTTTTTTCAGTTTTTCGCTAGAGGCAGTACCCGTGAAGGATGAAATAAAAACTATGGGCACGAGTAGGACTCGAACCCACGACGTTCTGCCTAGCAGCCAACGACCTAACCACTAAGCCACGGACAAAACTGTTAGCCTTATAAAATTTAACTATGGTTCATCCAAACTCTCATCACAGCCGGAAGACGTTAATTGCTTACTTACTTACTTAAGGTGGCGCTACAGTCCGTTGTGGACTTGGGCCTCAATCAGCAGTCTCCGCCATCCAGCTCGGTCCCTAGCTAGCTGTCTCCAGTTTTGCACTCGCCACCTAAATCGCGGTCTTCCTCTCCTCCTACGTCCCTCGGGAAAAGTGTCGAACTCTTTCCGGGCCGGAGCCTTGGTGTCCATCCGCTCTAGATGACCGAGCCATCTGAGTCTCTGGACCTTGACCCTTCTGGCTAGGTCCATGTCGTTGTACAACCCGTAAAGTTCGCTGTTACATCTTCTTCGCCATTCCCCTTCAATGCACACGGGGCCAAAGATGACCCGAATAACTTTTACCTTAGTTGCTCGAGATAGGGCTTATCCAATCAATTGTTTTCTAAGCCCAAAGAAACAGCGATTAGCAAGAGTTATCCTTCGTCTGATTTCGGCGCTGGTATTATTTCCCGTGTTTGTAGCGGAGCCTAGGTAGACAAGCTCCTCTACTAGCTCGAAGTTGTATACGTCTATTGTGACGTTCTGCCCGAGTTGTCGGTGTTGGGTGTCCTTCCTCGAAGACAGCATATACTTCGTTTTTCCCTCATTCACCGCTAAACCAATTTTTGCCACTTCTGTCTCAATGCTCACAAAGGCACCATTGACATGTGTTCTTCCATTATATCAATATCATCGGCGTACGCGAGAAGTTGAACAGATTATTGGAAGATTGTGCCTCTGGTGTTGACGTTGGAGTTCCTCACTATCTTCTCAAGAACGATGTTAAAGAAATCGCATGACAGTGCATTGCCTAGTACAAATTTAGATTTACCATTCTTGTATATTTTATTTAAAAGTCTATTTAGATTTCAGTATCTAGTTGATTTTCTTGTGAGTTCATGGTCCTCGTTTTATTTTCCCCTTAAATGCCAGTGAGTGCACAGAGTTTATCCTTGACCTTAAACTTCCGTCTATGCAATTGAAGGTGTTTTGTACATCACTTCAAATGAAGGTACCTACTCAATATTGATTTTTTTGTTTCATTAATTTTGTATGAGGAAATATTCTTGAAACGAGAATAATTTTTAAAATTGATTAATCTATTTAAAAATTTATTCAATTTTCATTTAAATAGTATTTATAGAAACTGACGAAGGTTAAAACTTTTCAGATGGTTACCCAAATCGGCGATGAGGCCGGTAGGGCCAGAAACATCACACACCGACTGCATTCTCGTGGTTGGCGTATCCCGTCCTAAATTAGCTGCCGTATTTCTTACAGTCATGCTTCTGTCTTTATTTTTGACATTCCATGTTCTTTATGACAGTGCCGTGTATAATATTCAAGCAGCGCAAGCAGTCTCCGAACGACGTAGGTTTACAATACTCGCTCACAGAATGCCAGAAATGATTAAACCTGGTCAAATGAGTCCAATCAATCATCCAATGGTCTTTCCAAATCGTGTACACTTTCCAAAGACAAGCAGGCGATTACCACAGGTATGTACCAACATATGAAAGCATTCTATTTTCCAAATACATCTGCTCAAAAGACAGCTTGAAGATGACTTTGTAATGTATAGGAGATAAATTTGTGTGTTTTTATTTTTTAGAAAATAATATATTCAACTCGCTTATCCATTTTGAATAAATTTTGATGAAATTCTTATTTACTGCACACAAAACTTGACCCTATTTATTCCATTACAAAAATCCTTTTTTTAATCCCCTTAACGTATCTTTTTGTAATCCGTTTAAATTGAGTTACTAAGCGTCTGCTTTTTCTTTAGGCACTTATTATAGGAATACGAAAATGTGGAACACGTGCTCTTCTGGAAATGTTATACTTACATCCAAGAATACAAAAAGCAGGCGGAGAGGTACACTTTTTCGATCGTGATGAAAACTATATGCGAGGATTGGAATGGTACCGAAAAAAGATGCCGCATTCGTTTCGTGGGCAAATCACTATCGAAAAGAGTCCGAGTTATTTTGTTTCACCAGAGGTAAGATTGTTTATAATACTATCTTGAGTTGTAAAGTGTATTTAATATTTCTCACAATTTTATTTATTTCTGCATATTTGATAATATTGGAAAGAATTTTAATTTCTGCTTTCCTAAGTACTGTTCATTTTGTTAATGATTAAAAAGTCCTTTGTAATAAACATAATACATTGCAGCTGTGTTTTACCCCGAATAATATAAACTGTGCGTAGTGTCCCTAGCTTAGTGCTTAGGTGAGTTGGCTGCTAAGCAGAACGTAGTGGGTTCGAGACCTACTCGTGCCCATAGTTTTTTATTTCACCTTTCACGGGCACTGCCTCTTGCGAAGAACTGACAAAACTTCAATCAATCTGTCATGAACAAATTCTTCTCAACTTTGCCGTTCGGAATCGGTTTTAAATTGTAGGTCCCCTCAATTATTCACACTCACCTAGAGACTTGTTGATGAGAGTAAGCCACTTAGGCCTTGGCTCTTCAAGAGTTCTCGCGCCACTCTATTTATTTTAGTATAAACTGGGCAGACATATAAATTTATTAGCAGGAATAAGAGTCTCCATTATATCGCAAGGGTCTCGAAAATGAGCACGCCATCATTTTCGCAGTGTTAAATCACATATAACGGTATTTGAGCCTCATATATTTGCGTTGATTAAACCCCATTACAAATAACCAAATAACTTGTTTACGCCTCATAGCGAAAAAGGATATAGCTATTTCATATTTTCATTTATAAACCTTTCCTCATTTAAGAGACTTCTCTGCACAGTTTTCCAAACTATTCATGCTCACGCGTTTCCAATCAACGAAACGTACCTTCAAACGCTCAATTCTGCTTGTATTTGCATTCATATTCATTTGTACGGATGCGGATGAGTTAACAGCAATATTTTCACAAAAAGAAAATGCATACCTACATTCGATTCATATCAATTAAACTCAATAAATGTATATCAGTGATTATTAAAAAGAGACGAATTTCAACACT
The DNA here is from genome assembly GCA_920937365.1 of Sphaerophoria rueppellii. Classification (NCBI taxonomy): domain Eukaryota; kingdom Metazoa; phylum Arthropoda; class Insecta; order Diptera; family Syrphidae; genus Sphaerophoria; species Sphaerophoria rueppellii. The sequence goes on from CAKKXW010000002.1 coordinate 978,260, forward strand.
TCAAACATTAAATCTAAGCTTTAAACATGGAATAACTCTTGATTCAAAAGAATTAATGATTGATCACCAATGAAACAAAATCTGTTGAATACCATTAAAATTAAAATGTTCGTTAATTACATTTTACGTATAAAGACCAACTGTTCGTCTCACCAAATTCAGTTCAACTTCAGAATAAACATAACCATAATTCTTATGTTTAAAACTGTAGGTCCTTTAAGACTGCTCAAGTAAATGTATGTTCTATAAACAGAATATGAATTAAAAGAGAGGTTGAAGTCTGAGGGTGCTTTTCCATGATTTGCAACGAAAATATATGAAGCAAAGCAGAACATACAAGGTAATGCCAAGTAACCCAACGACCTATGTTTTTATTACTATCTGTTTTCTTCCCTTATTACTCAGCTTCCAAAACATACTTCATTTTCGTCTCATTTCGACTTGTTTCAACCAAGTCACAAATATATATATGTATTCATTATTCTTGCAGTTAGTGTTAGTATTGTTTTGTTATATCTTTTTCCTCCAGTTAAGTAAAAATAATGAGAAAAGCCTTTATTCCCACTGCATTCAGGTTTATTCGTCCTTATTATTTCGTCTTATACATGGCATTAACCGCATGACAGAACCCAGGAAACGTATGAAATCATATATCAGTCATTTTGTTCATATGGGACATTTTAACAATGCATTTGAGTGAGTTCAGGAAACTTTGTATTGCAGAGTCAAGTGACTTTGCATAAGTTGACATACATAATGCTTGATGCGCGTATACTGTAAGTAATATGTGTGATTGAGGAAACTACGTATTTGTTCGTTTTTAATATAACATGGCTCATCAACAAAGAAAAAAGAATATGATGAACTAAAAACTGTTAGTCAATAGATAAGTTCGTTTGCAATTTAAGAAAAAGAAATAGGAAAATAAAATTAATCTTCCTTCGCACCAACTTAAATACTACAGAAAATAAATCTGTTGAATTGTGTTTCTTTGTTTGTGTTTTTATATGCAATTCATCAATTTTTTTTTAATGCCGTGTAGAGAGTTGAGTTTAGCTTCTAATGCAAGAAGGAAGAAAATTCTTTTGTTTCCGGTTTCAGCTATTAATTTCTTTATTTCTCCTAGGTCCCGGAACGTGTAAGAGCAATGAACGCCAGCATAAAACTGCTTCTTATTGTACGTGAGCCCGTAACGCGGGCCATATCGGATTATACACAATTACGAAGTCATGCTGCAACAGCTACTTTGCCTCTTGCGGCTGATGTCCCCCCACCACAACCACAAACAGATATGGTCCATTCGTCATCCAACTTCGCTTCTTCATCCTCCCTTTCGTCCTCAATACATAATAATAGATTACCATCGTCCTCGTCGCAATTATACGACAGTTATATTGCAAATCGACCGAGTGCTATAGGAAGTGATACAACTACGACGACGACGACGCCATCGTCCACAGGAAATGGAGCCTCCTTTATACCAAAGTAAAGTGAACAATTATTCATATGTTCATATTAATCATCCAGCTCTAGCCTTTGTGTAGATGGATATGAGCTTGGTGATTTCAGTGACTTTTATAATAAAAAGTATACAAACAATTTTACGTGGGTAAATTTTACTCCTAAAGAATTTATTGACTAAATGTCCTCGGCAAAATATCACACTTTATAAATTTGCATAAGGTCTTCTTTGTATACAACAGAAAATAAATCAAATACTTTCAATTTTTTTTTAATTTAATTAACATTTTTTCTTTTTTTGCTTTGAAATCTCTTTAGATCATTTGAAGAGCTGGCTATCTTCCCAAATGGCACGGTTAACGAATCCTATCGCCCGCTCACAATTTCAATGTATCATCTTCACCTACACCGATGGCTTGAAGTCTTCCCTCGTGAGCAGTTGCTGGTTGTTAACGGTGATCAATTGATCGATGATCCCGTTTCACAACTAAAACGAATTGAGTCGTTTTTGGGTAAGCGAAAACCAAAGGAACATCTCCTTTGTAGGTTTATTTAACAAACGAATGACTATCGTGTTTTTAGTTGTTTTAATCCTTTTTGGTGTAGTGTCCGTAGCTTAGTGGTTACGTGTGTTGGCTGCTAAGCAGAACGTCGCGTCGTGGGTTCGAGTCCTATTCGTGCCCATAGTTTTTATTTCATCTTTCACGGGCACTGCCTCTTGCGAAGAACCGTCAAAACTTCCAAGAGTATAATCTGTCATGAAAAAGTTCTTCTCAACTTTGCCGTTCGGAATCGGCGTTAAATTGTAGGTCCCCTCAATTCTTCACACGCACCTAGAGAATTGTCGGTCGCGCCACTCTATTTATTTATTTATTTATTTATTTTTAATCCTTTTTGGTTTCTAAATGTTACAACCATTCATCATCAATAATATAAAGGGGTTTCCAATAAGAGGTGTTATTTTGAATAGCCCGCTATGTCGGTAGCTGCACTTTTGACATTTGACAAGTAGAAACTACGACATTAATAAAAATGGAACGATACACGCTTCAACGATGCATTTAAATTATTAAAATTCACTATAAAAATGGTGAAAATTTGGCAGAGACGGTTCGTAAAACTAAAACATTTTTGGGTCGTCGTGAAGCACCTTAGCTGTTGTAACCTGTTACAGTTCAAGATTTAGAAAAGATACTTAATTACTCGTATTCAGAAGCAAATATGTATGTATATTCTGTTTTGTTTTTTTTTTTCTTTCTGTAGGAGTTGAACATCGTGTCACGAGCAATCATTTTTATTTCAACGAAACGAAAGGATTTTACTGCCTGCGATATGACAGCGGAGATCGATGTTTACGTGAGACAAAAGGGCGAAAGCATCCACACGTTGACCCGTTGGTTGTGTCCAAACTACGCAAATTCTTTGCTGAACACAATCAGAGATTTTACGAACTGGTTGGTGAAGATTTAGGTTGGCCAGAGGAGTAGGAATGATCAAAAACTAAGAAAATGCACAATGTTACACATTTTTAAAAAATTACCGAACAAAAGAACTGATGGTGAATTGGGGATGTTAAGTTTTATTTCATTAAAGTGTATTTATACTATTATGAGTGTATGTATGCATGTGTAATTTTCTTGTTTTATTCAAATGCCGTTTATGTATGTCGTAAATGATTAATTACAAAATATATTTTTTTATGCTCGTATATTGTATATTCGATGTACATATACACATGTACAATATTAGTTAAATTTGTTACATAAAATTGAATGACAGTTATGTCTGCATGGTGATTGGTAGCGAATTAATTTTGTTGAATTTTACAAACCTACACTTTATATAAAATTTTGCTGAAAGCACAGCAACAAAAATAGACAACTGATTTTCGAATTGTTGAATTTTTAATTTTCTTCCAATACTATTTAAATTACCTCGAATAAATCAGATTCTTATCAGTGCAACACGTATAATTTTTTTTGATAAAGTTACAAAAATAAACCATAGTAAAATATTCAGTTTAATTACATTACGAAGAGTTTCGTAATTTCTTAATGTATTTGAATGTCAAAATTAATGTAGATATCCGTCCAGGTAAATGCAGTGAAAAACCATTTCCATCTTTTCAAGATTTGTTTCATTATATGTGCCAACATTATTTTTGGAAACATGATAAGAATTTGTTGATAAAACGACCTTTGTGTGTGCTTAAGACCCCACAAAGAAGGGGAAGGGAGATATGTTCAAAAAAGAAAATGTATGCTTTTGTATGCTTCGCTTTACACTCAGTCCTTTTCCAATTTTTCTGTTCTTTTCATTTTTTTTATTTCTTGTTTTAAACTTCTCATTCGTTTTTTTTTTTGTTTTTGGTATTTTCTCATTTTCCTTTCCATTTTCTTCCAGAGCCAGAAACGAATATTTTCGTTTTTGCACATCGTTGCATATCCATTATATTTTGAACCAAAATATTAATAGAAATTGTCATTTTTAATAAATTTTATTTCGGTATAAATTATACAATCATTTAATACAACTTGAATGAAGCTTCAATGAAAAATACATACAGCTATGACGAAATTTTGCTCTTGGTAGTTAAAGTCTGGGGTAGAAATCTTCCTTTCATATTCTAAGAGTTTTTTTCTCCGTGGAAAAACAACCCTTGAAAGGTTGTTAGCCAAAATAACTCAATCTCTAAGCAAACAAAACCCCTTTCACGAAATAGTGATGTCTTAAGTTAACTTCTTATTTCCATTAGGCCTAACATCGTTATGATTAAAGTAATTGAGAACTTAAGTCTCAGGTGGTGTTAGGAAAAGAAAACGAATCGGAGAAATTTATGAATATCGTAAAATGTGGGTATTTTGTAATAAAACATTTTTAATTATTCAGGCAGTCTTTACACATTTTGAATTCTGTTTAAATATGCATTAAAATTTCTTCTGAAAAAAAAAAATAGTTAAGGAGCTGTAATCATTTTTGTGTCACTATAATTTAAAAAAAATAAGGTTAGAGTAAAAACTTTATATAATATTATTTTATGTAGAAATTTCTGCATTCATTAACACATAACAATATTTACAGAAACTTGTTAAGGCTTTCGTAGCCAAAGTGAAGAGAGTTTGCGTATAGCTTAGCACTTTAAAGTTCGTTCCTTAGAAAAGGGCGTAATCAGCTAAGGATATGTTTATCCATTTCCTAGGTAGGTAGGTACTGTAAGTTCAAATAACTTCTTTGAAAGTTTTTTTTTACCAAGAGCGAAAAATGTTTTTTCGCTGCATTTACAACTATTAAATATTCATTTTCATTTAAACCCTTAAAACTACTGATAAGAATATCATATAAATTTACCGTTTAAAACAGTTTTAGTTAAAAAAACGAACTATCAACAAAAGCAATACAATATTTACAAACATTTTTTATCCATTTATAAATTTATTACGTCGACATTAATAATTGCATGTGTTTACAAGGAATGAATGAAAGTCTTATGAGTTGTTAGCAAAACTATTAGTTAATAAAGAATGTAAGCAAACTAAATGTGATTTTTTTAGTATTTTAGGACAACAATATATTAATTAATATAAATATCAGCTGATAAACTAAGACTTAGAATAATTCAAAAAAAGAAACTCGTTGCATATCAATGTACACAAAAAACATATCGATGACATATCAATTTATTATATCGATAGATTTAAACTTAAAAACTTAAATTAAGAACGTAATTGATACATATCATGAGTAAGCAAAAACATATCAAACCTTAGACTTATATTATCTACATACATTCATTTTAATTATAAAAAGGAACAAATTAATATCAAACATACTATTTACAATTTTAGTAACTAACTGTTTGTCAGAATATTTATTTAAAATTGATTTAACATCATTATTCTGGTGTGTAAGAAATATGCAATATCATAGTTGATTTCGACTATAACTATTGTATTTATTAATTTATAATTGTTGCACAAAAAAATATTATCTACTTTATGCACAAGCTTGTGTTTTTTATTAGTTGTGATTTTCTTAGTTTCACATACATAATTATATATTTATAGTCAAAAAAAAAATTAATTTATTATGAACTATGAATGAATTTAAAATTTTGTAAGTTGCAACTATAAAAATAGGTAAAATATTATTGCAATCGTTATATCTTTGTACCTCGTTATAAGTATCTCACTAATTTAATTCTGGTTTATCTCTGGAAACAAGAATGTATGAGTGTACTCCTATTGATTTAAGTTATAAAGAGAGAAATCTGTCGTGTATTGTTTTCACTAGAAACCTTCAGCCATATTAATAAAAAACGTCTAGTCCACTCTTAATCCACAGTCTAACTGGTCCATAGACTTAAAAGCCGACCCATAGAATCCGTCAATCCGTCAGCGTCAATCCATGCGTTGAATACGTTGTATACTTTGACAGTCTCATTTGCCTGGTGTAAAAATTATTCACAAAACCGCAAAACTGAACAAAAATTTTTGAATTAAAATATCAACATCGTGTCCAAATTATTTTTTTTGCACACAATTTTGATAATTCGTTGTTTTTCCTTGTTGCTTTGGAAACACATTGAATTGACTGCTCGTCAAATTCAGTTGTCAACGGATCAACGGATGCAAAAAGTAGAAAGTTAACCAACTCTATCCGTCGTATCCGTCACATGCGTTGCTTATGGCAAGTTTCATAAGAACATGAGTATTCTATTGTGCTGTCAGTTGAAAACGTCAACGCTGACGCACTGACGGCCCCTTAAGCGTTAGTCCATGGCCTAAAATTTTTCATTAATAAAAATAATTTGATCCCAGAACAGTAAAGTGACGTTTACCAAAAATTCCCCTTTGGGAATTTTTGTTTTTGTTGATATTGGACAACCACACCAAACATTTCCAAGACCATTTTCCTAAAAAACAAAGTTCGTCTTTGTGATTGTCCTGGTTTATGTCGTTTTCCATTCGTCGTGCAGAAGCATTCGGAAGAGTCCAGAAGTCTTCCGAAATCATTCCATTGGACTGACTTTGACAGACGGAATGCTTCTTAGAAGAGCAGAACTCTTCTGTTTTGAAAACACAATCGTCCGAAGAATGACACATACATCAAAACCCGTTCCATTGGAGGTAGAAGAAGAAACGTCAAAAAAAGACCAATGGAAAACAACATTAGTGTTTCCGTCGTCTACGAAAAAGTATTTGCAGGTCTTAGTCGGTAGTTATCCGATTACTCAATTGAAACAAATTTATCCAGTCAAGTTTCTGGCCATACAGCAGGGGGTGACAGCGACACTGAGAGATGGAATAAATGCTGATGATGATTCTAGTTTTGGGACAGCCTCGACACACCAGCGATGTAATATTTTCTCTTTATTGGAAGACCAATAAACTTTATTTATCATAATTTTTTTACAATTCTGTTTTTGGTTCTTTTCTTGTGTTAAACAATAAAACAATTCAAAAGGTAAAGTTATTTCATAAGTCATGTAGGCCAAGAACATCCTCATTATCATCACCACATCCATTCGTGTCATCGTTTTCCATAAAAATAGCCTCATCATGGGCAAGAATCAATTTTATTGCTCTGCAATATGAACAATCATAGATTGGTTATTTGATTTGAGTGTTTCAGGAACTTACTTTATTAGAAGTTCAATTTCATCTTTGATGTTGGAATCAATTGGTAAAGGGTAGAGACTTAGAGAGCTTTCTTTTGCAAAATCCAATAGACAATTTGCTGACTTCCGTCTGCGTAAAATAGCTGGCACAAATGCAAGACATTTACAATACAAGAATCAATTCAAATTTTCTTCTCACTATGAATCGAATGATTCTGAAAAATTAACCGACGTCGGAAGGAATTTCACATTGCGATCCGTCGGTGTTGTCAGCATTACCACTAGTTGAACTCGATTCCTTATAGTTCGAAGTTTTCTTTATAAATTCAACAAAAAACTGGATACAATAGCCACTCTTGAAGTCTTGAATTCAATAACAAACCTTATAAAACTTTCTTTTTCAAGTTATCGAAGGTTGGTTGTTAATTAAATCAAAACGATTTAAAAACACACCAACCCGATTTGTAATTATTAAAAAAAAAAAAATCAACAACTTATTTTCACACAGATATTTCTTTGTCTTTTATTTCACGATTGACATTTTTCTAGCTTAATCCTTTGCTAATCCACCTCTCAGGCTGGACTAAGTTTTTAAACGTCACTTAAGAGAAATTTTATTTTATTAATAGCATTTTCCACTAGTCCGCAGACTAAAAGTTAGATCTTCAGTATAGTCTATGTTTATTAATTTGGCTGCTTGGGTTTATTATTATTATATTTTAGGAATTTTATTTTAATTCAACAAGTTTGGCACAAAGGTACTTTACTCTTTGTTCATTTTCATGTCTAATTTATTATATGTAGTTGTGTTTTTGTTTTGAAAAAAAAAATCAATAAGTAATATTTATATTTTAGCTTTGTTGTTATTATTAATTAGATTATTGAGTAAATATACCGTTGTTGATTTTTCTTGTTATAAATAAGTTAAACGAAATATGAATCTATAATTATCGATTAAGTTCTATAAATGTTTATCTCTCAAAATCAGATAACGTTCTACCGTATCTTTCAACATAATTTTTTTCAAGGTCACGGGATCCTACAAGGTTAATCATTTTCCATAAATATGTTTTTATGTACATAGTTTTTGGAGAGCTAACGATTTGTAGTTCCAATTTTAAATAGCAATAAAATTAATACCAAAGGCATATAAGATTATTTCTTATTTGTTACACAAAATGAAATTTTCTATTATATACATTGAAATATATTAACAAATATAAATATCATTAAAATACTGAATCAATTTAAGAAGATTGTAAAACAGAAATAAACAACGAAATTATTTTTTACCAATGTATATTTTATAGTTAAATAAAAACAAAAAAAAGATCGGTAGTGTTGTAATTATAATTATTATGTATTAAAAGAAATATATCATAAAAAAAGAGAAAAAACACGAAAAACATTCAACCATTTTACATTCCAAATTTCTTTTTCTTCTTACATGTACGTACATGCATCAAACAAATATTTCCAAGTAAAAAATAAGATGTATCGGTATATTACAAAAAAAAATGAAATTCGTTCTTATTTTATATTTGACATGCAAGAACCTCCTACTACCTAGCTATGCAAATAACAAACTTATCCATGAAAGTCTTTCGACCACTCTATTTAAATTCAATCTTCAAAATGTAATATTTGTGGTAAATACTAGTGTAACGCAAAAAACAAATTAAAAAATATAAAAAATTCATAGTAACCAAACTAGGAACTAACTTTCGAATTTATTTTTTAAGACAAATGTTATCATTACTATGCAAATTGTATTCGGATATTACAACTTATAAAAGAAAAATTACAAATTACTCATATCTTAACTGTTCACATATGTATATTCTGTATATGATATTTTCATTATTCTAAAATTTTGAATTCTCTATCGCATTTTGCCACTACTTTATACATCTACATTAAATAATATGAAATATACATAAATCAAATCAATAGTTATAATAATAAATATACAAAAAAAAAGAATAAACAACTCATCAAAATAAAGAAGATATTTACATGCAAATCATCAAACTTTAATGTACCTTAATTGCTATATACTCTTATAAATATAAATTATATTATTAAAAAAGGAATAGACATAAAATGAAACTGAAACATATCATTGTAAAAAATTAAAAACAAATATATTAAATAAATGTAAGTAAACAATGGAATTTTTCTTGAAAATCTTGCTGGCGAAGGCAGAGAACTTTACACAATGGTTATTTTTGCTAAATTTGCCTACTGACATTGAGAATAAGAGTATTGAAAGCTTTTTTCTGAGTCATATTAGCCAATACAACAACCGTTTCTAATAATGTTCAAAATAGTTTTAGGCCTTAGATGCAAAGCTTTTTTCTAGCCAAACCTATCTAGGAACAACAACAACATATAATTATCATACGTATTTACGTTCTATCCACAAAGAGAAGTGCAGTTATTTTTCTGCATTCATTGTGCGAACAACATTTAACGCTCGGTGGTTGGTACTTTCACTGTGGAAATAAATAAATTATGCTTTCGCTGGAAAAAATTAACTCTGGAAATATAAGGAAACTATTTTTGCGATGGATGTCGATGGAAGTCTCCACGAAAGTAAGAAAATGAATAGATGCGGTTTTTATTATAAACTCTGGAATGATTTGTTTTCATTTAGAAAATTGAGATTACTAAGTGTAATAGCAATCAACTTATCAACTTTATTAGTTCTTGGCAATGTGTGTGTAGAAAGCTTTTGGTATTTTATTTAGCAATATGATTAATTTATACAAGAGACTTTGGATGACCTCAACACAAGTTCATTTGCACTTAAATCATTCATCTCGCTATTTTTTTCTAATTTCAAGTAATTAATTAACCAAGAGCTTTTATTTTGTTTGTCTTCATTAATATAGACAACGTTCTTCAAAGTATTCAAACACATAATTTTGCAAAAAGATAGACAAATTAGTATTTTTATATGGAGGTTGTATTTGTTTTGAACTTAACATAAGTTATAGATGTTATTCACTTAACACAGGTTTCATGTTGCATTAACTCTGAGAATATTCGTGCATTGGGCCTTTTACTGACTTAGAATTATGATCGCTTTTTTATTGATATAATACTTTTTTGTTGATTGATAAGGTGCAGGGAACTTACTTCACCTCAAGTAGGAATTATCTTCACTTTTGTCTGGTGAAGTTATATCCCAACTAAGGTGGGAAATTACTTCATCTGAAATTTATGTGTAAGGTAAGGTTGTAAGAGGAATAACCAGAGGAATGAAAAAAAATATGATAATATGAATTCAAAAATGCCATGTTTTTGATAACAAACAGTGAGAATAGACAAAGGGCTTAAGTTCATAGTTTGAGCTTCAGTTTTTAATAAATCAAACGCTCTTTGTATATTATTTGGACTAAGTAATGGCAAAACCAAGATTTTTTTTTATCATTTAGAAATATTGGGATTGGTCCTCAGCTTTGGTTTTGTAACGTAGATTTTGCACTCCTTTCAGCGGATTGCCCGCATATAACGGAACCAACATCCTTTGAGGTCTACTTCGGGGTGGGAAATACAATATACAAATCGAGACGCCACGCCATCCCTCGCGTTACAGTACTTACAGTATAAATTAATTTCTCTTGCACAATCTTTCACTAACATCTTTTTTTGAACGATGAAAATTTAAAATATACTTCACAAAATTTTCAAACGAAATTGGCGGTTTGATCAAGTTTGTTTACATTTTGTTGTAGGAAATGTAGCATTTTTTTACATTTGCAAGATTTGTGATTTGAAAAGTATACATTTTGTTTGTCCTAAACCTTCTGAATTATTCCTCTTTAGTTAAAACAAAAAAAAAAAAATAAGAAAATCGGTCAACCGGTTTGGCTGGTCAACAAACATACAGAAAAAAGCTATCATTTATTTAGATTCAAAGAAAAATGTATTCTTAATGACTTAACTTACAATGCTAAGCAGACTTTTCAATGCAAACAGTAAAACAGAAGAGCATCAGGGACCTCACGAAACTTTCTTTTACCTACCCCATAACTGGAAATTTATTTGTCATTGATTTTGAGGCGAAAGTAAACTACAAATGATAATATTGTGTAACTTTTATTTACATAATAGCGTTTTTTTTTTTTGTCGTCCGGAACTGTTCCGAACGATTCTGAATTCGTTCACTTGGCAAAAGATGACCGTTCTTGTTCTGAATAGAACAGAAAAACGATTCCGAATTTGACGTCGGAATCATGTCATGTCATGTCATCTGGAATTCTGCATATGATGTTTTACAAATACATAGGCATTCAACCATTAGAAGCAAAAAAAAGGTGTTTGCATGTTCGTTCGGTATCCGGAATCGGACAGTTCTGTGAACCAATTGCGGATTACCAAAAAAAAAACGCTATAAGTGAAATAAATTATCACCTTCTGTGGGAAATAGCTTCACATCAAAGTGAAGTTATTACCCACAGAAAAGTGAAGTAATATCCCACCATAGTTGGGATATAACTTAACCAGAAAAAAGTGAAGATATTGCCCACTTGAGGTGAAGTTAATTTCCATGTGAAGGAAGGTCCCAGTGAAGTTAGTTCCCTGCACCACTTGAACCTATATTTCAATATGCATTTAAATAATTTATATAGATACCTAAATCTGCAAATAATTCATGGGACACTTCGCAAATCGATAACGAATGGCTTAACGCCAAAGATTTCAATGAAATACCAGGACCATCGACCTTTAAATTGCTCTCGCAATATCTTCCAGGCGGTAGGTTTAAATGGACAGTTATAGAAATTCGTTTGAAATACAAACCGCGTTTTTACGATAGGTAAACTCCACAACTCTAATCTGATTGATTTTTATAAGTTCTTAAGAGATGAATATGGCGACATTTCTCTTATTAAAGGAATAATGGGGAAGCCCAATGTTGTGTTTACCTACAACCCAGTCGATATAGAAAAGGTATATCGAACTGAGGGCATTTGGCCTATTCGTGTTGGTTTGGAAACCTTCACGTACTATCGAAAAAAAATTCGTCCAGATGTGTTCAAAAATGTTGGAGGACTTGTATCAGAGTATAGTAAAGGTAATTTCTTATCCGAGCATTTTAACCAAAGTTCCTATTTAAATAGACAAGGTAAATCCTGGGCAGATATACGAAACAAAGTAAATCCAATAATGATGAAGGTACAAACGGTTCGACACAATTTACCTGATATTGATGAGATTTCTTTAGAGTTTTTGGAGCGGTAAACTATTTTTAACTACCTTATATATGATATATATATTTTTTTAAATTGTGTGCTAACTTTTTTATTTTAAGACTAGAAAAACTTCGAGATCCAGTGACTCAGGAAATCCAGACAAATTTTCATGATGAGGTTAAGTTATGGGCTTTCGAATCAATATGCTGCATTGGTTTGAATAAACGGATGGGATTTTTACGTAGTTCTGATAGCATTGATGCTGACGCCTTGAGGCTTTCAGACGCAATGTCGAGATTTTTCCAGTTGAGCTTTGAGTTTGACGTTCAACCTTCTATATGGAAGCTGTATGAGACACCGAAATTTAAAACACTTCTACAAACGTATGATGAAATAACTGAAATAACTACAAGGTATATCAACGAGTCAACTTCCCGCTTTGGAAAAGATGTCGGCCCGAAAGGCGTCTTTGAAAAGCTTTGTTGCATTGATAAGCAAACTGCTCTGGTTATGGCAATTGATATGCTAATGGCAGGCATGGATACAGTAAGTTTCGCATGTAAATTGTCGAAAATTATGAGTTTTTATTTATCTTAATTCTTTAAGACCTCTTCAGTTTTTCTTTCAACGCTTTACATGATTGCCAAACACCCAGATAAACAGGATTCTCTTCGAAAAGAAGTAATGCAAATACTACCTGACAAAAACACTCTTTTAACTAATGAAAATACAAAGAACACACCTTACCTGAGAGCTTGCATAAAAGAAGCACTTCGCATTACACCAATTACACCAGCAAACTTTCGTCTGACGGGTTGTGATGTAGTTCTTAGCAACTACAAGGTTCCCAAAGGAACTGGAGTGTCCATGGGCATGATGCCTTTAACAAACAGTGACATTTATTTTCCCCAAAGCTCTGAATTTATGCCGGAAAGATGGTTAAAATCTGGCGAAGCAGCTTGTCCACATGCAAAGGGAACGAATCCTTTTGTTTACTTACCGTTTGGATTTGGTCCACGGACATGCATTGGAAAGCGAATTGCTGAAATGGAAATGGAAACATTATTAACAAGAATGATTCGTAATTATAGCGTATCATGGTATGGAGACGACCTAAAGTACACGAGCAATTTAATTTTGATACCTGCTGGTGAAATGAGATTTAAATTTGAACCGATCTAAGTTAAAACTTTTTGCTAAAACATTTGTTAATCTTTGAAAATTTGTTGATTTTATTTTTTTTTAAACTTGTATTTCATACGTGTACAGTGGCACGTCCAAAATATAAGAATAAAATATACTAGCGAACAATATTTTTATAGGAAATTCTTTAAATAAAAATAAAATTTATAACGATTTTTAACAAAGTTTCTTGAATTGTTTTCATTTTACATTTTTTACTTTCTACCGTTTTACATGGACATACATTTTTAAATATCTAAATAAATTCATTTTGTTTCATAAAGCATAAATAAAAATCTTTTGTTTCACTGTGGCGTATTAGTGATATTTTTATATACGCATCTTGGGCACTGGTTTTCAAAGTCACTACTTGTCTTGTATATGTCACAATATGTCGAAAAATTATTTCGAAAAACCTGCATCAGTGTTTTTTACTAAACAAATAAATAACCTTTTTTTAATTAATTTTGAAAGAAAGAAAACAAACTTTATCGTCGTCGTACAAAGGTTGACGCCGTTATCTCTCCCAGCTTATTCGTCAGTCACCCACAAAAATAAATATATATTGAGCTCAGCACTTACTTTAATAGTTCATATTCATTTATATATTGATTGGAAGAAAAAAAAACACTTAGCCGCAGTTTTTGTTTATATTACTCTCACCTAAGCATTTTTTTTTTACAGTGGGACACAACATTTTTTATAAATAAAAAAAAAAAACTTAACCAAAATATAGAGTTGTTTTTCCATTCGAACAAACTTGAAAAAAAAATCTTAAGTAAGCAGGTGCAAAAGCACCACTCCAGAACATTATATATTCAACGCGAGAGATGAAACTCTGTAAGTGTAATACTCGTGATTCAAATACGTAAGGTGATGTTATAGCTTTAATTTTGATTTTGCTTTCAAAAACAAACTGTCAAATTTGCCCAATCGAACGCGAGTGGTATGAAAATGACTCGAAATTGGTTAAGAAAAACTCCTTAGTAGAAAACGGAAGTCAAAAAGATCTATCCAAAATGGTTTCAGGGTCCACTGTGAATTGGTTCATCTCGATTCCGTTTACGGTAGTCCAAGGGACCACAAGTCTTGTGGTTCTTTCAAAGAGAGAGCAACAGTATTAAGTTTAAAGTGTATGTATATGTATGTAGGCTCATGTATATACAATACACATTGACTGATAGCAATGCACAGAATAAGTGTTTCAGCTTTTGCGTTTCTCATGAGCCATCATAGAACATCGATCGGTAGAGTACCTTCTCAATTTCATTCCTTCCCCAATGCAATTGCTCTCGCTTGCAAATTAACGTTTTTAGTATAATTTCGCCCTTTGTAGAAGACACTTAAAAACCCCGTAGTTTAAAAAAAACAAATATCATAATTTAATTCATTGAAAATGAACAAGGTCTAAAGGGTCTAATCCTTCTTTAAGTTTTTAAACATCCCTCCTTGTGAAGCATAGTTTTGTAAATTCGAAATATTATTAGATTTTTTTTTGGGATTCTGATTAACTGGTTGAAAGAAAAAGAAATATAACGGTGAGTTAAGATGCTGTTACTAGTTTAATGTATATATGTTTTAAACAGATGCATTACAAAACGCCCTTCTAAGGGAAGTGTTAAAATTTGGTGATTAATTAAAATTCCACTATGCAAAAAATCTGTTTTTTTTTTTTCAATAAACAAATAAACGTTATCTTACATTTCTTAGCGGTCATCATATAATTTTGGCCATGACAAAAAATTGTCTTATTTTGAAATTTTTCACTACGAATTTATTGATAATAATGAATTAGTGTTGATTTCTTTTTGTGAATTTAATTGAGAAAAATAAAAACTCAAGGCGCCTTGATACCTAGAATTGCAAGATATCGCAAATGAAATAAGCTTGTACCGTTCTTTTCGAGCTCATGGCAAAGTCTTTTTATGTGACTTTTTCGTCAGATACACTTTGCTCTTTGAATCATTATTGATAACATGAGGCGCAAAAAAAAGTGATTGGTAAAATGAAAGATATTATGTAGTTAAATGCACAAATAATCTGTCCCTTTCTCTTTGTTTTTTTTTTTTTTATAGGTTGTTTGGTATATAAGCGTTAGAATTTTGAGCAAATTATAATTAATCATCTGTTGAAGAAAATTAAATTTCAAATTTAACGATGAAGGAGGTCACTCGCCTCGTTTTTTTTTAATGAGTCGTTTTGAACGATATTTAATTCGAGAGTAAAATATTTATTTTGTGTCTACGTTTGTGTCTGCATTCGTCCTGTAGATAGGAAAAACGAGTTAACATAAAAAAAAATTAAGCTAGATTCAACATTTTTATTATCTTTTCTCTATCTTTTTTTTGACTACATCGTAAAATCAATAAACATAATTACTCAAACGGGCATTTTAAACCATTGCATTGTTAAACGGACCTTATATACATCATTTCTATGCACATTTTTATATAACTTTGTGCTGATTTGACTATGCGAATGAATTTAAAGCCAAAGTAAATTGTTTTAATTGAGGGGTTTTCATTTTCAATTCAAATTTCACAATCAATAAACTTTTAACCTAAATGCACAATCACAGCCCATTTTCAAAAACTCAAGGCCATCCCAATATTTAATAGCACCACAAGTCAGACAAAATGATATCAACTGTCCAGACGCAAAGAAAAGGAATTTCAAAATTGTACGTACCAATTTTCAGAGTAGGTAAGTTAAATGAAAAGTGTCAAAATCGAACAGGTTCGAATAACGAACGTTCTTATTATATTTAACTAGCTCTAACCCGCGGCTTATCCCACTCTATGCAAAATTAATTCGTGAGATAGATCACGGGAACCGTACATTTTCAAGAATAGGTATATGAAGGAACAAACTTTAATTATAATCGGCTTAATAGTTTTTGTGTTATTAAGTAACAAACAAACTTACATTCACATTAATAACATTATTAGTACCTAGGGATAGTACTAAAAAAAAAAACAAAACTTTAGTATTAGTTAGTTAGTTAGTGCTTAGAAGAAATAAAGAAAAAAATAATTTTTGTATGGCATATTCTTAAATAAGAGTCCCAAAACCAGTCAACTTAAAAATATTGAAAGAGAAAGATTCAAGCATTACTATCAAATTTTGTTTTGGTTTAATTTTTACACAAACATTATGCTCACTTATTATTTACTATTATTTATGCTTTTGATTTGTTTTTAAAAATAGAACTGTTAATTCAAGTAGATTGAGCATGCACATAAATATGGCTCAGAATAAATTAAGAACAAGACACGTCACAAATTTTACAAACCTTTTCGTATGTCAATCGAATTGGACATATAAGCAAGTAATCGCATACATAAGAAAAATATTCGACAAAAACACGAATCTTACTGTTACTAAACGACGAAAGTTATGTTAAGTAAAAGTCCAGATAAAGATCTTCATTAGTAAAAATATATTCCTTTTATTAACATATATTTGATTAAAATAAAAATTAAATACATGCGTAGTTTTCCTCATTAATTGTGATACGTTATGATTATGACTATAATATTTTTACTTTTGCTTTTATGAAGTAACTGATTGAAACGAAATAAAAATGAGAGGAGCCGAGGAAATTCAGCGACCTGATTCCAATGGCAGCGATATTGATGAGGCTGAGGAATCAGGATACATGAATGGCCTAATATACGACAAAGTTTACAAAGTCGCTGAAAAATTTGCCGGAACATGTATTGGTCAATATGTTACACATAAAATGGATAGAGTATTGAAATTGATTGAAGACACAGCTAAATGGAGCTTACCACCGCGAAGTGAGTTTTTTTAAGACAATTTAATAAAATTTCTTATCTTATTTGTGGGATTCCATTCGTGTAGACAAAGATATTAACGAGTCGAGTAAACCCCTTGAAAGACCGTTGCCGTGGATACCATTTATTGCATTAATATTGATGTTGCGTTTAGTGCGTGTGGGTCTATCAATAGCAGGACTATTCATCGGTAATGCACCATTGATTCCACGAGACATTGTTTGTTTTATTCAAACACGAAGAAGAAAACTACAATCAATGAGAATTGCTGGCATGAAAGAAATACAGAAAATTGAACAGGAGAAGAGAAATGCTCAAAAAAGGAGTTTGTTTTCCCGTCTTACATCAATGATGTCAATAGTGATTTGTCGACCGCAATTGTATGAAGATATCCTAGTCAGTGAAAAGTATTCTGGAAGGGCAGAATGCTCAGGTGTTCAAACGGTATTTAAACTTTTTTGTATAATGAAAAAGTATGCATAAATATGCATGCATCATGTATATACTTTTATTACAATGTTCATGATTTACATTTTTGGTTTTTTTTTTTAAAAAGTTAAAAAAAAAAAACAACTGAATAGGTTCATTTCAGAAATCATCTCTTTAATTTATTTAATAATAAAACTACTCTAATTCTTAGTGTCAAAAAAATCGTAAATCTTCAAAAATTTTGTGTGATGGTGATGATGATGATGATGATGATGTTCATGATAATGATGAGAATAATCCCGCGCATGAACTAACGCTCATGCAAGTTCTCGACCAATACTATACCAGTAGCAACGAAGAAGACGATCCTGATTATATACCACCAACTGATGCTATGCTTGATGAAGATACTTCAACCGGTTCTTCCGATGAGTATACAAGCAACCAAGAGGACGGCGAAGACGGGCAGGACACAGATATCAAACAACCAGTATCAACAGTCATTAATAAGAAAACAAATTCTTACATGACCAATGGAAATTCAAGCATTGAAAGTGATGCTGATGACCTTATCTTGGGAAGCAATGCCAATGGTGAATACTTAGGCGAAAATTTGGAAAATCACGCAATTCCTAAACCGATTAAATTAGAGCCAATTGAACAAGAAGGATTCGTTAATAATGAGGAAAAGAACTCAAGAGATTACGAACTTTCCGACGCTCAAAACAGTTCAAATGTTACCGGTCTTCAGCAGGAGCACAATTCCTCTAAGATGTCCAACAATATCCATTCGCATCATCATCAGCAGTCTGTTGGTAATGGATTCTAAATTAATATTTTTAATGCATTTTTGAATACTCATCATTTCTTCATACGCAATAAAAAAAAGATTATCATACCATTTATATTTTTTTTAAGTATACTAAGTGCAGAAAATTTATTGTCAATTTAATTGTTTATAAGAAATACAAACATAATATTTGCTTTTTGTTTTTACTACAAAATTAGAAAAAAATGTTGAATAAATACAAGAAATACTTAGAACTTAATTATACCTAATGCTTTTAAAATTAAACTCTTTTTTTTCTTGGACGCAAAAACAATTAACTTGCAGGCAAACCTTATAATCTGCATGACATTATATTAAGTTTTCAATTTTGTGTTGATTGTTTTGTTTCTATTAGAAAATGAAACCAATTTTAAGGGTTCGATTTCCAACACCATCTCTGAGAATGGAATTGATCAACATGTAGATGGGATGAATGGCATCGAGGAAACGTCCGAGTCAGGTATTCATTAATTTTTTTCACTTCACACTTAACTGGTTTAACGGTTTTTTTTATGTTTCGCACATCGCATCTTTCTTCTTTCTGTGTCTATCTGCCTTAATATTGCTAAATGTGTTATTAAATGGCAATTCTTTGAAGACATGTTTGTCACTCCTGCCACTTCTGCTGAAGATTTATTCTTTAGCCCTGTCGGTGTGTGTTTTAAATGTCTTTAATGCGTTTTATGCATTGGAAAACTTGCTCAAAGTTTACTTAAATTTACAGGTTCACCTGATTCATTCGGTACGCATGGATTTCCTTCAACATCAATATTGGAAGACCCAAAAGCCGTTAATCCGGGAAAAAGAGAAGAAGCTGAACCCTTTTTCGAAAACGAAAATTTTATTAGAGGTTTGGAAAAATTTCACTATCTTAATTTTAGTAATAAATTAATAAATTTTTTTAAAAACATTTTATTTTTTATTTAAAGCTGAAAGTTCGAACAAATCTAGAGTGGTGCCAAAGCAGACAAAAAGTACGAGTCACAGTGGCAAGCAGATAAAAAATAAATTTAGAGGGAAGCGGCGATAAATGATTTACAATAAAAGAGATACTTATTTAGATTTTAACGTTCCTTATTGGTTTTCTTAGTCTATGTTTTTTAATGTTGTTGTTTATTCTGTTAAATTTTTGTCATAGTTAAAAAAAAAAATAGCTTAAAATAAAATATGAAATAAGATTGCTGTTATTCTTGATTCTTTTAAACTTTTTTGAAGAATTGGATTTTTATCAAAGTCTGGATTCGTAAAATAAGATTTTAGTAGTGAGATTTTGTGGAAGACAATTTTTTATTGACAAAAAGCGGTGTTTAAAAACATATTGTACCTAAGAAAATTTCGAATTATGTATTTACATTTCAGGTTTTAAGAAACATATTTAGAAGAATTGGCCTGTCGTTAGATTATCGAACAGTAATCAATGCCAATTATTAAATTTGATTACATTTTAATTTTTCCACTTATTAAAATTGAAATTAACACACAAATAAGATTAATAACTGTCACTTACAAAAAAAGCTCTAAAAACCAAAAGCTTCTTAGTCTAAGGTGTACAATAAAAAAATAAATTCAACTAAAATTGTTGACATTTTTCATATTCCGCTTTCATTCAGAAAAGCTAAAACAAACTAACGACACAAACAATATAGAAATATTTTTGACAACAATTTAAATCAGACACGCGCAATCACCAGATTCTCAATCGTATTGAAAGCTTACTTATCGGAGAGTCACTGAGAAAATAATTCCACCTTAAACTTTAATTCCACCCTCGGATTGCACTTCTTGCCTACAAGCTAAGAATCATTCACAAAGTATATGAGCTATAGATTAGCATCAGCCTCATCACAAACAGTATTCGGGAATAAGCAAGGCGCTTCAGTCGTTGCATAATGGTCTTCGGTTAATACATCGCATAGTTGACCCGTGATTTAAAGAGTTAAATACACACACATTTAGTGTGAATCCTATAAAAGAGATTTTGATTGATTTTGTTTTATGTGTTCCTTTAAGGACTCCTCCACAGAGTAAAACCAAGATATTGCACAAATTTGTCTATTCAAAGAAAGAAAATGTACGAAATCATGCTTCGATGATATCAAATATTTGCTTATGTACATATACATAAGACTACAAAAAGAATAATAATTGTGCTCATAGTCCTGAAAAAAGTATGCTCCAAGAAATATGTTATTTGCCTTTCTTGTGAAGCAAAAGGAGTGATTTATAAAAGAAAGGGTCAACTCCCAAAGGAAAAATAAAACTTGATTGTTAAAACAAAGTGAAAAAAAACCTCAATCCGGAATATAACTTGATTAAGTTTTGCTCTATAAGCGAATTATCATCGAGTTAATTATTCAAACAAAAATTAACGTTTCAATTTTTAACTTGTTTTCTAGAAGTGACGAAATAATTTATAAGCATCTTACGGTGAATAAAAATTAAATGGTGTATTGATTAATTTTGTAGTATGTTCAGCATCCCATTGACATAATTTATCTCAGTGTTATGTATCTACGGCATCAGGGTTGGTTTATTCGTCTATAGATATAATATCGAAATGGTAAAAGAGTATGTACAAAGTATATATTTATTAATCTTCAATTAAAAAAGTTTGTTTTCTCTTTATAATAAGCGTGGAATTTGTTAACTCATTTAACCAAACTCCCTTCGCATATTTCATACGTTGAAATTTTAACAAAAAAAAAACCTCCATATACATACCTCAGAAAAATTTTGTTCTCAATTTAAGCTGCTATCATGATATTTTTTTTTTTTCAGTGAACAATATTTACTTTACAATTTATTTCAATAATAATCCAAAATTTGTTAAGGAAAATTTATTCATTTTAACTCAAACACAAATAAATAGAACTTATTTTCATAAATGTTATTTGATTCATTTCACCAATCTAAAACCATTGTCATCTGCAACCCAATTTACCGAAATTGGTTTTCCATTGGCATCAATGTACTCATAATGTCCTTGCTTCAGAACCGTCTCTTGGCCATTCCCATATTTAACAACTTGGCCATTCTCAGAAACTTTTGTTCCATCTCCATTATTATAAGAATGACCAAAGTTCTTACTGCTATGCACATCTGTAGAACTGGATTTAATCATTTTTGTAATGTAGCCACCAGTGCGAAAGTCAGGAGAAATTCCGGAAACTGGTAGATCATAAAGTGTCGCAGAAATTTGAGGTTCTGGTATTTTAAATTCATAAGTTTCTACTTTAGCTGAGTCCTTGGTTAGTTTATCATAATCTTGTTTTCCCCCAGAAATTGGGACAGGTGTTTCATCGTTAGACGATGATGGAAGCACTACAATTGGTTTTCCTAAAATTGAATTTTGCGAATCAATTTTTGTTTTGATTGGGTGAATTGGGTGATGGCTATAAGCAAGTGGAAATTGAACTGGCGCCTTTTGTAGTATTTTTGGAGTATTTATAGCTTCATATACCACATTTTGTTGAGGTTGGATAAAGTTTGCGTTTAACACTCTCGGTCCATAGGTATAAAAAGGCGTTAATCGTATTGTGGTTGAAGGCTGGTAGAAGGTTTCTGCTAACGACCGAAGATAGTTTTGATAAGCTACCCTGTCCGTTGAAGATTTCGGAGAATCGCTCACAATGACGTCTGGCTTTCTAGTTGGTGAACTAAAGAGTCCAAAGAATGAAGCACTCGAAAAATGTCCCAATGCCAGAACCAAAACAATTTTTATCTAAAAACAGAAAACACAAATAAAACATTAGTAAAATATTTTCAACAAACTACAGCTTTTTCACCTTTAAAAACATGTTGTTAACTCGATTTTATTTCTCCTTCTGATAATATAATAATTTTGGTTCTTCCTTTTATACTTATAATCTATTTTGGAATGAGGATATTTTGTTGTAAGAAAACAAAATTAACTTACTATTATCCAAACGTGGTCATTACATTATTGGTAACGTTAAAATGTAATTAAACAAATATCGAATACACTTTATTAAAGCGTTCTAAACAGTTTTACATCTTTGCGATTCTTACTAATTGCATTTTAAATCACTTGTTTATTATTTCATTTTCTTGAACCATGAGAATCTGTTACGTCTGACTTTTGGTTTTGCAAGTATGCTGCATTCTTTTTTCTTCTTAAAACACAACGTTTTTCCTGCAATTTTTCCAAATGTGGATTTGTCCTAGTTTTCTAATTTTTCCTGACTGCATTATAAAAGGTTTATTTGCAAAATGACTCGGTTGGAATAAGATATCATAGTTTAATTTTTGTTAAAACTTCATCAAAGTTAAGTTATTATATTTCAAATTATTTATGGTTAGGTACGGCTTAAATATATACAGATTAAATTTTTGTCGACCTCATGTGGGTTCTTAGTTAAACAATTTTCTTATAATTGCATGTATCATTGCCTTATTTATTTAAATTTAAATTAAAGCCAAGCTCTAAAAATTATGGCACAAGTGCGCAAGCAAACACTAAAACAAAACTTGAAATCTTTTTGTGCGACTAAACATATTCAACAATTCTATGTAATTCTATCGTTAAAGCACTTAACATGCAATCATTTTTAGTACACGCTAAAACCAGAAAAATGGGGTTGTTGAAATGAGTGAATCATAAAACAGGGAGTATCAAACTCAAGAAATATGTATGTAGGCCTTCATCAGAAAAAATTAAGCAAAATCATCCACTGTAAAAATACAATTACAAATTAAAAGACAACACCTTTAACAGAGATTTAAATATTTTACTGATTTCATATTTTGTTTTGAAAATTTTAGATACTATATCTAATAATTCTCTTTGACCCATTTTTTTTTCAAGTTTTTTTTTTAACTTTTAGATCCAATAAAAAATATGATAAGCAATGCACACACTCGAAGAACATGTGGCTACTTACTTTAGATGTATTATGGAAAATAGCTCAAAAACCTTTGTTCACGTGAAGCAATGGAAAAGGCAACAACACTTTCGCATGTCAAAGAATCATCAAATCCATGATAATATGGAAATTCCGAGGGGATCTTGTGTTACCATAGAAAATAGTGCCTGAACATATTAAAAGCTCAAGAGACGTAAAATACTCAAACGGCCAATACCATTGCACCTATGAACCCAGGTCCAGTTGAGGGTGTCTGGATTCTCTGATTTGACAACATTTGCCGACTTAAACAATATGTGTGAAAATATACTATCATCAACGAGTGAGTATCCTTTTGAACAGAAAACACGAGTGATGTATTAATTTTCTCAAAAATAGCCATAGAAGCGTAGGTGGGCAACAAGACAATAATAATAATATCACATTCAATAGACCAATAAATTTTCTTCATGCATTAGTTCAGTTAAAAGACTTTCTTATCCTTTGTCGGAATCTCTCATTTCTGTTATGGTGTTTCCGCTCTCCAAGTAGTTGCGTGTACCAGGCTCGAAAGTTGTCAACTTTTGTTTTTGTGCTCTGTGTTGAAATACTGTTTAGTGAGGGACTCAGACGAAGCAATTGGATTTGGAAATTGTGAAACTTTTATTGAAGAGCGATCAAAAAAGACACGTTGTTTTCAGGATCAAGAATTGTTAAGACTAAAGAGCTTTATTAATTCAAGTATGCAAATTAGGTACATAGATTAGATGATGCAATTAAGTTTCGGACTATATGTTGACACATAGCACATTTCAACTATAACACTTCCACTTGTGTCATACATATGTACATGTTTAATCGATTCATACATAATTCATTACTATAATTTCAAAGTAAATTTAATTGCTGAGTAAAAAAATCACATTTTCTTTAAAAAACATGTTGATGAAATAATATTCAAAGATAATTTTAAATTATAAAAGGATTCTTTTGGCAAAGATTTAGTTAGTAAATCAGCAATTTGTTTTTCACTGGGAACATATTCTATTTTAAATAATTCTTTTTCATAATTTTCTCTTATAAAATGATAACGCACATCTATGTGCTTAGTGCGTTTGTGAACTTCAGGATTTTTTATTAATTTAATTGCACTCTGATTGTCCAAATATAGTGTTGAACAAGTTGTTGTTGTCGATGTCATCTCGCAAAAGAGCTTCTGCAGCCAAACTTAGTCGTTCACAGCCTCTGAAGCAGCACTATACTCGGACTCAGTAGTAGACAGTGAGACGCACTTCTGTCTCTGTGACTGCCAGGATATCGTTCCACCGCAAAGCATGACTACGCAACCACTTGTTGATTTCCTTGTTTCAACGTCGCGTCGCCCGAGTAATCAGTATCGCTAAAACAATATAAATGCAATTTATTTGTAAAATTATAAACAATACCATGGTCAATGGTTCCTTGTATATATTTAAATAAACGCTTCACTGCGCATATATCAGATGCGTCTGGATTATCCAAGTTTCAGCTAACAAAACCGATGGCAAAAGAAATATCGGGTCTTGTCCCAACAGCCAGGTACATCAGTGATCCCACTGCTTCCCGAAACGGAAAATTTCCATCATACAGAGCTCTACTGACGGCATGCGTTGTCTTCTCTGGTGGAGTTGAAACTGGCTTTGAATTATTCATGTAGAATTTTGCTAAAAGACGTTTTGAGTACGCGGCTTGATGAATGATAACGGCACCAACTTGTCTCCGTAAAATTTCCAGTCCAAGAAAATAGGTAGCATCACTGTGTTTCACTTCAAATTCATGCTGTAGATATTCAAGCAGGTCATCTACGTCTTCTTTGTTCGATGCCGCCACCAGACCATCATCGATGTAAATCGCGAGCAAAATCCTTTTCGATTTAGAGCTGCTTATAAAAGCACAAGGATCGTATAGACTTACTTTAAAATCGAATTCTTGAAGGAAAGCGGAGAATTTTTTATTCCAACACCTGGAGAACTGCTTGAGTCCATAAAGACTCTTTCGCAGTTTACAGACTCTGCCACTTCCATCGTCGTACCCTTCAGGTTGTTGCATAAAGATGTCCTCCAACAGGTCGCCATTCAAAAAGGCGGTTTTGATGTCAAATTGAAATAATTTCAAATTCTCAGCTGCAGTCGTAGCTAGAATCATTCCGATTGATGCAAATTTGACCACAGGGCTAAACATTTCAATATAGTCCAACCCATATTCTTGCCTGTAGCCTTTGATCACAAGACGAGCCTTATAACGGCTAATTTTTCCATCTGGTGACAGTTTAACTTTAAACACCCACCTGTTGCCGATTACTTTTCTGCCTTCAGGTAATCTTACCAGCTGCCAAGTGTTATTCATGAGTTAACTTTCGATTTCCTCGTCCATCGCACCTTTCCACTCGACTGCCATTGAAGAGTCCATTGCTTTGCGATAATTCGGAGGTTCAACAAGCTCAGCAACAAACGCAAAACCTTCAGACATAACAAAGTTTAACTGGATCCTCTTTCGAAGCTTTGGTTTGTAGTCTTCTTGAGCCGTACCAATGTCCTCCTCAGCCACTCCGTCGTCGACTTCATCATTACCATCAGCAACAGCCTCACTGTCCTCAACAACAAATTCACCACCATCAGCAACATCTTCGCCATCATCAACAACAGCTTTCTCATCATCATATGTTTCGCCTTCAAGCAGGCCTTTTGACACATTCATTGAAGAGAACATCGCGTGAAATTTCCATTTTCTTAGTTTCGTCTAAGAGAATTCGATGACCTTTGGTATTGGTGGCGTAACCTACCCAAATTCCTTTGGGTATGTTACCTTGGCCTTTTGATGCCATTTTTTGATTTTATGACAAGGGATGTGCATATATACTTCACAACCAAATGGCTTAAAATCAAAGAAATTGCATTTCTTATCAAACCAGACCTCATAAGGAGATTTGCCATTTACTGGACTTGGACAGCTCCGGTTCAAAACGTAGACAGCAGTATTAACCGCCTCAGCCCAGAGTTTCGCATTGAGATTTTGCCCACAAATCATTGACCTTGATGCTTCTACTATTGTTCTCATGTCTCGTACGGCTCGGCCATTATGTTACGGAGTATATGGGACTGTTTTCTGATGGCATATACCTTGTGTCCTAAGTAATGAATTGACTTCCTTATTAGTGAACTCCAAGCCATTATCGGGTCGAAGGAACTTGACAGTGCGACCTGTATATCAATTTTGACTTGCTCTAAATACACCTTTAATAACGCAGTTACCTCTGATTTTTGTTTGATGAAATAAACATGTCGATTCGATAACTTGAACAATCATCATTAATAAAAAATAGCAAGAGCCACCATATGACTTAACATGCATAGGACCGCAGAGATCACTATGCACAAGCTCACCTGGTACAGAAGATCGATTCAAACTGCGGGAAAACGGTAATCTATTACTTTTTCCCATTGCACAAGCGGAGCAAAAGATTGAGTCTCCTGTAAAAGAAATGTTGTTTGATATCAGAAAATCTTTGACATAGCTTACGTTTTGGTGACAGAGTCGCTCATGCCACGATTGTAGATCGATAACACCTTTCTTATTAGAATCCTGATTGGCGCTGTAAGCTTGAGACTCACCCTCTATCACAACTTTGAACAACAACTTAAACATTTTATTCTATTCTGACGCAAGCCAACAGCAACAACATCTTCATTTTTAAGCAACTCAAATTCGTTTTTATTTTATCTCATTTGTAAGCCTTTGTCAAGGGCACAACTCGCGGAAAACAAGTTAAGTTTTATATCGGGTACATATAAAACATTTGAAATATGTTTCTCTAACCAAAATTCTTTATTGTAAGCGAGAATATTGATGTCACCGCTACCGTATGCATGTATAATTTCACCGTTGCCCACTCGAATATTTACTGGCTTATCAAATTTTTTGTAAGAGGCGAACCACTCCCTTCGAGACGTCATGTGATCACTCGCGCCAGAGTCAAGAAACCAGCTATCTCTATCGCTTATTTTGTTAAAAACAGTTTGAGAAATAAAAGCGTCACCTCTTTTAGAATCACATGCATTGTTCTTCTCTTTCTGTCTCAAAGGACAATCGGCTTTCCAATGACCCGTTTTCTTGCAAATAAAACACTTTCCGAATTTCTTGCGATAACTGTTATCCTGACGATGAACTGTTCTTGATGCCGTTTTGCCTTTTCTTGCCACGAGAGCTTAGCATTCAATTTCATTCTGCATATTCATTCTAGACTTTTCCATTAACAGAGGTGCGGTAAGGTTCTTCAATGTTGTATTCACTTGATATTGTCGATTCCCATGCGCTGTAAAAGTGGTTATATACAGGCGGTAAAGTTATTAAAATCTTGGTAATGACCATTGTCTCAGAGACATCCTCACTAAGGTCCTTTAATTGTTGTACGATTTTTGTAGTGTAGTGAAAGGCTTTCATCTTCACTTTTGGTAAAGCTATAAAATCTTTGTTGCAGTAAATGCACAGACGTCTTTGATTTTTGTTCATACACGTTTTCTAACTTGGTCCACATGTCAAAAGCACTTTCACAACTCATTATATGTAACATGGGCTCCTGTCCAATTGATGTTGATCACTCTCTGAGCCTTGCTGTCACATTTAGTCCATTTCTTAAGCAGCTCTGAATCATCGGCTGCTGTTTCGGTCTTAACGATACGCTTCGCTAACGAACCATCAACTACGTCCCACAAATCATATGCTCGTAATAACACATTGATTTGGAAGTTCCATACTAGCCATTGCTCCGAACTCAGCAATTTTTCAACTCTTTGCAGAACGGTTTGCATTATTTATTCCCCAACACGACAAGTTTTCAAGAAATATGTAATCCGCGTTTTAATCGACTTGAATCAAATTAAATACTTTAAAGTATATCTATAATTTATTTAAAAGATTAAACGCTATACAATTTATAAACTAACCCGCCGCGTTTCTGGGCCCATAACCTGTGAAACTTTTATTGAAAAGCGATCAAAAAAGACACGTTGTTTTCAGGATCAAGAATTGTTAAGACTAAAGACCTCTATTAATTCAAGTATGCAAATTACGGACTATATGTTGACACATAGCACATTTCAACTTTTACAGAAATATATTATGATAAAAGAAACACACTGAACTATTTATTCATATTTGTCTTGATGCGAAATTAATTTTATACCAGCAGATTTGTCAGTTTTTTTATGTACCCAAGAATGAATATAAACATTTAAGGTACGAGAAAGAGACGTAGACTACTCAATATCCTAAATTGATTATTTCTACAAATGTTTTAGCTGTTTATTTATTTTTTTTTTAATTAAAATTATTCTTTCTTAATTATGTGCATACACATTTTGCTGCTTTAAGTCTTTCAAGTCTATGATTTTTTTTATAGAGATATTAACCAGAGTTTTAACAAATACAATCATGCAAATGGCAAAAGCTAACAAAATGCCTTTAAAATCATATCATTATCTCAAAAGTGTCATTTTATCTTATTTGAGGCCATCCACGTCCTGAAGATGAAACAATCAATAACTCATCTACATCACAACGATTGGGCCGCCACTTAAGCAAGTCAGCATCCGAGTTAAATGGACACGACTGCTCCATTGATTCGCCAAATACATCACCGAAACGTGCCAAAAGTGCTGCTAGTCCTTCGGTTAGTGGTGTATTCCAAAAAACACATGGATTTCTCAATAGCCTAAAACATCGTTGGGGAAGAGCCCGAAGTAAAGAGAAAATTGGCCGCAGGTCACCAAACGATTTGCTCGAACAAGAGAGCACTGATTATGCAGCCGACTACAGTTCGGAAGGAAGTTCTGCAACACACAGTCCACGACATAGAGCTCGAACTATTGAAGGTTCGCCACTTGCTAGAGAACTTAAGGCTTGTGCAAATATTGCAGTAGATAATCGCTTACGATTTGGTGGTTCCATGGAAGGTAGAATTGACGAGGATACTGAAATGGGAGATAAAATCAGTCAAGATCAACTGCAAATTCTCCAGGTAAAAAAAGAATTGTT
Source organism: Sphaerophoria rueppellii (assembly GCA_920937365.1). Classification (NCBI taxonomy): domain Eukaryota; kingdom Metazoa; phylum Arthropoda; class Insecta; order Diptera; family Syrphidae; genus Sphaerophoria; species Sphaerophoria rueppellii. Next base: position 1,007,710 of record CAKKXW010000002.1, read on the forward strand.
GCTATTTGACTGAGCAGTTGAATAAATTTTTTTGGTTTTGTCATAAAGATGGAGGAACAACGACGAAAAAAAGAAACTATTTTACGGCAATACGTCTTCTTTCAACTTCGAGTACATTTAAAAAGCGGAAGTGACTTAGTTGCTATGGATAAAAATGGTAAGATTTTTGCACATATATTTTTGTATCAAAAGAATTAGTCAGTGGCATTCAATTATTATTTATTTTACAGGCCTAAGCGATCCTTATGTAAAATTTAAAGTGGCAGGCCGATTATTGCACAAATCTAGGACTATACATCGTGACCTAAATCCAATCTGGGATGAAGTCTTTGTTGTTCCAATTGAAGATCCATTTCAACCTATTACCGTCAAGGTAAGCTCTGTGTGCCAAAAATAAAAAAAAAAAATATTTTATTTAAACCTATACTGAACTTTACAAATTGAAATTTTATTTTCCTTATTTCAATCCCCATTTTTCCTTGTCATATTCTCAGGTATTCGATTACGATTGGGGCTTACAAGATGATTTTATGGGAGCGGCCAAACTAGATTTAACGCAGTTGGAGTTAGGAAAAGCGGAAGAAATGACCGTCAAACTTGTAGACTCAACCCACCCAGAGAGGGAGATGGGTGAAATTCTAATAAATTTAACTCTTTGGCCAAGAAGTCAAGAGGATAAGGAAGTGGTGAGTGTCATGTGTCAATCACAGAGTCATGACTATCGTCTTGTTAGCCATTTGAAATATAACCTAAGAGCACACTTCGGGAAGAACAATATGTACGAATATTTTCATTCAAAGAGAATTCAAGTCTAGAAATCGTACAGAATTTCTTAAATCACTGGTTAAGAGTATAAATTTATTATTATATTGAAAATATACCCGATTAGTAACAAACGATAGATTTTTTTAAACGTTTTTTACTGTTTGGCATCAGCGTGAAACACTTAATGATCTTTAAATTAACTATCAAGTGTTTTTGTTTTAGCATTTTCAGAGAAATTCAAAACTAGCAGAGTCGTCAAAACGATTAAAGTCACAAATATGGAGTTCGGTTGTGACTATTTTATTAGTCAAAGCTAAAGATCTGCCTTTTTCAGAAGATGGCACTAAGTTAAACGATGCGCATATCAAATTCAGGTTAAAATAATTCACTAATAAATTTGAGCAATGTTAAATTAAACTAATTTACTATAACAGATTGGGTAATGAAAAGTACAAAAGTAAATCCTCTTGGACCGAAAGATGGTTGGAACAATTTGATCTTCATCTTTTTGATGAAGACCAACTGCTTGAACTAACATTATGGAATCGAAATATACTCTATGGAAAATCTACTATCGATCTTAGTGCATTTCCTCGCGAAACAACTCACGGCATCTGGAAGCCTTTTGAGGATTGCCCGGGTGAAATATTTCTTATGCTTACCATAAGTGGAACTACAGCTCTCGAGACCATAAGTGATCTCAAAGTTTATAAAGAAGACCCAAGAGAAGTGCGGATTCTTCATGACCGATACAGTTGGCTCAGGTGCTTTCAAAATTTGCGAGATGTTGGACATTTAACTGTGAAAGTGTTTGGAGCAACAGGCTTAGCGGCTGCCGATATCGGTGGTAAATCTGATCCGTTTTGCGTGCTAGAATTGGGAAATGCAAGGCTTCAGACACAAACTGAATACAAGACGCTAACACCAAACTGGAATAAGATTTTCACGTTGTAAGAATTTTTTGTTGTGAATAAGTGATTCTTTTCATCTCACACGTTATTTTTGAACAGCAATGTTAAGGACATAACAAATGTTCTCGAGCTGACAGTTTACGATGAAGACCGTGATCATAGAGTGGAGTTCTTGGGAAAACTGGCCATTCCATTGATGCGAATAAAAAGTGGCGTCAAACGATGGTACACTCTCAAAGACAAAAATCTGTGCTCACGTGCAAAAGGAATTTCACCTCAGGTACACAGAAAAAAAATTGTTTATAGATACATAACGGATGTTTGTTTTAAACATCTTAGCAACAAAATAGTGCGAATGCCTCAGAGCTTTCATGCAAATCTTATAAGCATTTTCACATTCTGATCCATGACTTGTATTTTGTATAGCTACAATTAATTTCAGACGTAAACTTGATAAAAAGTCACACAACCTTGCAAAGAACAATTTCAAAGCTGGTTGATGAAGTCGTTATTTTTTTATAATGTATCTATCAATATGAATACATGAAAAGAACTGTTTTATTTACTAATTGCAGTGAATGTAAAAGTTAACAGGGTAGTCTTTGTTCGATTGTCAATACTATTTTTGTAAAACCTCAAATTATTTATCTTACAACAGATTCTTCTTGAGATGACAGTTGTTTGGAACCCTGTTCGAGCTGTTTGTCGTATATTACAACCCAAAGAGGAAAAACTTATCCAACAAGAGGCTAAATTCAAGCGACAACTATTTTTGCGAAATGTTAACCGTCTCAAAGTGATTATTATGGATATACTAGATGCAGCAAGATATGTGCAGTAAATTCGCTCTCAAAATAAATATAACGAAATATACAACTAAACTTGTTTCCCTCTTTTGTAGAAGTTGCTTTGAATGGGAGTCACCAATACGTTCAATTATTGCATTTATCTTCTGGATACTGGCATGTGTGTATGGAAATTTGGAAACCATTCCATTAGTACTTCTTCTGATTATGCTCAAGTTTGTTAAAATCGAGTTTGAATGCCCAATTAAACTTGCATTAATATTCTTTACTCTCTTAGAAATTGGTTTATTCGATGGATAACAGGAACGTCGTCGGATTCATCAAATAGCTATGTTTATGATTACGACGAAGACGATGACGATGACAAGGAAAAAGAAGAGAAAAAGTCAATTAAAGAACGATTACAAGCTATTCAAGAAGTCTCACAATCAGTACAAAATACTATTGGATATCTAGCTTCATTAGGTGAAAGTACAAAAAAGTACGATTACTTTATCTACTAAACAAAAAAAAAACTTAAATTGCAACAAGGCTTAATATATTTGCAGCACTTTTAATTTTTCCGTCCCTGAACTTACCTGGTTGGCCGCTGTATTGCTTATAGGCGCTATTATAGTTTTACATTTTATCCCAATTCGAATAATTTTATTTTTTTGGGGTGTTATGAAGTTCTCTAGGCGTATACTGCGACCCAACACAATACCCAATAACGAAGTATTGGACTTTTTGTCAAGAGTTCCAGATGATGAAGAAATTGTAACTTAATTCGTTAAACTAGAGTGATAGTGAAATCATAATTTTTTTTTACACTTCCAGAATCAATTCCGTGAGCTGCCGCCATGTTCGCAAAATGATGCAATGCGATCAAATCAGAAAAAAAAGATGAAAGCATCATAGTCCATAAGCATGGATAAGTCAGAACATAGCAACGATACTCCATCTGCAGTATCTCAGAATGTTGTAAATATTTCCTATCGTTCCGTGAAGACCGCTTCATCATTTTTAAAATCAGGGAAACAAACCATAAAAAAGGCTGCAAAAAAGAAAATTTTGGGAGCTTTCAAAAGCGACGACATTGCTGAAATAGAAAAATAGGACAACTTAATGTGATTAAATTGTCCTTTCTTGTGAACGAACGCAAAAAATGCTTACTTTCTAATGGAAGCACAAATATATAATTAAAACGTTGTTATTTGTTCCTGTAATATTTTATGTGTAACAGATATCTACATTGTAATTACAGTGGCGCGTTTAAGGTCAAAGATTATAACAAAATTGCCTATTGTACTTAGATAGCATCGATACGTCCATTTTTTTTTTTTTTTTGGTTTTATACTACGAAGAACAATGAATATGTTTTTAAAAACATGCTTGTGTCTTAAGTTTTGAGAATTTTACACTTTGATGTATTCATAAGAAAGGATAAGAGAGGATAGAAGAAATCGCTGAAAAGTGCTTACAAATTGTTTCAAGTTTCTTTTGCTTTAAACAAGGTATTAAAAATTAAATAAATTGGAAACAAATAAATACTATACATAATTCCTGATTTTAAATCACAAAAACTTGCAAACTTTTAAACGTAACACATTTGCAATTCACAAAGATAGAATGTTTTGTTTAATCTGCACGCAGTTTGATGTAAATTAATTAATTCCAAATATTTTTCTAAGCTGTTTTTGGAAAAGACACTTAAAAGTTAAGTTAAATAAACAACCTGACCTCTGACACTTTCAATAACGAAATAAAACGAGAGGAAGTTTTTTCCTTTCCATTTATTCAATTTTTGAATTAGGTACATATGCATATGTATGCGTAGATATTTTACTATATATTTAAATAATTATGCAATGGCTATTAATACACAACACGTAAATTTTTTTAAGCCTAAATAAATTCAATCTTCAACCATAACTCAAAGCAATTTATTTCTGCTTGAGTATACGTACAATAATTCAGATTTCATATTTAATAAAACATTTAAGGAATTTAAACACATAATGTTTTTTAAATCTGTCTGAGAACACAAAACTCAATTCAATTACCTGTATTTTATGATATAAATTCAATCGCTCATCATTTAAACTTCAAAAAAATTAAATTGTTAAAATATTATACTTAACCCTCGAAAATATTTATTTACACCTTAGTAAATACAATATTTTAAAATCTTAAATCTAATAATAATAGGTAATACATGTATTTACAAATACATTACACATTTCTGCATTTAGTATGTTATGGGACTTTTCAAAGAAAAAGTATTTCAAGAAATTTGTTGCTATACTTAATCATTATATATTCCTATAAGTTCAGTAAGATTTTGTGATATTTTTTGTAATCTAATACTAAGTTTTAGCTTTTAACTGTTATCTGAAGAGCTTTAAATATAATAATTTACAGTTGTAAAACTAAAAAAGTTTTAAGAATAAAAAATATATTTAGAATCCATCAATATTCATTCACGTCACAACCATAACTTCCAAACTGATTAAAATATTTAAGAAATACAAATAATTAAAAAAATCATTTTTTCCCACCTTAATAGCTGGTTTTACTACATTTCAATCAATATTACAAACATAATACACTTAGTTAGTGGCATTATGAATTAATTTATTTTAATGCTTTTAAAGAAAATGCCTTCGATTTTTTATATAGAATTAAGTTAAAACAATGTTAATTATTCTTGAAAAAGAAACAAAAATCAAAAGTCAGAAATATAAATTATGAATTTTCTATAAATAAAAATATAAATCATGAATTTTCTATTTACAAAATTACATATCTTGCATTTTATTATTCATGTACTACTGTACCGGCACACATTATACCTTAAGAAGAATATGAATGCGGCGGTACTAGGGTACTTTCAATATTGGTTGATGTTGATATTGATATTTTAACGAATATCCTTGAAACCTCTTGCTAACTGTTTTGAAAACAATGTGACAGAAACTTTAATTTCCTGGCATTAAACTGAATATTGATTTTAAAATACACTTCATAGGTAAGGTGTCATATTTCAATGTTCCATCTTTGCTTTTTCATGACAGTGTCACGCCTTACAAACGAAATGATCAAGGTAAAAAATTTCTATTTAAAGTCATTAAGTAACTATACGAACATAAGTAGGGTAAATTTTTTTTTTAAACATTTAATAATAAAGAAACCCAAACATATATACTACGTTGTTTATTTACGAGGAAAACTAATACATAATTTAAATCTTTTGTTGCGGTGCCATTTATTTCGACACTTTTTTGCCTAAAATGGTAAATAGTTTATGCATTTAAAAATTCAACTGAGCTGTTAATGTATAAATTTCGATTTCTTATCGCAAATAGTTTGAATGCCAATTTAATTAAAAGCAACACACGTTCGCACAACTTATAGGCCCAGACATTAAAAAGTGAAACTCATAATAATAATTACTTTCTTTCTGCATGGTAGTAGGTAAAGTTGCCTTTATTTCGACTAGCAACTTACTTAGCAATAAGAGGGTTCGATTGGAATGCGTTTATACATTTCTGAAGACTTCATTTCACACGTCTGTAGAGTTTGAAGCAATATCGCAGTTCAGAATCAAAACCATTTAAAAGATTCTTTGAGATTTGTAAGTCTAATGTGTGGGGCTTAGTGACCTATGTCGTATTGTGTTTTTCAGAAACAAACATAAATGGTATGCGTATCGATTAAGTATTCGTTATAATGCATCTTATGTCAGAGTTATTGTCTTGTCGAACACAATAAGCAGTAACGTTAAATAATTTGTTGGACCAAGCGTATACGTGTTAGCAACCATCTACGAGCAATAGACGAAACAAAACTTCCTTCCGTATATCTTTAAAGCATCAATCAAATACAATTTCCACTTATGTTGTATTTTTACTAGTGGATTTCTTGAATAGTCGATCAAAACGCGAGCAAAACGAAGAAAATCTCATTAAAAAATGTGTTATGCAACACGAGATGCTGTGTAGAAAATAAACATCATGTTGCAGAATGAGATTTGTCTCGAAAACTACTTAAACTGTAACCAAGTTGATCGACAACTACGCTTGCAATTTAGTTTTGGATACATGTTTCTTTCATAGGGTATATCTTTTGTAGCGATAAAGTTTGTAAAGTAAAAACTTAAGGAAAATACAAAAATTGTTATCCAAATATAAATTACCAGATAGAGCTTTCTTCGGTTGTTTCACAAAAATCAAAAAGGATATGTATATGCAAGAATATATCTTTAAAAAGGATAGGGTATGTTACTTTTGGTGCCAAACAGATTAAAGTTTGACTTGTAATCATATTTAAATAAATTGGTGTAAGAGTTTTTCCTTATTTCACATCTGGTTTTTTGCGAACATATTTGCACATATTATATAGATGTATAAATGGTCCTCGTTTGGAATCAAGTTCGAAAAAGGAAGAAAAAATTGGAATGCATATCAGGTTAATGTAAGGTTTCGTTGATGCTCAAAACGGACACTTCAAAACAAGATTATTTATTAACAGCAAAGTCGGTTTTTGGTCTGTAGAAAGTTTTTCACTACGCAAGAAGTGGACATGACATAACATAAACATTTTCATAGAGAGAAATGCAATTGATGTTAAAGATTCATTTCGTAGATAAGTGTGAGAATACATTCAAAAAGTAAAATTGAATGTTGCAAATTGAACGCTGTTTTACTGACCGTGTTTCCGTTTGTCATGGTGACTTAAAAAATTTTAAAACTTATTACATGAATTGAACTGTTTTGCAAATGTTAAAAAGCAATAAGTAAAATAATAAGGTGCCTGTGCTTATTTAGTGGCACTTAATTGTTGCCATAAATATGTTAACATAATTCCATCAGGAAGTCGAATCATAAAAGGCACTTAATTATTTAGAACAAACACGATTACCATAAAAAGGTATGTCTATTCGGTCATAATTTTGAAACCATGGGAAAAACAGATTTCAGCTTGTCTGCCAAAACAATTGGATCAACAAGAAGTTCATTGTATTCCTGAGTTCCGACATGGTTTTTAATATCTTCTGTGGGTTTTCACTTAACTTGATTCATTTATTTCAAGTGTGAGAGTGTAAATTACAAATCCGCAATACGCCTACTCTAAATTCTTCCGGCATTCGTCTAAATGGAACTGGAAGACAATTTTGTTTTACTTTAAATTTCACTTGGTTTCGCTTTTTTTATTTAATTCAATAAACAAACCAGTCATCAAACGTGCTCAAGGTTATTCTTCAGCCAAGGACATAACTTGACAATGCACTAAAAAATATGAAAACTCTGTATCATTGTGAATATTAAATTAGTATTTTATTTTCAATTTGTAGTTTAAAAAATTCACAAAAACTTGTCATGTACGGTACATTGTATGTAATCCAGGATTACATTTTTATTTCCATTTAAGAATTGCAGCTCAGTTTGAGGTTAAGATAAATTTACCGCTTTGAAAACAATTCGATTTCATTCAAACTGTCATTTAAATCCTCCCACCAATTTGCAAATAGCTCAACAATTTTAAGTATGAAACACAGGAAAAAACAGAGCCATGCCATATTTATTTAATGAAGCTATGCACTTTTGCACAAACAGGTGCTAAGTGCAACTGAATAGGGAATAGCAATACTTGTTAGGCGTTTTCCGCATGGGGCGCCAGTTTAACATGTAAAATAAGTAAGTCAAACAATTAATGACTAACACCAATATTCGTTTGAGTTTAAAAATAAAAACAAACGCAATGGCATACATTTTTCATTTTACCTCGGATTAAATTTTACTTGACGCAGTTTTTTTAATTTTAAGTTAACGTCACAATTTTGCACAATTTTCCTCTTTATCGATAACTAATTGATCAATTTAATAAAAATTCTATTTCTAACTGTAAACTTTAAAAACTGTTTCATGTCTTATATTCGATTGAATACCTTGCCAGTGGACTCAGCTTATATAACTTTGTTGTTATAAAGAAAAGCAAAATTTAATTTTTTTAGCTAGTACGGTAAGTCCGGTTATTTTCTTGGTTTTGTTGATTTTGTTGGTCTGACAGTTGACAAAAACCTCAAACTTAAAATCTGGTAGCCAACAAAACTTCACATATAATAGTAATACCGAATACGTCATAAGAAATAACCAACAACGGCCGGATAACATTATCATTTCACCCCTGGTCTATGAAATGTCGATGTCTCTAGCTATGGCATTGTCAAATGCTTCCCTCCAACCTCAGCTGCGCAAGTGCACACGAAGACGCGAGGTGAACAGTGGCGCGGGGCGTAGACTTCTTAAGACTTAACATGGAATATTCATGTGGTTATTCTCCGTTTGCAACACTGCTGGCAATGGTCACCTTGCCACCACTTTAAGATTCAATTTGCCGACTTACTTAGGAGGTAGAAGAAAATTTTCTTTTCTTCAGTTTGTTGCCGAAACGCATACCATTCAGACGCAGATTGTAACTTGTCTATCGCATAGATCTTAGTGGTGTACCTACTGTGTTTAGTAGTCTGTAAAATATCTGTATGTGCCGACATATTTTCGTTTAAAATTTTTTATTTGTAGTTTGACGCGACGAAAATACTTAAAATTAGTATCTACCTCAAGTGTTTTAAAAAAAAAACTATCTTACTGATGTTGCTGTGAAAGAAATTTACGAAAGAGTTTTAAATTGTTGTGAAAGATACATATACGTAGAAGTTAAAGCGCCAGTGTTTTAAGTGCAATATGACTATAGTTCATTTTCTTATACAGTAAAACCTGTCTAGATAATTTAACGAAAATTTCACTGCCACAAAAACTTGAGAATTTGGATACCATTTCAAGGATTGTTAAAGAGGTTTGTAAAATTTGTCGAGTTTCAATAAACATCATTTATTTGGTTTTTTACTGGGTCAAATTTTTAACTCGCGTGCAAAAATTTATGCTCCAACTCCTAGCAAATTCTCCAATAAATCTTTCCACTTGGTGGAACATCATCATAACAGGGAATTACTTATTGTTGCTTCCAAAACACATGTGAGTTAATGGTGTATAAATAGAAAATTAAGTTTACCTATTTAGCTTTCTGCAAACATAACATATGAACATATTTCAACGTTTTCTTGCTACAGTGGAAGACTTGATAAAGATAAGAAGATGGTCCATTTTTATGTATCACAGAAAAAATATATATTAATGCATAATACATTTCAACAAATAAAAACATAAATTTAACTTGACTTAAAACGCAATCATTAGAATGGCAACTAAACGAACGGCCATGATTTATTTTTGTTTAACTGAGTGAGTGTCCTTATAAAAAATTCCTTATGCTTTGACACTGAAAAATGTAACGAATTTTCCAGTTTTTACTCAATAGCGTTAAATAAAAGAATGCATATTCACAAACAATAAAACTTTGTTTGCGTAAATTACATTAGTATACATACCTACAATTGGTAGTGTTTATTTTATCTCTCACAGGCACTGTCTCTTGCGAAGAACTGGCAAAACTTCTACGACTATCATCTGTCATGAAAAAGTGCTTCTCAACTTTGCCGTTCGGAATCGGCGTTAAATTGTAGGTTACCTCAATTCTTCACACGCACCTAGAGAATTGTTGATGCGAGTAAGCCACTTAGGCCTTGGCTCTTCAGGAGCTGTCGCGCCACTCTATTTATTTTTATTTTTTATACCTACAGTTGACTTATCCTTTCCGTAGAGTTCATAACGATTGTATATAATAAATAATATTAGACGTCGTTAACGCATTATGAGGTTGCAGGCGCATAGTCTATAAATAATTTTTTTTAATCGATTTTTAAACATTTATTTATTTTGTTTAAATGTATATGCTACATCTGACTGCATCAAACCATCTACTTATTCCAGATCCGTGTCAATAAAATATGAATTCGAACTCGCAACTTTGTTCTCATTTATGAAATTACATACATTATGTATTTTTTCACAAAAGCATTCTAATTAAATGTCATTTCTTTTTATTTGTCTGTTTTGTTTCTATATTCAAATCACGCTTCATTGAATGAAAAGTGAAAACATTCCAAACAAAAAAACTTTCAATCACGTAGCCCCAAGAAGAAAACAAATTCAGTTGATATTGTTTCATAGAAACACTCTTTTAATCACACCCATTCAAGATATGTGTACTTCGTAGTTACGCACAGCTTATTTTTCGAGCAACTAAAATAATGAATCAAAATTGCAAAACACATGAAACATGACCACCACAGTTACATAACGAGGAGTAAGACACAAAAATAAAAATAACCCATAGTGCTAGAATATCAATAAAACTATAAACTTAAAGATATACTACATATACATATACAATTCAAATCAGAAATATTTAACCACCGGACAAACCAAATTTGACCTAGATTCTTTTTCGAATTGCACATAATGGTTTGATGGGCACTTCACGATATAAGTAAATGGAATTTCACTTTCATTCTCCACTATCTGCATATAAATTCCACGATTTACAATTATTTTTGGCCTGAAATGTGTTGAGCGTCTGAAAAGGTTTGCGTGTCCGTCGCGTCGTCGTCCGATACAAAACGCGAGTGCACCTGGTTAATTGTGGACGGATTTGATTTTAATTTATGATATGACTTAATTTCGAAATTGTCTTTTGATAGAAAGTAAATTTGTTTTTTGTTGTTGTTTTTTTTTCTGTCTCTTTGTTTTGTTCATATTTTCCTAATTTTTCTGGCAGAGATCTCCAGAGGATGTTTATAACCATCAACAGTTTAAGAAAAAAAAAATGAACATGTTGATATATCGAGTTGGAATGTTATAGCTCCACTCTATGATGTGAAAGTTTATTTTTATTTCATTTTGATATAATTTGCTAGTTATCTTTATTATGATTTGAGATGTGAGCTATTTGAAGCCTACTATGCACTGTGTTGATCAAAAAGAGTAATTAACTGCCTGCTTCGAATTTGGAGTAGTATTCTCAAATTTTCTATTTTTACATGTGTATCTATATTTTTAATGAAAATAAGTGAAACTTTTTAAGGCCAATACTACGGTTAGCATTACGTTTGAGTCTATGATTGATAAAAAGAAGCAGTATAGTGAGTTCGATACAAATCATTTTGCAAGTCCGGTTCATAAGGAAACAATCACTAGAGCATCTAGAGCATTGTATATAGAGGCAGCTATAGTATTATCAAGAATGGTGATTTCGATTTTTTGTGCTACATCAAAACCAAAAAAAATCACAATACCAAACTTATGTAAAAAAAAAAAAAAAACAGCACTGTGCCAGGTCTCTAGATATCACTAAAATCGATTGCCTGGTCGCGGGTACTAGCTAAATAGAAATACAATGCACTAGAGGTCTAACGATAGTCTCAATCTAATAGTGCACTTAGCGCCATCTTGCTGGTCCAATCTTTTATTCTGTTTTTGTATGGTGGGTGACTATTGGCAGTCGTTTTTTTATATATCAAATTTCAAATTCTGATTTGAGTTTAATATCAGCAATTCATAAGAAACGATGTCATACACACATGAGTAGTGTATATATATAGTATATATAGTATATATATGTAGTCAAAATACAATAGGGACACAAACAAATATGTACAAAAAAAAAATCAGATCCAATTGTAACTTGAACAAATCCTTTTTTTATTTCTTGATGGCTGACGGACATTTTTGCAACAATAAATGCGTTTCTTTAAATTATTATTAACATTTAAAAATTAACGCTATAAAATGAACCATGATCATGATTACAGATAACTGTAACATAACAGAGAATTTAGATTAAATAATGTCAAATCTTAAAGAACAAAAAAAAAAAAACAAATTTTATTTATAATATTACAGAAACTCAACCTTTAAATCCATAACGGTTCTTTAACAAAAGTAACTTATACATTTGGTGTTGCATAATTTGTTCCCCACAAACTGATATTTTTAACGTTATTACCACTGAGATGCTTAATTTGATTCATGTCTTCATGTCAATGAACTTAAAGGCTTAAGAAATTTAGAAAATTTGAACCATATTCATTGTGTGCTGTTCGTTAGTAATTTGTGTAAAACCGGAACCTACACACATGTCACTGTGTTGCTTCCATGCTTTCACTAGACTTAAGAAGAAATACAAAAAATTGCATAAACCAATCAACAGTTATGGACGGGGTCATTAATTTCCCTTTCTTTCACACAAGATATGTATGACTTTCAATTAACAGAACATTAACTTTATTGTTTATTTTGTTCAATTGAAACGAAGAGTGACGAGTGATGGGTCTATTGAGCATTAAAATGGAAATAAAACTTTCATTTTCTGACGAAAAATTAAGGGGTTCTTCTATTTTCTAATGCATTGGAACTAACATGGCATTATTTCACAATAAATTGGGGGTTTTCTCACTTTATGATTAGAGGCGGTGGATTTAACTGAGATAAATCTATACTAATATTATAAAGATGAAAGGTTGATCCGAAACTACTGGACCGATTTAAAAAAAATTCTTTCACCGTTGGCAAACTACACTATTCCCAAGTGACATATAGGCTATGTTTCATTTTCAAAAAAAACAAGCAAAGCACGTTGCATTTGAACAATATCTGTGTTAATTATAATTATTTTGGAGTTGCTCTGAAGGGTGGCGAGACGAGGTTCGTAAGGTCGGTCGGCTAGTATTTAAATATATTTATCCTTAAGAAAAAAAAACAAAAAAAACTTTTTGTTTTACGACTTAAACTGCAAATGTAGTTAATGAGGAAACAGTTTATAAAGCTGAAGAGTTTGTTTGGTTGAACGTGCTAATCTCAGTCATCGCCTTGAGATGACTAATAGAAGTGGAGCCTGAAAGCAAAAAAAAAAAAAAGCAAATGGCTAAAATAATTTCTTTCAAAGCTTCCGCGAGGGGCGCTGCCTTAACGGTTGACTGAAAAATATCACATATGATGCAAATGCTACTCTGTAAAAAATCCACAAAAAAGTCAGCAACTGTTCAGGTGAACAGTTTGCTTGTCTACTTGACGTGCGCTTCATAATTTCTGAAACTGTTTGTATGACGATAGTAGTAATGCGTATGACCATATCAAAAAAATTAATATGTCAATGAGTTTCAATCTTAAAAAAAAATAAATAGAGTGGCGCGACAGCTCTTGAAGAGCCAAAGGCCTAAGTGGCTTACTCTCATCAACAATTCTCTAGGTGCGTATGAAGAATTGAGGGGACCTACAATTTAACGCCGATTCCGAACGGCAAAGTTGAGAAGCACTTTTTCATGACAGATGATACTCTTTGAAGTTTTGTCAGTTCTTCGCAAGAGGCAGTGTCCGTGAAAGATGAAATAAAAACTTTGGGCCCGAGTAGGATTCGAACCCACGACGTTCTGCTTAGCAGCCAACGCACTAAGCTACGGACACTACGAGTTTCAATCTTAACTTCTTAAAATACTCTTACAGTATAAAGACGGAAGGCCGACTAATCACTGGGGCTCAGCTAGTACATAATATAAAACTATTTATAGCATCATTAAACCACCAACATGTTTATCTGAACAGTTGTAATGAATATTTTACTCAAGATATAACGAAAATAAGCTTTTTTTTAAATCTAGAAATTAAAAAAAAAAAATTGAATGAAAACCTCAAACTTGCAGGGCTCCCAAACACTTGTGTTGCATATATGAATTGCCTGAGTGTATGCTTCGAAAAGTTGCGATAAATGTATCACAATACCCAACAGGTTTACCTACTTAGCTTGAACTAACAACTGTACTCTATTGGCAAGTTGGATTTCTGTGCGAATTGACTGCATGAATTGCAGAGACATTCAGAGGGGGAGACAGGATGCATAAAATATATCTTTTGTCTTCGCTCTCAATCTCTTTTTTGTTATGTATAGGCTGTTACTTTGATTCACTTTTCTTTCATTTCAATTTTAAGCATCAGTTGTGTGTTGGTGGTGAAATAATATTATATTATATTATATTGTTTGTCGCCATTTTCCAAGCAATCGTAAACAGATACACCGTACACCTAAATTGTTTGGTACAGATGAAATATGTTCGGATAAATATAACCTAGACTTAATTGGTTGGTCTCTTTCCTATACAAGTTCAGTTGTGTAAGAATTACGCATAAAATCATACCAATTATTTTTAATTCAAACCTGATAGTCATGATGCCGGATGTTATACATTTTTTTTTCCTACCCATTTACGTTAACGTTGATTTAAGTTAAGTAAAGGAATGGTTTTTTTTTTTAACTTTCAATATTATCTTAATTTTTGTACCTAGCTGCCATTTGAAAATAAGAAAACATTTGACAGAGACTCCCTGCCGATAATAATTAATCAACTATCACAAAAACGAACCATAAATTCAAAAGCAAAAAAAAACAATATAGTGTCAGTGAATAAAGCACTGTTCCGGAATATACATATTTGACGACAGATATTTTTTCATGACTCATGACTCTTGGATTTAATATCTACCTACTCACATACACTACAAGAGTACTTCTTAATACTACAACAAAATTACTTCTTACTGTCTTTAAAAATGTTAAGAAATCCAAGGTTACAATCACGACCTATTGTGTGAATTGTTTGATCCGATTAAATTCCAGAATTAAATCTGTGACTCTTCAACTATAGCAACGACATCGAAATTGAAAAATTAAACTATTGTTTTTTTTGTCAAGAAATTATATGTTTAGGTTTGCATAAAAATATATGATTCTTTCATTTAAAAGTATCCTCTGGTGCGACTTTAAATTCTCAAGAGGTTTCTGTTTTGTCGACGTCCGGTTCTATATTTTCAAATAAGTACTTTAATCATATACCTTATATTGCAGGGAAGTTGAACCTTTATACATTTAATCTTATCACAAAATTTGGAACAAGTATTCAGTAAAAAAAAAAAGTTTGTTTTTCATTTTATGTTAATACAATAGTCCTCGTCTAATATTTAACTAACATTTTAAGATGGCCCACTAACAGCTTGATACCAAAAATGAATCAATTGAAAACTTTATTTTCATTCGTATCTCTTACAGAGCATGAAAATATATTGGCTTATAGCGTTTTTTTTTTGGTCGTCCGGAACTGTTCCGAAAGATTCTGAATTCGTTCACTTGGCAAAAGATGAAAGTTCTTGTTCTGGATAAAACAGAAAAACGATTCCGAATTTGAAGACGGAATCAAAAACAGAATCACGCATACATGCACACATTTGCACATACGTACTCGCCGCCATGTTTACAAATAAAGAAAATAAAAACAATGTCATGTCATCTGCAATTTTGCATATGATGCTTTACAAATACATAGACGTTCAATTAGAAGCAAAAAAATGTGTTTGGATTATGTATTGAATTGAGAACGACCTACACCATTGTAATAGATTTAAAACAAATATACTCTTTGTTCATCAACCTGTTCAATTGTTGCATTCTATTCAAGCTGGAAAACTGTTTAAAGCTCGAATTCGTGTACAATGTCTTGGCAACAATGTTTATAAGTATTGTTACATAATCTACTGCAAGCCATCATCAATCAATTATTCTATGTCGTTGAATCTAGATGAATGCCAAACTGCATAATTAACATTCCAACCACGTTCCTTCTCAGCTGAAATATTCTTTTAAAAATATTTTGAATAACCTCTTATTATATATATATATGTACATATTATGTTAATTCAATGCCTGATTATGCTGGGAAAAAACTTAGTTCACAAGATTATCAGCCATAAGCAAGAAAAACAGATACAGTAACGTAAATTTATTTAATTTAATTGTGGTGTCTGGTGTTTAACAGAAAAAATGTGAAGCCACAAAATGGAGTAAAATAAACCAAGCTCGTAAAGAGTGAAACGCAGCTAAGAAAAAATGATTGGACAAAAACCATTGAAATACCTAAGTTTATGTACGTTTTTTATTCATCTATAGTCATTTTTGCCTACCATTCGCACCTTTTCATTTTCTCTTCAAAATTTTATAGTTTAATTGAATTTTGTGGCTAACTTATTAAATGAAGAATATTTATTTCTAACATTCGAGTAACCAACACTTACGTTTGTCAATTCAATTGTAATCGAAAGAAACGATTAATCATCATAACAATATGCAAACAAAAGAGCTGAGGTCAAAACCAGAAATCAAAGGAAGATTCTTGAGACATACGTTCCAAGTCGTTGATTCGTTCAGCAAGACAAACAATTTTTCAAAAGAATTTTTTAATGAATATTAAACAAATCAAATATAATATGCAAGTGTATGTTTGTATATATGTATGTTAATTTCTTTCCTTTTCCCAGGAATATTCGGCCGTTATTGTTAATGCTCATTGCTATGTAACTGAAGTCAATTTTATTCGATTTCAAAGAAGTGAAAGTAAATCTCAAGTGCACAACAACAGTCCAATAACAACATCGACACTTTTCCACTACTTGTTTTTGTGTAATTTCTACCTGCACCGACCGTCCCGTCATGTCACCTCGTCACAGTTCATCGCTTAAACTGGTGCCCATACATGAATTTAAAATATTGTTTCTTTTCACATTCATCACCCATGAACTTCAGAAAAAATCAAGGTTGGATGTATGAATGTAGTGAGTGTAAGCCCCAAACCCAGAGATTGGGTGGAAATAGTACCCACTTCCACTTTCGCTTTCATTTCTTTTGTTTTAAAATTGTTCAAAGTATACTTGACCGTTTACAAATTTGGGTCGCCGACAGCCAACAATTGCTCGACCAGCCATTCGGAAAAAATGGAATCCCTTTCATCCCAATTTACTTTCAAGAAGCAAAATAAAGATTAATATGATAATGACCATATTTTAATAGGTATTTATATTCTGTATAAAAGAAAACGATGCAGTCTCTGACGTTGATGTTGTCCATACGAGATACGAAAAGAAAGTGAATCTTTACGGCAAGCGAATGTGCCATACTCAGCAACGTAAAGTTCATTGGCTGTAACTCACTCTACACCTAGATGTTTGTATTTGACAAACAACAAACTACAGATCCGCATTTTCTCTTTTTCTCATAAAGAATCTAAGCGATTTTCTTGTAATTAGTGAAAATTTAGTATTTAATTTTTTGCATGCCCGCATGTTGGGAAGTTATAAAACCTTGTTTATTTTTCGCAACTTATACCATCACGGTAAGATGATCAAGTTGTTCATCTGTCATGGTTAATGGATTTTATCTCTACTCAAATTCTTACATTTGAGAAAAATTGTTTCCAGAACAGTATACTATATCTAGTTATCATCTTGAAACAACAATTTATGTATGAATCCTTCAAAACTAAAACAAACAAAAAAAAAAGCTTAATTATTTTATTACAAGAATATTTTTGTGTTATATTTGTTTTTGCTTGTAAAATTGCAACTCAAATCAGGACAGAACATTAATTGTACGTCGTTCACAATTCAAGCCAATGACTTGTCTGTTTGTGCAAATGTTTCACAAGAATTATTTTTCCGAACAGTTTTCTTTGTTAATATTTTGTGTTTGTGTCTGTGTTTGGTTCAAAGTATATCAACATGGTCGTCGCGCCTTAGAGCAGTTGCAGAAAACAAAAATGTTGCTCAAGCACAGAAGTAGTAGGTCATTATGAATCGCCTTCCGGAAACTGTGAATCTGCAACTGAAGCTGTAAGGAACATAATTGTTTTTTTTTTTCATAAATGAGGTACCGTTAAAAAACTGAAAAATCAATTATCTGTAGTTATTGAACTCAATTTTGAAATTTTAAAGTAGGTAAGCTATTCTAATTTTCTTATTATTACCTTCAAAAACAACAGAAATAATTTTGCCATTTTATAGAGCTCGAATTAGGTATAGAAAATTGGAAGTCAGCTCACATTTGGTTGCCATAATAATTTAACAACGCTTTACTTGTATTTTGTTTTCACTTTTTTAACAACGTTTGTTTTTATTTCTTTTTCATATTAAAATTAAAGCTTCCGTCATGAATCTCAAGGTTCAACTACGGACCGTTTACCTTTGGTTGATCTTTCAAACAGTTTCAACGGCCGATAAATGGTCACGGCAAGTAGATGACATTGGTCCGGGCACCGAAACATATGATTGGATACCTGTAGCACAACCGGTTGATGCTAAAGAACGCGCAGGACGTGTCATCACATATCAACAAAATTTTCCTCCAAATGCACCATTCGGAGATATACAAAAACCACATCACTTAGTACCACAACAACAAGCTCAGTCGTTTGGATTTCCGTTTCATTTTCAAAGATTTCCCCAGCCACAAGCTCAAGTGCAGCAGCAACAATCGCAACACCAGCAACAAATTCAGCAACAAAAATTAAGCCTTCAGTCACAACAACCAACATCACAGTCGTTTTTCAAATTTGAAATGCCATTTAACCGTGATGGCAACAGAAATCAGGACGGCTCTCATGGGGTTCAAACAGGATATCAAATACAACATTCTTTTGGCGCACCAGCACAATCCATATTTAATTCACCATTATTTACTCAGAAGCAAGTCTTTCCTCCCGAATTTCATCCAGTACCTCGCCCCCAGGAAAACACTAAGACAATTCAGCAAAACTTTATTGAGGAACCTTTAAAACAGTCTTACCGTGAACCTATTCCAACACATAGTTCCGTTTCTTCAACATCGGCTCCAGCAACAGCTTTTCCATTCCAACATAATTTCGATCTGCAAAAGCCGACTTCGTTTCATTCTCAATTACCACATCAACATGCTTCACAATTAGCCTCATCGGCTCCAGTGAATAAACCCCAACATGATCAGGAAGTTCAGCTTTTATATGTTCCATACGATACACTTTACAATCAACAAAGGAGTGAAAATATCGTCGGCGACAATGCCAAATTTAACCAGGAACCCCACGTTCCGCAGGTTAATCCTTACCAAATCAATGATTTTTATACACCAGAGACTCTACAACCACAAGATCATAGCCGATTTATTGGAAGCTCAACTCTAAGAACTACAACAACAACCTTAAAGCCTACTTCACCTTTCCAGACGTACTTCAACCAGCAATTTACGACTCAGAAACCAAAACCTAAGGCTCATCAGCCTCCTTTAGCTATGTTTTTGCTGAAATCAACTTCGCGCCCAAATCAGAGTGACGTCGTAAATGCCTTACGAAATGCTAACACTATTGCCGTTTTAGATGCGCCAACTGCACACACTCCAACTGTGTTTGTTGGGCCAGCGGGCATGCAAACTCCAAATGGCTATGTTAAATTTGAACTTCCTTATCTCTCTCAAATCGCACAAAGCAATAATATTGCAGAAACATCTTTCTTTGTAGCTCCGCTGAGCTATCGGACGCCTGTGGGTTTTAATAAAATATTGTTACCCGAACCTCATGTCGGCTCAATCGTCGTTAATCGCCAAAAAGAATCCTATAATGACAACAGGCCTGCAAATCGACCAGATACTCAATCAGACAATTTCAAGTACTCCAATCGACCAATTCCCCAAAATGAAAACTACCCACAACAGTCACAATTTGAGACATTTAATAGCGGCAGAGATTCAAGTAAGCCATACTCAAAACAACCCGAAGTCAATAATATTGAAAGACCAACCCAACAGCCCTTGAGAGAAAACAGCAATATGCGAGGTCAAATTCAGTCTCCTACTCAACAACCTCAGAGAGAAACATTTAATAATATTAGAGGATCAAATAAAGTTTCTCCAAATCAAAATGTTTTTATAACCCAATCACAGAATGAAATTCAGCAATTGCCAAGTACCACACAACGTATTCGTCCAGATCGAATTAAAGCAAGTACAATGCGGGAATATTATCCAGAAATTGTTCGTAATGTTCCCAAATTAGAAAGAGGTCGTATCCCATATGAGTCAACAACCCGACCACCCATTCCTCCCAATCGCGGTCATAAATTTTCTGAGGTATCAACCCAAAATAATTATTATCAGGAAGCTATCCAGGAGATTACTTCACCAAAAATTTACAAACAAGAACGCGTTAAGCAAAAACGACCAGAATCACAATATTCTGATAGTGATAAGCCTTATGCCCATTTCAAACCAATTCCAAACAACATACCTTCTGAAGATTTTTATAAAGTTCAACCAATAAAAACCAGTCCTGCAACAACAACCACAACGTCAACATCTACCACTCCTCCACGCACGTATTTCACACAAACATATCCAACTAGCCCACAAATCGACATCCAGAGTACTCGTGGACAAGTTTACCACGGGTCAGATGTTGAGGATTCACTTACGAGACGTCCACCTAGTCAACAGCAACAAGAAAAACAACAAGCTTCAGATGAAGAGTATCGAATGAAACAATACTATCGACAGCAAGAGGCGTTCCGTAAACGCCCTTCGTATTCTTCTTCTAGACCCACTGTTGAAAGTCTTCCTTACACACCTGAATCAGTGGATTATGAACGTGAGGTGCGAATCCCTTCTTCTTCCCCAACATACTATACTTCAACCCCAACAACAACAACAACAACTCCTAGACCTTCAACACCGCGTCAAAGAGTTACGTTTTATCATCCAGCAACGACAGCACCAACGTATGAGGAAAATAATGAAACAGTACCTCCAAGTGAACCAGTCTTTGAGTTCAATAGAGATCGAGATGTCCAGACAACACCACCTCAACAAGAGGAAAAAACCCAAGTGCCAGACAACCACAGACCCAATTTCATTAACTCGAATAATAACAATGAGCTTTCTACTCCGGATGGTTCTGAAGTAGAATATGAGCCAAATCCTTATGAATTGCCCTCAGAACTTCCACCATTGACCCCAAATCTCCCTGGACTTGTAAATGGCCTTATTGGCAATGAGCGTCAAAATGCAGTTGATGCAGAGACCACACCTCAAACGGAATCAACAACGAAATCCGCTCCATCTGTCCGACCTTCAAGGCGGCCCATTAATCGTGTCAAAAAGCCAGTAGTTTCTAAGGTTTCACAGTCGGTGTCATACTCAAGTTCAGATTATTCAACTAGGCGGCCGCTTACGCGGACACGAAGACCGTATGCTCCTAGGAATTATACCACAGTATCTTCGCCAACAACCGAACGTTCATCAACTACCAGATCACCACTTGTACGTAATCCCAATCGAATTAGATACAATCCAACACCCGAAGAACGTCAGTCACTTCGTATAAAAAACAAAAAGAATTCATCTAACGGTAAAAAAGATGACAAAAGTGACGATCTTGAATATCAACGCGATGTCTTGAAACAGAATTATCCTGTGTTTAAGCCCGCCACTAGAAGAACAACAACAACTCCAGGTCCAATATCAACAGACCGACCAGTTTCGGAATCACAACAAGTATATACAGTCACACCCAGTTCTGATCAAAACTACGATCGGCTTATAGAGCCAATGCAAATCGCTAAACAATATCAGGAATATCCACAGACCAACTATGGGCCGGGTTACTTCCCAAACGAAGAAGATGTTTTACCAACAGAAGCGGTTCTAAGAAATGAAATTGGTCCAGTTTATTCAAGCACTTCTACAGAAGAACCCCAGGCTACAACTCGAAGAAGTCCTTTCATTAGAAGGGGTCCAAGAATACGAACAACTACTGATACACCGACAACTTCATCACCAACTAATGTACGTAGTGAGGAACGGTCCACGGTAAGTCCATATGGTTTAAACAAACCACTTATCCTACATACTTAAATTTTTTTTCTTTTTTATTTAAAGGTGCGAACCAGAACTCCTCCAAGAAAAGTCGTCAAAGTTCGTGCACGTACAAGGCGCCCCCATCCAGCATCCTCTACACCACTACCTGAGGAATCAGACAATGAAGATGAGCCGAAGGGAAATGTTAATAGACTCAATAGATTCAACCAAGAACTCTATCAGGACGAAGTAAATAGAATTATTTTTGAAAATTTCGATCAACCAACTGACGAGCTTGTATTATTAGGTAACCCAGCGCAGACAGAGAATCAAATCACAGTTTCATCTAGAGCCTCAGGAATCTCAATGGTCACCGTCCTTGTCTGGGAAGTCCGTTAACAACTTCCAGCCAGTAGAGGATAACGAAGCAAAACAACCCAAAAAAGGATTTGAAAATGAGCCAGAAATTGTCACAGCCAACCCTAACAGCGAAAAATCTGATTCTTATGTTTTCAATGTATCTGCAGGCTTCGGCCCCACTGCAAGTACTCATTCAAGTTCGAAAGCTGAAGAAGTAAACACAACAAGAAACTCAAAAAAGTAAGTTTACTTATCAAATTTACGGTTAAATTAAAATTTATTGATTCATTCCCCCCAATACAGAAGCGAGAAATCTTTTGCTGACTTACTTGAAGAAGTGATGTCAGACATCGGAAAAGAATCTGAGGTCAAATCGACCGATATCGCCTTTTTTGAGTCTCAAAAAATGGATACGAATCTTAATAAAAAAGCTAAATTAAAGAATACCAATGCAAGCAATGCGGAAAGCTTTGAAACAGCTGAGTCTCAAAATATTGGCAGTCAGTTCTTTAACTCCCTTTACACCGGTAAAATTGAAAAATCTACGTCATCTAGCAATGATGAAGATCTTACAACAACGACCATTGGAAAAGAAGAGCCGTTGGTCACAACGACATCTACGTCGGTTGCTACAACTGAACTTGATTCTGAAATGAGTACAATCAACCCAGAATCGGAAGTTGAAACAAAGCCAAAATCATCTGCTGACTTCGAAGACTCACTTTCAACAACATCCTTGGAAAACATGCCACTGGACAATGAACCTGAAAGTATAACACATCGTCGGGTGGATGATTTGTCGGATGTCGAAGATCTCGAAACTCAGCCTAGTGTTTTCTCCGAAGTTCGAAAACAATTGAATGAACTTTTTAAACCTGATAAAAACGAAGACGATATGGTCGAAGAGCAAAACAAATTCGTCCGGCCACATAAACACGAATACACAAGCATAAACCGAGTACGAATTACTTCTGCTTCAGATAACACTCCCAGCGATGCTTCATCATTGACTCAAAGTGGCAACGCAAATGTTTTCCATAAAAATCTTATGGAATCAGCCGTCTATGCGACATCTACATCAACCAAAGAAGATGCTCCAGAAACAGAAATTTGTTACAGAGGGAGGTGTATACGTTCCGAAGACCTACCGTCTAATCACAAACTTCATTAGAAACTCAAATTTAAGACTTAACAATTAAGAATGGAAAAGACGCATCTATTTATAGTCCTTTGTACATTGTATGTATTTAAAATTCATCTTTTGGACTGGAATCTCTCGGGAACGTATTTCGGTCCGTATTTATTAATTTATAAGAACTAAGTAATTTTTATCTCTGAACCATTTTCTTAAGTACATACGTGAAATACTCTTCTTTTTTTTCTTACTCAAGAACTAAGCAACGAAATAAGTTCGAAATCTTACATCACTAACACTTGTCCTGTTGGATTGATAGTTGATTATTTTTGGTGGCAAAAATATGACAATTTTCTTCTTCCACCAGAACGCATGGCTCATTTACCAAAAACACTAATTTTCTCCATTTTAAGTACGACTAGCTATTTTGAATAGTTAATTAATAAAAAAAAGACCTTAAGATTAATCGATTCATATATATTTCCGAATCTAATTTTTCTACTGTAAGCCTATTTTGGATTGATTAATAAAATTATAGTTAAAAGTATGTTAATTGTACGTTGTTGATTTTCTTATCGTTACTGAAACGTGAATTAAATCGAAATATATTTTAACTTTAAGTAGAGGATGTACAGTTTTAATATTTTTGTATAGACTTTCATAACATAATAAAATTAAAATAAATATTACGCTAACGTTGTAATTACTTCCATCGAAACCTTGTATAAAAAAGGCCTTTTTGGTTGCCTTGGAATATTTTCTCTTTATATTTCGTCTGAGTAAATGTTAACGAAAAAATAAATAATAAAAATTATAGCAATTTTAACTAATTTTCAATTACAAGATTCTTGTAATTAAATTTAAGTTTTTTTTTTAAGAAATTGGTTTTACATAATTATTGTAATTCGTTTCTGTACTCGAATTCACTGAGAACTGAGATAGGTACCTATTTTTAATCAGTTAAAGTGATATTGAAATCTTAGTGAGTTTTTCGTCAGGATTGGAACTTGTTATTATCAATATTGCATTCGATCCCGAGCCTTTAAGCTATTTTAATCAAAATAAAAAATAAAAAATATATGAATAAAAATAACTATAGTATAATTGAATTAGAAGCAAAATTTTGAATCAGAAG
The DNA here is from genome assembly GCA_920937365.1 of Sphaerophoria rueppellii. Classification (NCBI taxonomy): domain Eukaryota; kingdom Metazoa; phylum Arthropoda; class Insecta; order Diptera; family Syrphidae; genus Sphaerophoria; species Sphaerophoria rueppellii. Next base: position 1,032,454 of record CAKKXW010000002.1, read on the forward strand.
CAAATCCTCTGCATTTCAGCAGGAGCTAGTTAATATTTTCTCCTTCACAACATCACAACAGAGAGAAACTTCAAAAAAGTTGAACGAACATTTGTGTGAGCTAGCGAGGTTTTGGAAGTAAATGAACGGACCTATTGCCATATAACAATATGTATTGGTAACCCAGCGGCCACCTTTTCATCGATTCCAAGGCCGCGTATGACAGCGTCTATAGAGACCAACTATATAGAGCAATGTCTAGTTTTGGCATCCCAGAAAAACTCATCCGTCTGTGTAAGATGACAATGGAAAATTCACGCTGTTCCATCATGGTCGGAAAAAACCTAACGGACGCTTTTGATGTCAAAAAAGTTTTTAGACAAGGCGATGCGTTGTCATGCGATTTCTTCAACATCATTCTTGAAAAGATTGTGCAAAGCTCCAATGTCAACACCAGAGGCACAATTTTTCAAAAGTCCGTCCAGCTACTAGGATACGCAGACGACATTGACATAATTGGAAGAACACAGCGTGATGTCAGTGGAGCGTTTGTGAGTTTTGAGACGGAGGCCAGGAAGATGGGTCTAGCGGTTAACGAGGGCAAGACCAAGTTAATGCTGTCGACAAGAAAGGACAACCAACATCGACGTCTTGGAGCAAACGTCAACATAGACAGATTTAACTTCGAGGTAGTTAAGGACTTTGTCTACCTGGGATCCGCTATCAACTCAGACAACAACACCAGCGCTGAAATCAAACGAAGAATCACTCTTGCCAATCGCTGCTTCTTTGGACTTAGAAGGCAATTGAGTAGTAAAGTCCTCTCCCGAGCAACTAAAGTGACACTCTACAAAACCCTCATTATCCCGGTCCTCATGTATGGTCAAGAGATATGGACTATGACAACATCTGATGAAAACGCTTTGGGCTGCTTTGAGAGAAAAATTCTTCGAGTGATTTTTTGATCCTGTCTGCAATAATGGAGAATGGAGACGAAAATTCAACCAAGAACTGTACGAGCTGTACAGCGAAACTGGAGACAGTTAGCCAGGGTTGGAGAAGTCTGTTGGGTGACCGACCTGGAGCTGGACTGTGGCGCAACCATAAGTAAGTAAGTAAGAAATTATTCATGAAACTTTATTATTTGGTTCTTTCAAATTTTGACGGTGATGCCGGTGATGGAAATCGTGTACATCCTTATCAATTTAAAATAAATAGTATTTTATTTATAGTAAGAAAATATGTACGTTAAATCAGAACAATACATTTCTGAATTTTCTCGAAATCTGAAAAAATTTGAATTTCTTTAGATTTCGAGAAAATACAGATATGTATTGTTCTGATTTAACGTGTTTTCTTACTATAATTAAATTACACACACATATTTGCAATCCGTAAAGTTTGTAAAGTTTAGCTCTGACAGCCTTGTATCTTCTGTTTCGATTAATTTTTCTACCTACATATTTGTTGTGATGATTCCAATTTTTAATGATAGATTTTTCTGATACCTATTACCGGCCGGACTGAAACTTTTTCTTTATTTTAATCTATGTTCAATTTTGATGTCTTTTACTTTTTACGAAAATTTTCAAATTTACCGGTTAATTTAGTCCCCCGATGGTAGGAGTGTAGGACCATATTTACTGTGAAAGTTGGTAAAAACACGCATACTTTCACAGTAACTATGGTCCAAAGCTTGTAGGCATCTGCCAAGTGCAAGGCTCAAGATGGCGCTGCAATCGATTTCTACCTTGCAGCTACTAGCCAAGAATATATTTTGCACCATTGTATATGGAATCAGGTAGTAGTATCAAGAATGGTGTTTTCGACATTTTGTGCTACATCAAACCCAAACAAAAAAAATCCCTATAGCAAACTTATGTCAAAAATTAGCTCTCAAGATGGCACCACAATCGATTGCCAGGTCGCAGGTACTAGCTAAATAGAAATACAATGGGCGCGTTCAGTTTGGTTTTGGATAGCCTATCGTAGATAGCCTATCCAACTCGTTTTTCATGAACGAGTTCGATAGCTTAATTTAGATAGGTGTGAAAACACGTATACAAAAATCAGCTGTTTCAGAATTTCAATGGCTTTTCTGTCAGATAGCCACCTATACCAGAAATTGTTGGATAGCTTTGGTTTTGTTTGGTTTGAGTCTCTGCTATTTTTGTTTACATGGAAAACAAAAACAAAAAGCTATCCGGATAGCCTATCCAAGTCAAAGTGAACGCGCCCAATGTTTTGCACAAGGGCGGTAATCAAAGATTAAATAAGTAACAAGATGGGAAACAAGGCTGTCAAAGTGACAGTTGCCTACAAGCTTCGGACCATAGTTACTGTGAAAGTATGCGTGGTTTTACCAATACTATCACAGTTTGGACCATAGTTTTTGTGAAAGTATGCGTGTTTTTACACAGTAAATATGGTCCTACCATATTGTTTTTGTTTTTATATTATTCATGTACAAGGAAAGAAAATAAAATGAAAGAAAATGAAAATTGCGGGATCTAGGGAGTGAAACGTAAGTCAGTTTCCCATCTTGTTACTTATTTAATCTTTGGCGGTAATGCTAGTATTAGTATTACAATTCGAAGCGTATTGTATAATGTACAAATGTACTTGCTAATTCATAAATCCGAGCCCTGAGTCCAAATGTCAACTAGAAGGAGAATAAGCAAAATATAAAACTCAACTGAAACGAAAATAACTTCAGACTATTCAGACCAACTCCACCATTTCCATTTGCAGTTTGCAGAAAAACTACAACAAAATACAAATACTTTTGTTGCTGGACAGAATTAAAAATAAATATCTATATTTTTTATTATTTTATGTTTTCATATATGTAAAAATGTCAAACAATTCTTCGAACACAGCCAATGATGGAAAAAAAACATCCCGTATTATGACTTTCCGGCCAAGCTATGAAGAGTTCAAAAACTTTTCTGCTTATATAGACTATATGGAGTCTCGCGGAGCTCATCACGTAGGCCTTGCCAAAGTAATTCCACCCCCTGAGTGGGTCCCCCGTAAGTCCGGCTATTCTATTGATGAAATAAATATGACCATCCCAGCGCCAATCTGCCAAGTTATCTCGGGTCAGTATTATTAGATTTATGTTTAATATTTAAAAACGTATGTTAAATGCAAGAAAATGCTTAAAAAGGAAAACAAGGAGAGTATCAGCAGATAAACGTCCAAAAACGAACGATGACACTACGGCAATTCAAACATCTAGCCGAGTCCGAGAGATACCAGACACCCAAACATTTTGACTATGATGATTTAGAGAGAAAATACTGGAAAAATGTCACCTACGTAGCACCACTCTATGCAGCTGACGTTAAAGGCACACTTACAGACCCCGAAGTGAAGGAATGGAACATTGACAAGCTAGAAACTATCCTTGACTATGTGAACAAAGACTATGGCATCGAAATTGATGGTGTCAACACTGCCTACCTGTATTTTGGGATGTGGAAAAGCACATTTGCCTGGCACACCGAAGACATGGATTTGTATTCGATAAATTATTTGCACTTTGGTGCTCCTAAGACTTGGTATGCGATCCCACCTGCCTATGGCAAGCGGCTGGAGAAACTTCTGAATCGTATTTTTCATGACAACTATCAGAACTGTAATGCTCATCTTAGGCACAAGATGACACTTATTAGTCCGCAGGTATTGCGTCAGCACGAAATTCCATTCAATAAAATTACTCAAGAGCCCGGTGAAATAATGATAACATTTCCATTTGGTTATCACGCTGGATTTAATCACGGATTTAACGGAGCCGAGTCTACTAATTTTGCAACAAAACGATGGATTGAATACGGCAAACGAGCTAGCATATGCCACTGTCGCAAAGATATGGTCAAAATTTCAATGGAGACCTTTGTGAAGCGTTTCCAGCCCGAAAGATATGAAAACTGGATACAGGGAAAAGACTATGGTGAGCACCCGGAAGATCCGGGGAGGGTCTATCCTGCTCCAGCACCCACAATTAACAAATATTCATACGGCAAAAGGTAAGATTAACTGTTTCTTTTTTTAAGAAGTTTGCTTTAATATGGGAATTGCAAACCATTCTTTTTAGAAAATCTCTAGAATCGAATCAAAGCCAAGAACTTGACACCGACCAGCCTCCTCAAAAAAGAGGCTGCTCAAGCTTAAACATCGAAAAAGGCCCTATCATAATGCTGAAAAAAATGGATGTGGATAAAAAGCTGGATTTCAATGCCATGGCCGTTGTTAGACTCAAACGATTATTCGCCCGACTTCCTGGAGTTGGTCAAGGGAAGAGTTTGTTAACAAACGGGATCATTAAAAACACAAAACGAATGCGTTTTCAAACAAGAACCATTTTACTTGACGAAGAAGAATAACTACCTAAGCGCTGCCAATTATAATATATACATGCCATAACTTTTTGTGAATATTTATGTTTCCTACTGTAATTTCTATTCAAAGAAAAAATGTATTGTTTGCATTTACATTGTAATTGACTTGTTGATAAGTCGAACTGAAGATCTCGGAAGATTAATATTGTATTTACTTATTTTTGAAGTAGTTTATTCTATATTTTATTCATATTTCATCAATAATTAATTTAAGTTAGGTGACGACTTAGAGGACAGACATAATTTGCAATATTTGTTTATGTACAATATCATCAAAATTATATAATTTTCATCATAAGCGTTTTACATATTTAGTTTTATTTTTCAAGACATTCACACATTTCATATTGCATTGGATACGGTCACTTTGTTTTCTCCTGGATGATGATAAAATGATGGGGTTCATGGTTATTGGCAAATAGAGATTAAACAAGTTGGATTCACAAATACCTAGCCGATGAACGTACCAGAGGTAGTCGAGCTTTCATTGAATGAGCCAAAAAAAAAAAACTACCAAGTTCTACAATATCAAAGATCAATAAACAATATGCCAACAAAGTAATCTATAGTTCCCGAGTTAATTTCGTTAGACCTGCGCAAAAGATTTCCTGTAATTCAACGTTGAAATGAAATATTCTTACTCATTGATGTATCTATACCAAGGTAACATGAAGGTTCGTATATATATAAAGTGTTGTTGCTAGACCAGTAACTAGCAGACAAGGAAGCCTTGAGCGTTCCACCAGTGTTGACATCAACGAAAGATTTAATTTACAAATTCCTATTCTGATAAATAGCTCTGTTGAGATAGTGAAGAACAATAATTGAGGCTTTTAAAACTAAATTGGGACTTTCCATATAAATCAGACAAAATAACTTAACAATTGGAATATCGAATTTCATATGACACATTTAATCAAAACTAAAAATGTGTAGTGATGCTGATAGAAATGATGTTTAGCATAAACTCGAGAAACAAAACAGAGAAAGACGCATCAGTGTCAATAGCTGGACAAAAATATGTGTTTTATTTTCTAATTTATTATTTCTTCCAATTTTGATTTAATGATTTATGGTTTGTTTTATTTTCGAAAATAATTTCTTTATTTTACACAAATGTGATTTTCTTACTTTTACATTTACGTATATTTATATTTAGTTTTAAATTTAATAAAGTAAATATATTTTATATAATAAAAGAGCTACGGTTTAAGTTTAAAAAATAATTATATTCAATAAAAATAAACAAAATTACGCCAAATAGCTATATGTATCCTTCTGGCCTTCCATTCTTTCCAAATACTCTTTCTCTATCAATATATCGATGCACTTCTTAATAACTGGTACCTTGGGCTTGAATCTGGTCGACAGCTGATTGAGAACTTCTCCAATCAATTGTGTATGGTTAAGCTTCTTGCGCATTTTCATGATGCGAACAATCGCCGCTTGAATAAGAAGCTTACGATCTTCCTCAATGTGTTTATGAACAGCCTCCTGTTCCACACGTAATTCAGTTTTTAGGGGCTGATTGATATTAATGCGATATTTTTTATTTTTATATCCAGTAAAAAGTTCAACAACACTTGCAGCAGTTATGTTTGCTTCATCATCGGTGGACGTGAGAAGTTTGGCTTTTAACAAAATCTGGAGGACTTGAATGAGATTCTCTTGCAGAATCTCAGTATTCTGACCAAGTTGTTGAACCGTGAATTTCGTTTGATCGTTAAATTGCAACAGCACTGCCATTTGAAAGGTGCTAGCTTGCAGGGTGTATTTGTTTTTGAAACAATTTGTCACCAATTCTCCTTTACACATGTGGTAAAGCCAATTAAGTTTGCGCCCTGAATGACGAGCAGCATAAAAATTGTTAAATCTCTGAACAGAGCGTTCCAATTCAGACGGCAACAAGAATGAACTACTCTGGTTGAATGGCCAGGATCCACTAGAGAGTACCTCAATGCTGAAATCGATTTCAGTCGGTGTGTTTGTCAACTGAAGATGTTTTTTAAAATTATCGTTCAAATCTTTGGACACACCAATATCTTGGAACATCCTTTGCAGCTTGATCGTATATTCGTAGCCGCAAGTTTGCTTAAGTTTCGAGATCATCGATGCTTCTGCATCATCCGAAGCAGATGTATGATTAACCAATCGTTTGGCAAGCATTTTTGAATAGAATTTTTGAAAGACATCTTTGTCTTCAATGTACTTAAACACAACCATTACTTGATTCAGGTTGTCTTCCAGTTCAGTCTCTTCGGGATTTTTGCTGGACTTTTTAAGTAGTAAGTCGCAATATTTTGCCAGCAATTCTGGACTTTTACTGGCACTATTTGCTAGTGTTACCACATTTGTGTTTATAAATTTACCGCAGGCTTTATCGAGAGCAGCAACAAAGCCATTGTCATTGTTGAAAGCTGTAAGAACCAAAGCATTGTACTTCTTATGAACCTCGAGTATAGTTTGAACATATGTCTTGGGATCATTACTGGCCTCAGTGTTGCCACACTTTTCAATCGCAGACATTCCTTGATTATAGATATGTTCTTCAAGAATGGCTTTCAATTCGACAAGACCCTCAGGAATCCTAGCCACATGTGAGTACATTCGGCGTAGATCAGTATTCTTATCAGAATTAAGTAGATTCTGAAATTCAGCCCGAAAGATCTCTAAATGCTTCTGAATAAGAACACGTTCACAAGTGCTAACAAGACGATCATGAGTACTCTCGTGCAAATACATTTGGACACGCTTCTTTTCCTCATTCAAACGTTGTTCAATTCGTTTCATGTACTCAGTAACTGAATTCTCCCGCAAAAATTCAACACTTTCTCTGGTGTAATACCTTTCTGTATCTTCGATAAATTTGTTTTCAAAGCTCTCTTTGTAAACTAATAAGTTTTGTCCTTTTCCACCAATTGGGTCATCATCTTCGTTAAGTCCCAGCTCAACATAGCAATTAATCACACCAGAAACAAGCCCTCTGTTTATTGTCTCACCATTTCTTTCTTTTTCAATCAATTTTAAAACGGCATTTGTAACTTGCTTGTTCAGATCTTTAAATAGGTGGTTTTTCCATGTAACCAATGCTAGTCTGTAAATCTCGTAAATGTCTTTCCTTCCTTCCTCACACTCACGCTTCACCCAGTGTCTATTTAGATAGGCACAAATTCCATTAAGAACTGTGCTTGAAAATTGATAGTATTCCCATTGTTTTGTATAGAATTGCAAAACAGCTTCATCTATCAAATCGAAGTCTACTAACAACTGCGTTAAGTAATTTTCGAGGAACTTTCTTAGCCTTTTATATAACTCTTGGCCAACTAATTGCGCTCCGCCTGTTGGCATTGTAATTGGCATTTTTTTGTTACCCTTATTACTACCAGAATTAAGCGATGTTGATGATGAAGTCGATCGACTTGATGTTGGATTAACACTTGTACAGTAATCGTAGACATAAGTATACAACTGCATGTATCTCCGCCCTGGTAATCCGCGAACAGGTTGGAATATGTGTATAATACCTTGTTCGAGATCTGTCCATATTTCTTCTAAGTTGGTATGCTTGAGCCCTGTCCCATAGGAAGACTGTCTCGACATTTTACGTCTGAAAATAAATAAGCGTAATGAGTTATAACTTCTTATTTAATTTATATATTAAAAAAAAAAGTGTCACAAGTTCCCACTGTTCCTGGTTTATAACAGTTTACGTAATTGTCTTTTGTCGTTTTCCATTGGTCTTTTTTTGACGTTTCTTCTTCTACCTCCAATGGAACGGGTTATGGTGTATGTGTCATTCTTCGGACGCTTCTGTTTTCAAAACAGAAGAGATCTGCTCTTCTCAGAAGCATTCCGTCTGTCAAAGTCAGTCCAATGGAATGGTTTCAGAAGACTTCTGGACTCTTCCGAATGCTTCTGGACGACCAATGGAAAACGACATTTGTATCTGAGAATGTTATCAAATATGGTAAGCTACTATCATCAGAGAAATTATATCTTAGAAATACACTCAATGGTCAATGCTAAGTCCTGTTTTATAAGCGTAAGATTTTATATACATAGGTATGAGTTTAAGTGGGGCTATTTTAATTCAATGATAATTTATTGTCATAGCTACTTGGCGTACTAACAGGTCTGAGGTATAATCTAGATACAATCATACTCAAATTTCTTCATAGATCTTCAATTAACTTTTAAGTAACCTTCTTAACCCTTGTTGGACAAGCCCTTACCAAATACTCGAAACTACGAGATTTGCTGGAAATAACTACGAAAAACCATGCTGCTATATGGTATCCAACTTTAACAAAAATCTTAAAAAATTAACTCTACTAAAGGTTTTATTTTAATTTTTATACTTAATAAAAGAAACGTTTAATTACCCGTCAAAGAAAGTTTGCACAAACAACAGCAAAACAAAGAAAATGTACTCTGTTCGTTTTTTCTTTTTTTCTTGCTCAATCAAAAATGGCCTTCGGCAGTGAGGTATTAATTTTTTCAGTCGTATGTTAAACTTTTTATGAAACAATTAAGGACTTTTTTATTTTTCCTCACATCGGAATCTAATCAATAAGATATTTGACAAATTTTTAATTTGATTTTGGGATGATTTTTCTTGATGAAAAGTTTTTGATTTTCCCTTTTTCTAAGCAGTTAAAATTAATTCAGCAGCACACAACACAGTCTCGTCGCACAATGAAATGACGATTTAAAGTAGGAGAGTGAGTAGAGAAGATATACTCTTTTAGGTGCGATAGCTTGAGAAAATAAAAAGTTGCTAGATTTCCCTTCCTGTTTCGTTTTACAAAAAAAATCCTTATTCGAATTTAAGTTTTAAATCACATTTATTCTTACTTTTTCTTCGCAAATTTGTCAATTTTGGTAAATTTATTCAAGAGTTTTACTAAATTTCACGTTTTCTATTACAGAAACAATTAAATCTGTATTTTTTTTAACAGGATAAACGACTAAAAATTTAGAATGAACTTCAACAATTTCAAGTTGTGTCGTTGTATGAAGAAAGAAAAGTGCGAATAGCAAGGCTATATACACATTAACCATGATATGATGTCTTTTCAACTGTCACTGTGACATTCAATTTATGTGCACATTCACAGTAGGAAAATACGCACAGGGTGTTTTTATTTTTTTTTAATATTCACATACCGAACATTTTATTAACTCGGTAAACGTATGTCCTACACTACAATAAAACTAATAAGAATAGTATCTTTTTTTAGGACAATCAGAGCAGTTTGAATATTTTTTTGAAGTTTTACTTAATTTTTTTTTTTCATATTCAACTAGTTCAACCGAAGATTAAAATTAAAAATATTGCTGCTCAACTTGGATTATAATTTTGCATGATTTCTATTCAAAATCGATGAGTTGAATAGAAGAAATTTGAACCTTTTCTAATCTCAAATGGAAGTCTATTCGTCTTCCATAGCACCATATATCATAATTTTTCCCACTCAAGGGATTTCTTAGTGTCGGTATACATTGGTCTTGAATTCTTGAACATTGTAATGATTGAGAAAGACAGTTAGGAAGTAGTAGTAGTAGAAGCGTAGTACGGCTAAAGGTTGATTCTCAATACTTGAGAGTACGTCCGAAGTTGGGCTCGAGGGCAAACTAATGGGCATTCTTAGAAGCGCGAGTATTACGGGCGAATTGTTTGAGGGGATGAATGTAACTGGATATTTCTCTAGACCTAGAACACTTACTGTAGAAGTAACGATATAATAGAGAGAGATATGAAACGTTACGACGGTGACGAATGGAATTACGCAGTGACGTTTCTATCACCGATCATTCGTAGGGCTCTTTTTTTAATGCCATCCAAGAGGCTCTGTTGAACAATCACATTATCTTTATTCTTTTGTATTAATATTGAACATTTAATATGATTAAGACCAAAATATTCTCTGTTCTAAACCGTTTGGCATTCAATTATTATGTGAGATGACAATTTAAGGATGATTTTCTTTTAAGCAGAATAGAACATTCGTTCTTACATATCTTAAGACAGTAAGAGAACTATTTATAAATTTTTATTCAGTTTTTATTCGAGATTTTCCAGTTTAAACAAAATTCTATTCATTAACTTATTACCAATTTCTTTCTTACGAAAATATTTAAGTTTTCAATTTTTAGCAATATTTTTGTTTTAATTTTCATAAATATGTTCTAAATATCACATTCTTGTTTCGAGAAAGTCGGAACAACTTATTTGTTGTAAAAATAGGTAATACATGGTGATATCGGAAAAAATTGAGTATTAAATAAATATAAAAATATATGTACATATGCATGTGAGGAAACAAGTGAATTCTTGGACTATGGACTATTATAATTTAGGAAACCCGAATCTGCCTATTTATATCGAAAACTGTATGATCTTCATTGTCGCTGTCGTCTTCGATTGACATTGGAAGCGGAGTCAGTTCCTGAGTACTGCGGTCTCCGTGCACACCATACTTCCTTTCGGCTCGAGAAAGGCGCATCCTAAAATGTATGACTTGAACAATATGAACAATTCAATATTTTATAAAACTATACCCGTTTATCTTAAGTAGTATGAATATAATTCCTGCAATACTCAGGCCAATGAAGAAGTAAAACCCCATTTTGAAAGATTCTGGAATATCAACTTCGTTTGGATAAGGTTGGAAGAATATTTTGGTTGCATTTTGTTGATCTCTAGTTTTTGTTTTTATATTACTTTCGTTATTTGTGATACTAACATTAGGTTTTGTAAAATTTAATGTGATATTTGAATCGTTTAAAGCAGCTAAAGGTGTTCCAGGAACTTTTTCAATAGAGAGTGTTATATTGTTCTCCGATGAACTAGTCAAATAAATTAGCGAAGAGATATACACCAATGTGATGAGTTTCAATTGAAGCATTTCTGTTGGGTTGGTATAGACTTTAGTTAAAGTGTTTTCAATTTATAAAATAAATATTGCAGATGTAGAACATATATGAGAAATAAAATATTTGACGTGTTTGATAAGCGAAACTTGATTGGTTTCATTTCATGACTTCTCGCGTCAAAACTCAAAAGTCATAATATGTGTGAAGTTAACTGCAATTCTAAGATAGAAAATGAGGTGAGTTCAAAATGGAATTTTTCAAATTTGTTATTCATATCATTAACAATTATGTGCCTTTTCTTACAACCTAATGTGGCTTTTCTTACAACCCAAGAATTGATCCGTGACGTAAAAGTGGCATTTTTTTCCTCTTAAACGCATTTCTTTCACAAAGAAATTGAATTTATTTCTCGAAGGATTGATTTCTCTTGAATCTCTTTTTGGAGACGGATTTACACATACTTGTACATGGATTTTACACATATACTACAGCTGAGTTTTCTGTTGTTGTGATTATCATGCACAAAACGATTTTACAGCTGACCGGACAACACAGACATTAAAAAAGGGATTGATCATTGATTCGTTTTTGCACATTTCTTACACACCAAAAAACATTGAGTATTAGTAGCAATTCTTCGTGGTTGTAAGAAGAAATAAGAATTGATCCGTGACGTAAAAGTGGCAACTTTTTCCCTTAAACGCATTTCTTCCACAAAGAAATTGAATTTATTTCTCGAAGGATTGATTTCTCTTGAATCCCTTTTTGGAGACGGATTTACACATACTTTTACACGGATTTTACACATATACAGCTGAGTTTTCTCTCAGCAAACATTTTCATTCAGAAATGAATCACAATAAAATCAAAAAAGTGAACAAATCGACCGAAAAAGAATACAGAAAAGAATCATTTTGAGTTCTTTTACCTGGGCTCTTAGACACCGATTTGAATCATTAAAGGGAATCATTTAGGATTTTAAAAGTCTTCATTTAAATGAACGTATATAATGTTCTATATATTCATTTAAATGATTACTTCATGAACCTTTTCTGAATCATAAAACTGATTCCAATATGAGTAATTAAAATGAAGGTATATACTCAGAATTCCCTCACTTAAATGAATTATATTGGAATCATTTTTATGATTCAAAAAAGGTTCAAGAAGTAATCATTTAAATGAATGTATAGAACATTATATACGTTTATTTAAATGAAGAATTTTAAAATCCTAAATGATTCACTTTAATGATTCAAATCAGTGTCGGGGCGACTTTCCTATACCGGATTCTCTTCGTTTTTTTGTATTTTTTTTTTATTTCTTTGCTTTAGCTGTCAAATACTGAAGAAACAACTTCAGGTTGAAGTATGTTAGTGTTGGCAGATGAGTAATATCTTACACAAAGCAGCTTTTTGTAGCAAACAGCGAGTATATGCGGCGGCTTCGCCGCTCAAGGGGTTTTAACCCTCAGTGCAGTGCACAACTCTGGCTACGCTAGCAAACAGCGAGTATATGCGGCGGCTTCGCCGCTCAAGGGGTTTTAACCCTCAGTGTAGTGCACAACTCTGGCTACGCTAGCAAACAGCGAGTATATGCGGCGGCTTCGCCGCTCAAGGGGTTTTAACCCTCGATGTGGGGTGCACGACTCTGGCTACGCTAGCAAACTCTAAATGTCCTCAAAGGGAAATATTTAAGAAAATTCCCGCTCTAAAAAAATCCCATAAATATACGCAGTCTGCCGGTACTAAAAATGACATTAAATCGTGGATTCTGTGCGAAAAGTGCAATTTTATTTAATTAATTAAAAATAGAAATATTAATTTCCGACAAAAAAAATCACTTTATTTGTGCTTCATTAACGCGTATCTATCGATTGAGACCATTTTCAACTTTAAATTCAGAATCCGGTAAAGGAAAGTAGAGCCCACGTTCAAAACGATAAACGAAACTTTTGTCGCGACAATGCCCCGTTATCCTTACTCCTTTGTGAGGAAAATAAATAAGGGCGAACAAAAAAATCCTCATAAGGATACACAAAGATTAAAGAAAATGAGTGAAAACTGATAATGCACAAACGTTTACCTATGTAAGAAGAATAAATAAAGGACAAAAAAAAAACTTTTGCATAGAAAGATCCACCAACAAGATCTTGTATACACTCAACTCATATTTGTGAAGAAAAAAGAATGAGAAATGAATATTGTTTTATCGTTTTGTTTCATTTTTTCGAATCTTTGTGTATCCTTTTGAGGATTTTTTTGTTTGCCCTTATTTAATGTGGCTTTTCTTACAACCCAAGAATTGATCCGTGACGTAAAAGTGGCATTTTTTTCCTCTTAAACGCATTTCTTTCACAAAGAAATTGAATTTATTTCTCGAAGGATTGATTTCTCTTGAATCTCTTTTTGGAGACGGATTTACACATACTTGTACACGGATTGTACACATATACTACAGCTGAGTTTTCTGTTGTTGTGATTATCATGCACAAAACGATTTTACAGCTGACCAGACAACACAGACATTCAAAAAACGGATTGATTCGTTTTTGCACATTTCTTACACGCCAAAAAACATTGAATTTTAGTAGCAATTCTTCGTGGTTGTAAGAAAAGCCACATTACAATCAAGAAGAATTGCTCTGGTCTGGTCCGCTGTAAAATCGTTTGTTACATGATAATCACAACAATAGAAAACTCAGAAATGAGAAACTCGTAGTATATTTGTAAAATCCGTGTACAAGTATGTGTAAATCCGTCTAAAAAAGGAGATTCGAGAGAAATCAATCCTTCGAGAATCCTTTGTGAAAGAAATGCGTTTAAGGAAAACAAATTGCCACTTTTACGTCACGGATCAATTCTTGGGTTGTAAGAAAAGCCACATAATCTTTGCTCGAGATCCGAGCATATTTTGACATTTGACGTCAAACTCGTTAGCTGGCACCGCTGGCACTAGCAGAACAAATTCTATTTTACCAAATAGTTTCACCTTTCATGACTCTTATTCCAATCTAAATTTTTCTTCAGTTTTAAAGCTTTGGTTAAAAATAAAGGTAATCCTTAATATTCTGATGAAATTAATAACATTTTCCCAAAATTGTGGTGAAAAGTAAAAAGTACCCAGTTTTTTTTTTTTAAGTGCTTCCATATGAAATCAACGCCCTTGATATGTTTCTGTTTCATCATATTTTTGAAATAGTGAATAATAAAATATGCATAATAAAATATTTATTCTTACACATTTCCTTAGCTATCTAATTTAACTATGTCTAATCCGAATGGAGAAGTCTTGGAGGTATAACAAAATAATGTTTTAAACTGTGTTGGAAGCTTTATTTTATGTTCAATTGCCATACGTACATTTTGATTTGTTAATTTTTTTCTTAACGTGCTGAAATTTTTGTTCTTAATTTTATATGTATTATTATGCTATGAGTTAATTTAATGTCTACTTTTTGCAAACCTTATAAGACATCACAGACAGTAAAAGAAGAAGGCAAAAACTCTCAACTAGCCAAACGCAAACGCACAAGAAATCGAAAAAGAGGTCCAAAAGTAGAAAACTTGGTATCGAAGACTTTTCACGAAGCAAAGTTATTAAATAAATCAATACAAGGTGAAAGTGCTACTCCGAATTTACAAACCCTTAAGACTCAAATAACAACAGAAACTCAACTTTCGAATGAAGTAAAAATTGAAACTCAAATCCACGGTATACAATTAGAAAACTTACCAACGCAAAGCATTCCTAAAGAATCATCTGACGTGAAAAGCGCTCCAGTTAAAAAATCATCTGTGCAAGAGATCGATATACAAGAGGAATCTGATAAAACCAAAATGGTCCAACAGCCGAATACCACGGATAAGGCAGAAAAACCGGGGTCTGAGAAAACAAGAGAAGAAATCAAAGCAGAGAGAGAAGCTAAAAAATTGGCTAAACAACAGGCTAAGAAAAAAGGCAAAGATAGTCAAGGACCAGATGGAGAAACACTATTAACAACCATTACTAAACAAGACAACGTTGAGCCGAAGACTACTCAAACAAAAAACACCCAAGGTCATACTATTCAGAGAAATGAAGTAAAGTTAGAAAAACAGATTGATTCAGTGAGTATCTCAGAAACTGCAAATAAACACGCACAATTTTCTAAGGAGGTAATTAAAACTACATATTTTCAATAAAAATAAAATTAAATAAAAATTCATTAATTTATAGCAGAAACCCAATTTGACAAAAGCTGAAAGACGAGCAATTCAAGAAGCTCAACGTGCAGCCAAAACAGCCTCTGCAGCAAAATTAACACCAAAATCTACTGCGGTTACACCCACAAGCGAAAAAAAAACGAACATTGCAGTTACAAAAGAAAACGTATGTTCACGTGCAGAAAAACTTCAGCCGAAGTCATCAAAAGATTGCAAAGTCAAACTTTTCAATCACTTGGAAAATTGCCGTAAAGACTCCAACCTTTTTGCCAATAATTTGAATTTTCATCCAAGCATTGCTCGTTTGGGTGAGCAATATGCAAAACGAACCATCGTGGGGTCGAATGCTAGATGTATCTCGTTTCTGAACGCACTCAAAAAGGTTACATCAATTATACCTACTTTTGCAAAAAATTGAAATAACATTTTTATATTCATTGTCAATTCAAAGGTTATTCAAGACTATGAGACGCCAGCTAAAAAAGAATTTGCAAGAAGTCTTGAATCAAGCATCAAGGATTGTGTGGACCATTTAAACAAGTGTCGACCCTTGGCAGTGTCTGTTTGGAATGCATACAAGCACATTAAACATGTTTTAACACAGTTATCAGTTGATCAACCAGAAACTGAAGTAAGTACCTATAAGAAAAATATATTAATGTGCATTATGCGTGTTTGCAAACGTAACTGCTTATATTTTGTTCATAGCTCAAAGAACATCTTTGCCATTTTATCGATACTTACATTGAAAACCAAATAGGAAAAGCAGCAGAAGCTATAAGTAGTTCTGTTCAAGATAAAATTTCTAATGGTGATGTCATTCTTACATTTGGATGGTAATTTACAATCATATATTTTAAGATTTAACATTTCACTATATTACGTTTTTCTACTTTGTTGAAATAGCTCATCGCTGATCAACTTTATTTTCGAGGAAGCTCATCGCCGGGAGGTAGACTTCCGTGTCATTGTCGTGGACTCAAGACCATTTTTAGAAGGCCAAGAACTTTTGCGTCGCTTGACAGCTAGTGGGATACCTTGCACATATGTTCTTATAAATGCCGTTGGATTTGTTATGCCCGAAGTAACAAAAATATTACTTGGTGCGCATGCCCTTCTCTCTAATGGATATGTTATGGCGCGAACAGGCACAGCTCAAGTAGCTCTTGTTGCTCGATCATTCAATGTTCCCGTTCTTGTTTGCTGTGAAACTCACAAATTTAGCGAACGATTCCAAACCGATGCCATTGTCTACAACGAATTGGGAAATCCTGATGACTTAATTATGAGTAATAAGTGTCGCTTGATGAATTGGGAGTCTCAAAATAAACTATGTCCACTGAACTTAAATTATGACATAACTCCTCCAGAACTTGTTACAGCCGTCGTAACGGAAGTTGCTATATTGCCTTGTACGAGTGTTCCTGTGATTTTACGAATTAAACCAACTGAAATTGGATATTAAGGTGATGTGGAACAGCTATTAATTCTACTTTTGCAATCGACAAATAAAATTATGAAAATATTTCTTTGTTATTTCTTTTTTTTTTTAAACTTGTCAGTGTGTTGAAGCGTCGCAAGTATTTTATTGTATTGTAGCAATATGCGAAAAATGTACACAAATTATGAAGTCATTCAATTTTACGTGTTTGACGTTTGTATGTATAGGTATGCAAAATAAGTTATTTAACGGAGTTCCTTAAATTGAACTAACAACTGGAATTTTTTGAGATTCATTATTTGGATTTTATTTTTATTACCTGCGCTTTACACAAGTTTTCCCGTGAAACTAAGATGACAAAATTGTGCAACTCATAATTGCCTTATAAATTAACTTATTTTTTTTTTTATAAAACGTTTAGCTTATAACACATAATTTTGCTATCAGTCCGACTACTATGATAATACAAATTGGAATTATTTTCGAACTTAAAAGCGTTATTTCTTTTTTTAGCTTTCGACTTACAAACGCTCAACAGAAAATTATCACTTTAATTAATCAAGTTCAGTGAGTAAACGTTATTTATATTCCTACAAACAATTATATATATATATATATGTATGTATGCTTTTTTTTAAATACAAGAATCCCAAGCAAGAAAAAAGAACTACTACATTTATAATTAATTAACTTTTAACATAAATTTATCTGATTCTCAAACTAAATAATTATGGGCTAGTTTTTTGTACAAGACGATAACAATTTCTGCAAACAGGAACCGGGTTCCCACTTTCTTGTCCCGGTAACGCAATGAATTTATCAATACAGCGAGCACAGAATATTTCACCGCACTTCCAGCAGTGGCTCTAATAAAAATTAATAGCCTTATTGGTATAAACTGAAAAATGTACTAATATATAACTAACCTTCTTGCTGAATTGATCAAATGGCGTCGAACAAGAGCAGGCGGCTACATTTCTTTGAGATTTCCAATCAACAGCAACGGAATTTATTTCTTCAGAGAGTTTATTGGGATCAATTTCTTCATTGAGCTAAAATAAGTTATTTTAGTCGAATTTCACTTAAAGCTTTATTTATTTACTGATAGGTTGGAAAACGACATTTCATCTGATCTAAGTGGGTGGTCGTCATCGGCAGATGATAGCTCACTCATTTTTTTATCGTAATTAAATCTTTAAAAAACAATTCAAGTTAAGAGGGGTTAAGAGCAACAAAATATTCCTGAATTAGGTACTTGTTATCATTTAATTCAGCACTAGACACATCCTTCGATTTCGAAGTAGCATCTTGAAGCTTCTTAGCAGATTTTGAAATATAGTTCTTGAAGCTCGCAATTCTCTGAAATGATATTGAAACAGATTATTTTTGTTATACCTTATATTAAATAATTACCTTAGTTAAATGTTGCACATGATCTTCCAGCGAAGTACAATGATCTTTGCTGACCAGTAACATATCATTGAGTGGCTCCCGTGGATGCACTCCGCTTTCAAACCGACTGTAGATTCCCCGCCAGAATCTAGATTAAAAAAATGTAATATACTTCAATAAAAAATCACAATGAAAATTTCGCCTGACTTTATGCACTGGGGCGCTAAATTGGCCTTAATGGTTTCATCGACATCGGGTTTGTATAAAGGATTTATATACTCGTTCAAATGATTCGCCATATATCCCCAGAGAGAAAAGGTTCTTTCAGAAAGCTTAAGATCCAAACGGTCTTTTTCGCAGTTGCCGATAAATGTTCCAAACTGGCAAGAATGCACATGGTCATGTAAAATAAGCAAGAAACGTTCATTGAACTCAAATGCATCATTTCGTTGGTTCATCAGCTGCCAGGTACAATCAAGGAATTGTGTGAAAATTGGTGAGACTTCTTTGGCATCAGTTTGAACATGGCCACAACGTTCACTAAATTTGTGTCCAAAAGCCAACCAATCTTTTTCAATCAATGCCTATTCGTAAAATGTTTGTAATCTAATTTTTCTTTTGTATTTTTAAAAGATAAATTAAGTACCTGGAAACCCTTAATTGTTCGGTAATAAGGATCCAACATAAGGGAAGCAAGTGAACATACTTGTGCTGTCCTATCCCAACCATCCGAGCAATGAACCACAACAGAAACATTTTTATCAACTGCATTTGCAATGAAACTGAAAAAGGTTTATTTATTTATTATTTGTGTATGAAAATAATATTAAATTTTATTTGTTCACGAAATTCACCTAGACGTATCTAATATTGAGCGTATATGCTTTAACCACCCCGATGATTCCAATGAACTTAAGAATCCACTCATGGTCGGGGATTTCTGTTCACATGTTTCAATTAGTTTCTGTAAACTCGTTCTCTGTACATGAATGTTTTCGATTCCAAGAAAGTGAAATTTTATATTTTCATAAAACGCTTCGTTTTCATATCCTTTGCCGGCGGCTCTATTTGCCATCGCATTAATCTACATAATTATGTAAATAAGAATTTCATTTTGTATTCTTTTGATTGGCCAAATAGAAATTTAGAACAGATCTTACCCTGGGTCGGGTATCAACAACATACATATAATCGGTAGTTTGGTTTGTTTTCCGTATAGCTTCAAGCATCTGTTCATCTTCGAGACACCGGGCGCTGAAACCTGATAGTGGTTGACTACATCGACAAATGGACGCCTTTTTTCGAAAAAAAATCAACATTTTCATAATATAAAATGCAGGATTCCAGTGATCACAAAATTTAATGATCATTACGTTTGATGATAGAACAAAGATATGCTAATAGATTTAGATGTGAAATAGAAACATACCCTATTGGAATGTAAGTATGTCAAGGCTGGTAAGCGCCCTTTTGATCGAAAGCGTGAACTTCCCATCAACATAGCTGTCGTTGCTTTCACAGGCACATAAATTTGCCTCGGATACGTATCACATAGCTCATAGTTTTGATTAAGTGTACAAAGAGTCCATTTATCATTTGGAATTCGCATACGCTTATACTCGTTCTCTAATTTAAAGAAATCCCAACCGGCTGCCTTAGGAAACTCATCTTTTGTTGGTGTATAATTGAAACAATACAGTTTGTTTATGGAAACTAGAAGATTGTAAAAATAAAAGTTTTGTTCAATTGTTTAGTTGCATAGATTACCTGGCTGATATAGCTTCATCAAGGAAGTATAAACATCATGGCATTCGGAGTCTTTTGGAATAACGAATGTTACGGAGAGAAAAGTTTTGCACCGTATCAATAAGGGCGATCCAGTTGTACTCAAGGGGAGTTTTTCAACATTTGCTATGTGCATGTGAAGAACCTTCAATTCAATTTTATAAAAATATACAATACAACTATATTTAACCTAAGTTAAAAATTATGCTGTTATCAAAACAATAAATTCCTTTTTTAAAGGAGGCTTTCAATAACAATTACGCTTAGTTTCTAACATCTTAATGAAGCCCGAGTTACACAGATATAAGAATAGTTAATTAAATTACATCTGTAATTATGAAACATAGTTATAATTCTTTAAATAATCAAAGTGAAGATAACACTGATTATCTTAAATATGTGCAGTGTATACAAAGAAAGAAGAAATTCTTTACAACTTTCATTTTGAATGCTGTATACAAAGCTAACATTTCTGTTACACAATAGAAATTCAGAACAAAAGTGAAGCAGCACAATGAAAAGAACGTTTAAATTTGAAGGGATATATTTTACTGCATCTTTATGAAAAAATGACAGATGAGCCCTAAGGCCAAATTCAGACAAAGAAAGATACAAAGCACTGAAATATGTATATTTGTAATTTGCAAGGTGCTAGGTGCATGGAAAACTTTATTTGGTTAAATGTCAGATTTGTGGTTGGACAATCTTTGGTACAAGAATTGTTTAGTGGTTGCGATGTAGCAAAGGTTACATGTTTCGTCAGGTTAACCTTTGCAGTTTATTTTATAAATGACGTCAGTGCGTTTATCTCTGTCTATTTTGGTATTCAGTTTGGTGAAAAGGTGTCTAATTGTCTGGTTAGATTTGAAAGCCAATTGGACATCTTTGATGTTTTTGGTGACAACTTGCTTTAAACTCTCAGCCAGCTTTGGAACATAAACAATGCTTTTGAAGAATCCTTTGTTGTTATCCTCCATTTGTTGTTTAGCGCGACTGCATTGTTGTTGTAAAATTAAGCTGCGAATGATTGCTGGCGGGAAACCGTTGTCGTTTAAAATTTAAGTCACTTTGATGGTATTTGAATGGTGGAATCTTTAATCACTTTACGTGAAAATTATGTGTTTGTGTTTAGATATATTGTAACTTCTTAACTGCTTTTTAAATCTCTTCATTATGCTGGACAGGTTACATTCAATTTTTTGTTAACAATTTAATAATAAAAAGCCTTCTATCTGAACATAAATATGGGGTTTTAATACAATATTTATGTATGCGTAACTTTATATTGCACATCATACGCATTGCTTTTATTAGCTAGGCCATCGATTTTTCTAAGACTTAAACACTTAAGTCAAACGAAGATGTTCTGCGGATGAGAATATTTTCTTCGGGTCTTTTTGTAATGAACATATATGTCTCTACTTATCTTAAATAATAATGAATAAAGTATGGAAAATGATTTTGATTGTCAAAGAAGATAATCTTTTTATAAACAACTATGGATACACTTAGATAATAAATCGATCAATGAAAATGTGTGAAAACCAGGTCATAGTTTAAAGTGCTATCTCAATCGCTATTAAGCTATAACAACCAATAAGACCATATACATTGAAAAAAGCTAAGATATAGGTAGCTTACATACATAATGTCATATATTTTGTATTCGGTTTATTCGGAGTTTGAAAGGAGATTTACGTTCTCACAGCCTAACCCAAGACAGTCAAAACATAAAGCTGATTTGATTTTGTAGATAAAATAACAACAGACCAGAATATATTTTGTAAGGAGAAGAGTAATGAATATACTTACCCATGTTTCTTTATTTGTGTCTGGTTCTACAAATATTAAATGAGTTGCAGTCAAATAAAGAGTTCCAACGATTGGATTTTTGGAATTATAGCGGTCGATCATTCGAACATTTTCCACCTGTTAAACAAATGATATTGAGAAAATTTGGTCCTTCCGTTTAATGATACAAATTAAAATAATGAGAAAAATATAAGAAATAACTGCTGAAATTCCAATTTTGAAACAAAAGAACACTCTGAACAGACGATAATTTCTGTCCAAGTTTCAGTTGAGCAATCAGTTAAAATGATGTGTAAATGCTCGTTTAACTAAAACTGGAACTGAAACTGATGAAATTCCCATCAGTTTCCAGTTCAGTTTTTTCTTTCTTCTTCTTTTTTTTTTCTTTTTGTACAAGAGAACTGTAACGTCTATAGTGAAATTTTGAATCATGCAAACGGAAGGTCTGTACCTGTATTTTCGGCTTGTACAAATAAATTAGTAGTTTCAAGAAATCTTAATGTTCCTGTTAATCTTTCGTGGTTAGTAATAGCTTTTTAACTAAAGGATTTACGAGTGACAAAAGCTTCAGATAAGTTTCTTCACTCATTCTGAGATATTTATGCCATATGCCTTCAATTCAACAGCGTGATGTCAATGGCGCCTTTGTGAGAATTGAGACAGAAGCGGCAAAAATGGGTTTAGCGGTAAATGAGGGAAAAACGAAGTATATGCTGTCTTTGAGGAAGGACACCCAACACCGACGGCTCGGGCAAAACGTCACAATAGACGCATATAACTTCGAGGTAGTAGAGGAGTTTGTCTACCTAGGCTCCGCTATAAACACGGGCAATAACACCAGCGCCGAGATCAGACGAAGAATAAGTCTTGCTAATCGCTGTTTCTTTGGGCTTAGAAAGCAATTGAGTGGAAAAGCCCTCTCTCGAGCAACTAAGGTAAAACTGTACAACACACTCATCATCCCAGTCCTGCTGTATGGTGCAGAAGCATGGACCCTGACAAAATCGGATGAAAGTGCCTTAGGCTGTTTCGAGAGGAAAGTTCTTCGGGTCATCTTTGGCCCCGTGTGCATTGAAGGGGAATTACGAAGAAGATACAACAGCGAACTTTACGGGTTGTACAACGACATGGACCTAGCCAGAAGGGTCAAGGTCCAGAGACTCAGATGGCTCGGTCATTTAGAGCGAATGGACACCAATGCTCCGGCCCGGAAAGCCTTCGACACTATTCCCGAGGGACGTAGGAGGAGAGGAAGACCGCGACTCAGGTGGCGCACTCAAGTGGAAGAGGACCTCAATCAACTCGGAGTGCAAAACTGGAGACGACTAGCCAAGGATCGAGCTAGCTGGCGGAGCCTGTTGATTGAGGCCCAAGTCCACAACGGACTGTAGCGCCACCTTTTTCTTTTTACGGATGGATAAGGTAAAAAGCAGCCAAAGCAACTCGTCGTTCTTATATTTTCGCATCATAAGCTGAAAATTGTAAAGCATACTTTTATCGTGCGGGGTCGAAATGAAAAATTAAGCACGGTTGCACAAATAAATAAATAATAAAAGTTAATTAGAAATACGTATTTTCTTTTCTGTCGGTAGCATATAAACTGATGAAGTCGTAATGGACAAATCGAAATTGCAAATTAAATGGATTTCTGACCAAACTCTAGCGTTGAACCTTTTTTCTTTGAAACACATACCTTAAATATAAACAATTTTAAAATTTGGGAAAAAAAAGTTGAAATTATATGGAACGAAAAGAAGAAAAGAAAAAAAAACTTTAAAAAACTGTTCATGACGTCACACATCGCGTTCAATATGAAGAATTAATATTTACGTGCATATTTAGTATTTTTGTAATACAAATCTGTTCTTCTTTTTTATCTGTACCTAGTTTTGTCATTAGTTTCTTAAAAATCAATACAACGATTTCTGATTACAAATTAAATCTAATTCTTATTTGCTCATCAGATACACAGGCACTTATTGATGTATGTAAACGATAAATTTACTTGGTCAGAAAGGTAATTTTTTGTTTTTTGATGAGCACAAGAATTTATTGCATAATGTGGATAACCATCGTAAAAGTTACCGCCAAAAAAATTAAACAACGCACCTTTCTGATAACATTATTTCCATTATAGTATATAGGAGTCTCTTGAAATTCCTCTTCTATCCATGAAACAACTTTGTCAGAAACAAAAGGAGGAACTGGGACTCCCCATAAGCGTTTATTTACGTCAGGTTCATCAGTTTCTGGTGATATATTATCAAAGCTTAGACGCAATGCCGATGTAGGGGATAATTGTCGTTCAATTTCGTTAAATTTATTCATGAATTTGGTAAAATCCATACTTTGGATAAGCCTCCGTTAACTGAAGCGAAAACACGTCACTGATTTGAAGTTTGTATATTATGAGTATGACTATATGTATTATAAAAGGTTATTAAAAACGAATGTTGCTTCGGTTCGTCTTCCTATCTTCAACCTGAACATACTCCAAACAATTGGAAAGGATAACTGAATAGAAAAATCGTTCAAACAGAGTTTTCAACCAGATAATGACTTGATTTCTATTTGGCGCAGACGTAAACATTACTTTGCAGATAGAGGAATATTTTTTTTTATTTATTGTTTTTCTGTACTCTGCAAACTATTTGGATGCATATGGGATAGAAATCATCTTAAACAAAATAAAATCATAATTTTAACTTAAAACAAAAATATTTACTGCCATAATAATGTATTGTCTTTAAATCAAATATGAAAATCCTGTGTTGAATCTACTAATATGATTAGATCGGAATTGATTAAATATTTTGTAGTTTTGAATCTGGTAAAAAGATTAACACAAAGAGCTAAATTGCAAAGCAAATTCATGTTAGCTTATGATTAATAATATATTTAAAAAAATAAAGTCATGAAGGCTTTTGTAAATATGGGATACAAATTTTAAGGGTGCAGAATAGCAGCATAAGTGTACCTATCTCTAGAAATTCAGAGAACAAAAATAAGAGGTAACCGTTTTTGATAAGAAATAACTTAAACATTTTCAAAAAGTGTTACTTTGTATTTGTACCTACTTTGGTTGCCTTTAAAACCCTATTTCATATAGTATACTACAATAATAATTCCAGCTGCTGTAAGGCAGTGATGGTTTTATTAGTATTAAAGCTTAAACAACGGAACACGGTTTACAAAAATGTATGAGTTTTATTTAAGGAGGTAAGTATAAAATTAATATACCTAAATGTGCATAGACACAAGCTTCATACACAATACTTTTTTTGATGAAATAAATCACCTTTAAAACTGAATCCTATTATTTTGGAATTTTATATGAATACTGCGGAACCAATAATTTACCTTTGCCAGTTTGATGTCGTCCATAGCTACAATAACTTATGGTCTTGAAGTGGGAAAATGTGAATATCTGAATAAACTGTTTGACCCTAAGTTGATTTTAAGAGATTATTCAAAAAAAAATATAAGGATACAAATACAATTCGCGAAAAAACACAAACTTTTATTTTATTGACCGATGTTAATTGTCAGGCCGATAAAAAAATGCCTTTTATTGTTGACAGTGACAGTCAACACATAGCTTTGTATATAAGACAAATACATATGCATAGGTTTTGACTTTTTGCGTGATGAAAATAGGCCAGTTCCACCTAACAACATCTCACTGAGATCGCAGAGATCTCAGAGATTTTTTTGGGTGAAACAAAAAATCTCAGCTGAGAATTGAGATTTTTTTCTGAGATTTCTGAGATGAAAATTTTTTGGATTCGATTTCTTACTCAGCTATTTTGACGTGACTGACATATGCACAACCACAATTTGTAAGGTAACCATTTTATCTCAATGAGAACTGAGAATTTTGTTCCACCAAATGATTTTGCCTCAGTCAAAGTGACATTGAGATCTCAGTGAGATGTTGTTAGGTGGAACTGGCCTAATAGCATCGTCTAGGGAAAAGTCAAAGGATTCTTGGTAGGTCAGTTCCAGCAGACAAAAAGATCTCACTGTCACTTTGACTACGGAACATAATTATTAAAGACAAATGAAAAAGGCAAATTTAATTATAAGAAACACTGTCAATACACGAAAAACGTAGTTTTTTCTTGGGAAAAAACGTATCGGGTTATTGACCTTGTTCACACGTATTTTTCTTCTGTAGATTTTGCTTACTCCTTTATGTTTTTATTTTCTTTAAACAAAATTTTGTGTTTGCAAATATAATGGATAATTTTTCGCATTTCTCATCACGCTACGTGTAAATTCTTAAGCCGGACATGGATGTCATATAATAGGTCCGTTCGCGAACTCCCTAAAACTGCCCAAAACTGCCCAAAACTGCCATATTCTCCCACTCTTTCGTTCGTTTACTGCCACTTATCGTAAAATCTGTCACTTTTGGAGGAGAAAAATATTTCCCCTATCTGCCGATTTCAGCCACAAAAATTTCTTGTGGCAGTTGTGTAAGTTATGTCAAATTTTTTTTTTCTATTAGTTTTGACATTTCATCGTGTTCATGTTTTGAGCACTTGCTCACAAAAAAAATTGACGTTTAAAAAGTGGGAGTATTTTGTGTTCAACGCGTTCTTTTACTTTTGTTCACATTTTATTTTTTTCTGAGAATTTTATCCCCACTCCTCGAAATTTGACAGTTTTTACACAAACTGCCCAAAAAGTACGCGAACGGACCTAATAATCGGCTAAAGGCTAATCAACCATAGAAAATAAATATGGCCACTTTTTGCTTGAGCTACAAAAAAATAATTTTTAGAACTCGTCGCATTCCTGCTTTTTCCTACTACTAAAAATTTCATGACGTTTGGCAAAGTTGTAAAATTTTTACAATTTTTTTTTTTCATTCATAGTGAGGAACTATATAAATTATATTTTCTGTGAAAATTGATTTAATAAAGTGGGAAAAGTTAATTTATGCACCTCTTCGGGTGGATTCGGTTTTGGATTTAGAAAAAAGACGAACATTTTTGAACATGAGATTCACGTCTTTCTTTTTAATGTGAAAACAAGTTCATAGATTTTTTTTTAGTACAATAAAGGTGATTTAATATATTTTCGTTTTCGGAACTTCGAGAATTTGCTTAAAATTATTGGATTACTCAAACACTTCGGTCTTTATTAGGTTTCCGTCTTATTCATTTAAACATCGAAGAGTTGTATAATTATATATTATATTATAATAGGGCGACCTTACACAAACATTTAGCAATTATTCGAGTTCTTCGTTGACATTCTCGTCATTCCGTTGGACAATCATTAGTCGCAAGTGATTATACACCTGTACAACATATCAATATTATTCATACATATCTGTTGACTACGGTATTGATAAAAGATCTGGTTTTTAGAAAAGGAATAACACTTTTCCCGAGATAACTTACAAAATAAGAAGATTCACAATATTTTAAGCTCTAAGAAAACTTTCAATTTTGCTTATTTTTCTTCGAAAAGTTTCGCTATATAGAAACACTCATACAGGTACGTACTTCAATTTGGCATTTGAATAAATTGTACAGTATCTTCCTATTTTAATTGTTGAATGTTTTATATTTAATAGTTCAATTATATTGCGCAATATGGAATCAATGGAATATGAAATGGCAAGGAATATGACTTTACTATTCTTTCTTGAAAGGCTTTTGGACAAAGGAGAACCCCGTACTGTCCATGACCTGAGTTGTCAATTTGGAGCTAAAGAATTCACGAAAGAAATGCGCCAGATAGCAGGCGGAAGTCAGTCGGGTAAGAAATCAAACATTTTTATTTTAAGCAAAAGTCTTAATTAAGGTTTGCTGAATGAACCATACCGTGGATCTGGGGTGCCCCCCCTGTGTACATTTGATGCGTCCTAAGGAATCCCAGATGCCACATCCATTGAATTAATATTAACACACTTATTACGAGTATCAATTTTCTCGATTGATTATTGAAAAAACAAAAACGCAAATTGATTGAATATGATATTGATTCAATTGATACCCAGAATAACAATAAAAATAGTATAAAATGTTGACTTGAGCTAAATCAATTTCAAATATATATATATAATATATTTGCAAAGGGGGTGCAAATCCTTTAAAACAAATAAAATTAGCAATAATAATAACTCAAGGCTTTTAAATAAAAAGTAAACTAAATAATATAAAATTACAGGACTGAAAAAATTCTTGGCACAATACCCGTCAATATTCCTTGTTGATGGTGATTATGTTCAAGTCAATTCTTATCAAACAGTTGCCGATGACCCGAACGGTAGCTATTCTGGTCGCCGTGATTACATTCAGGAAGCAAAGGATTATTTTAAAAACAAAATGCTTCAATACGGGATAGGCGTCGAAGTGCCAGTCAAGAGTCTTCTTGGCCACCGCAGTCAAGCGTCACCCCAAGTCAGACACATCTCAGGTTAGTAAAATTGATTAGCCTATATAAATAAATTCATCTAATTTGTTTCACGCCTAAGGTCAACATATCAAGGAATTCACTGACTTTCTTATCAAACACCCTGATACATTTAAAGTTGTTAATGATCACGTGGTTATTGTTGGATGTGAAAATATGGATGATCTTCCTGCGTCGGAGCGTCTACATCTTCCCCAAACTTATATTGACACTAAAGGAACACAACAAATGCTCGATTTTTTTGCCCAATGTATTGAAGTTAAGGGGCCCATACTAGTAGATCAGCTTTTTCATCTCGTCACGGCTAAATTTCCCCAAGAACAATGGCTTAAGATGTTTAAAACACCAAGTGATCTAACTACTTTTTTACGACTCTTTTCTGATTGTTTCAATATACAAGCAAATCTAGTCACCCTACTACAAAAGCCAAAACTATCTGACTCTCACATACAACAAGCTCAAGCAAAATCACGAGAACAATATAATGCTATTAATAATATAGTAAACAATAATCAACTGAATACTCAAGCACCTGGTCAGCAGCAACGAATCCTTTCTCCAGTATTTCGAAGTGCAAGCAATAACTCCAACTACAGTAATAACTGCAATAATAATACTGTTGCAACCAATTTCAAATTGAATGAACCTGTGAGCATATCGTCATCGCGGGGCGAGCTCAATAGTGGTTCTGAAAGCTTTGTAATGTCTTCAGAAATACAAATTGAAAACCTTTGTGAAAGAAACTGCCCCAGTCCATCAACAAGCTCATATTATGGCACTGCTGCTGTTCAAAATTTGCCAAATCCGATACTATCAGGAGCTCATTCCCAACAACCAACCGTTCCCGAAAGAGTTCACAGTCAAAACCAGACATTAAAACAGCGAATTAATAATTTAGTTATCAAAACACTTGCGGAAAATTTCGAAAAAGATAAACAATCAATGGCTGGACTTGGGGATCATACAAAGTCTGGAATGGGCTATGTTCCTCAACAACAACAACCGACGCAGCAATATAGCCCAGCTCATTCACCTAGTCACAATTATTTTGTAGGCGACACATGGAAAATAAAGATTCTACAAAATACTCGTGTCATTTCCACTATTAAAGAGAGTCTCTTTGTTACTGATGCCATTCTCAAGTCTACGCAGAAAAACCAGAGTGTGGTCATTTCAGTAGACTGTGAAGGCATTAATCTTGGAGTAAAGGGAGAGATAACATTGATCGAAATCGGAACAACAAGGGGAGAAGCATTTATTTTCGATGTTCTAACATGTCCTGAGCTGGTCTCGGACGGTGGACTCAAAAATCTCCTTGAACATGATTGTGTTATTAAAGTTATTCATGATTGTCGTAATGATTCTGTCAATATGTATTCTCAGTTTGGTGTGCTCTTAAGAAACGTTTTTGACACTCAGGCTGCTCACGCTGTTGTTCAATTACAAGAAAGTGGGAAACAAGTATATAAGGCTAAATATATATCATTGAATTCTCTATGTGAGTTGTACAACGCTCCCATAAATCCAATTAAAGACCAACTTAAGAATGTTTACCGTCGTGACCAAAAATATTGGGCAAATAGACCATTGTCTCGTGATATGCTTTTATATGCAGCAGGTGATGTTTTGGTTCTAATAAACGATCAGTTGTATGGTACTTTGGCAAGGTAATCAATTCAAATGTTTAAGCAAAAAAATATAATGGTGTAGTTATTAAATATATCAATTATTTAGGCAAATTAAACCTGAAAATCAACAATTGTTTTCGGAACTATGTACGGAGCAAATTTTAATGCAGATTAAACCAATTGAAGTTAAGATTCGCAAAAAACAGAGAAAAATAAGCAGCGAAGTTTCAGATCTAAAGCAAAAATTAGGACAAACTAATAAAAGTATTGTTCTTAGTAACAGGGAGATAAGATTGCTTCGGTATGAGATTTATTAACGTTTTGTTTCAATATAATTAATAACTTCCGATGAAAAAAAAAAAAAATTATAGATACATGGATCTGACTGAAGATGAGAAGGAACGTTTGAAGGGTTTTTATAAGGTCGCTAAGAAATTGGAGAAAATGGAAAACATTAACAATCAAAATAGGTAAAAGACTTTGTTGTTTACACCCTAAAGTGAATACATTTTTCGTTTTGTTTTTTTTTTTTTTTCAGAGAACACAGTGACTCAGATGATGATGCAGAGAATGTAGAAATAGACAATTTCCCAAGTCTTGATAGTGTGCCATCAGATAATTCACTAACTGGGACATTTTCACCTCGTTTGAACTCTGAACCTCCGAGTCTAACCGAATCCATGCAAATGATGGACGAAATTCTTTCGAATAGCTCTATGGATCGATTATCTAGAATCGATAAATTAGAAGCTATATTATCAGCGGCAACCCTTTTGCCCAGTGATCAGGTACATTTTTAACTTCACTTGTAGTTTTTTTTTTTTTGTTCAATATCTACTCATTTATAGATTATCACGTCTAATTCGATCACTGAACAGTTAGGTTCCAACATAGCGACAACAGAAAATCTACAAATCGTAAGGGAAAAATCTAAAAAGTGGGTAGTAATTTTGGTAAAAACTTCAACCGTTATATAATCTATTAATACAATTTACTAACAGCATTAAGAACTGCAACTGCAATAATGATATAAGCTTTTCACCCGTATTCCGCGGCTATACTGATCAGAAACCAGTCGAAAAATCGGACGCATCTTCACAAACATTGAGTACAGGCGATATAGTTATAACAAAAATATTCTTCCAAGAAGAGCAAGAAAAGGCCAAAGAAAAAGTGATCACTTCTTCGCCTAGACGATCCGCAATGTAGGTGAATACGTTTAAAGAAGAATGTATGCAGTGTTGTTCATTTATAAGTCTATCACTGCAAATTTTATTCGCTCTCGTGTTTCTTATTGCAGCATTAAATATTTGTATTCAAAACATTTGAATTGGATTATCAAAATTTATTAATTCAAGATTATAAGTGATATTTATTGTATTAGTGTTAAGACCGGGGTTTATATATCGCGCTTAATATATTAATATTGCGTTTGTCACAAATTAATAATACCAAGAACAACAAAATCTTACGGACATTAGCCTTGGCAAACTTTTTAAATGTATGAATCGACATTGAGTTCAATTATTTAACTATTACGCTTAGAAAATTATTGAAAATATATAAACACATAATTTCTGATTAGTCAAAAAGCGATTGCAAATAGATTTCTCTTCAAATTCATACGGATAACCTATGCAAACGAATTCTATTTCACTGTGTACACAACTCCAATCAAATGAATCCAATGGTACTAAAAAAAAAAATATTAGAATTTGTTTTAACTTCTCTCATGTGTTTCTTTATACTGTTAAATTTGTTTAATTTCTCAAATTGTATATAAACTGTTTTATTTCTTTTTTTCATTAAAATTTGATATCAATTAAAAATGTTTTATATAATGAACCTTCAAATTTATTGGACCAAATACCTATTGTTATGAAATAACCGATTTTACTGTACTTTGTTGAAAGAAATGTAGAGGTTATTTTGAAATGTGTGAAGAAATTAAAATAACTAGCCATCAATCGCAACTATTGGTTACTAAATTTTTTTTACATAAATAAAAATTACTAAAAAGCTTTATATGTTGTTTCAATAATTGCAACTGAAAATAAATTTTTACAGGTGCAAAAATATTTCTAAACCAATGCAATTCCGTGGGGCAGAGAAAAAAGAATAAATAAAAAACCAATATTATACCAGTTGAAGAATTTGTACATGATGTTTTAGCTCTGATTCATTTCTCTCAATTTCCCATATCAAATGATGACTGAATTCGGAGGTCCATTCGCCCTCTAACTTAAAAAACTTACTTATGGTAAGTCTAAGTAGTAGTGCAGGACCTCATCCAACAAGTCCAGCCAGCTCTTCGGTCCCTAGATTGCTGTATCCTATTTCGCACGCCAAAATGGTTCAGATCATCTACCACAATGTGTGCTACACCTGAGTCGCGGTCTTCCTCTTCTGCGACGTCCTTCCAGTTGGCTTCGAAGACGCTACGGGCCGGAGAATTATTCCTCGACAACCGTACTTTATTCTTCGAAATGGGTTAGAAGAGTCTTGAAGGCCTGGTAGCCGAAAAAAAAAACAACATCGTATTTCATCATTATCACAAAGTTAGGATATATTTAGTTTTTTTTTTTTTGTATTTTTATAGGTAGTTTCTTTTATTTAACAAAAATATACATGAAAATTGGTAACAATTACAACATATGAAATAATAACTTCTTATAAAAATAAAAATTAAAAAAAATCAGTCAACACTTTTATTTTCACCTAACAATGATTTTTAACAAGTAACTTATTTGTATTTGGCTTTTAAATATATATGTATATATCCTAATAATAACAAAGTTTGAACCTTTAAAACTTTTGATATTTATAATATGCAAATTGATAAGATCATGATTCTGCTTTACGTATGTCCCTGTTGTTATTTTTCAAATACATTTTAAAATTAAATAAATGAATCAAGAGGTTCAACCAAAAGATAGTAAAATATTATGGTAACTATAGCAAATATTACAGACAAATATAAACATGTTATGCACAATGTCACTGAGATGCAAGCGTTGACGATAAATATTATGATGTGATTCTACAATAAAGAATTTAATAACAAACATGAATTTCAGTTTTCAGAAAATTAAACTTTTTTTACAATTTTAAACAAATACACACTCAAAACTTCAATGGCTTTGCTTGACTGATGTTTCGAAATGCATTGAAATCGTCTTAACTATAGATGTTCATAATCAGTCGGACTTTATAATATTACAATGATAAAAGAATGTGACATAGTAGTAATGTGAAAGTACCATACAATAATTTCGAGGTCCATTAATTCATAACAATGGTTACCTTAAATAAGACTAACTATTTAAAACTAGATGAGATCATGTCATGTACCGCATAATTTCACGCAATGCGTAGAGCAGTTCGGCCTGATTTCTTGCTTCCATTATCATTAAGTTTACATGAACCTGGAATTATACAAATAAAACAAAAACATTATTAACAAGGAAATTAAGGGCAAAATTAAGTGTCTGGTTGCCTTTTCACTGTCTAAGAGTTCCATGAGTATATTATCGTAGTCTTTCTTTGTTATTCTCTCAGGGAAACAACAAGCAGTTTTAATAAACATTTTAAGAGGGCGATCAAGTAGCTGTAAATTCATTAAACGTAGGAAGAAAAATTATTTTAGTATTCAGTATAGTATTTTTATACTCTTAACAAAACTCACCTGATTAACTTCTCCATAGTCATAATCATCATGTCTAATTCCATATATGCATTGAATATAGTTCCAAATTGCACGTCTAAATTTCGATGTGTCGACGTTTTTATTCCCACCCATTGTAAAGTACGTAAGATTATATGCGACTCGAAATTTATTGTCCAATAAATAACCAACATCATCGTACAATCTGATAAAACGCATAAAAAAGTTTTTTCGTTACATTTTTGAATATTAATCGTTATACGAATTTCTTAAATTTTTAAATTTCAATGTAGCGAAATATTATTTTGTTCATTGCAGAATAATAAGAAATACATTAAAGGTTGTTGCAAGATGAAAGAACAAAAAAAAAAAAATCATGTTTATTATTTAAAGAACGTTAACCCAAAAGCAAAATTAAAAAAATACCAATTTGCAAGCTTTAATCTGTAGTTAAAAAACGAAATGTCACAAAAAACTCTCATTCCTTACCCGTTTACTAGTGAATAACCATGATCATCCCAAGAATAATCCTGGATTCTGAAGGTATTCGGTATATTTTCACCACCGCGACGAGCAAAATCCTGATATGTAAAACTGGGATCTTCAACGTATTGATTAATCAGTGGGGGAACTTCAATAGATTTTTCTATAGGTGCAGACGGAAGTTCAGCTGTTTGAAGTTCTACGCTTTTAAATCGATTGCTTAACTCAGCTTCGCTGCATTCATCCGGTCGTTCCGAAAGAACCTTCATACGTTCCATCAAAGCTTCCACACTTACTCCCGATTTATCAGAAACAGAAGCTATCAAAAAAATATTAATCTTATATATTTTATACATACATACATAAATATGTATGTAAGTATGTACGCAATTGACGTTTGTTAAGTTGAACAAATTGAATATAAAAAATATTACATGAAAATATTACCATTCGAGTTTATCCCTTTTTTTTCGTCAAAGGCCGGAACATGCTTTTCTAAATTATTGTTCAATGTTAATTTTGAATTAACGACATTATTGTTGTCGATGGGCAAACTGCTCAGAACAGTCTTCTGCGTTGCACATGTTGATTTTGGACTAGAAAGACTTTCTAACTGTTGTGTGAGACCACAAGAAAACACAAACGATGATAATGAATGGAAGTGAGAAAGCAAAACCATAGCGTGGACGACCTCCGAAACAGACCAACTACTTTTTCCCTTAGTAAGGCACTGTATAAAGTAAAAAATATGCAATCAATTAACGTTGTAGAATCTCTTAAAAAACAATATTGTGTATTAAGTTAAACTTACTTCAATATGTTCTTGACGTAACAGCCAAGGCCTATGGGCTAAAATTTTGTTCATATCATAAATGGCACGAAGTTTTGGTGGAATAAAATCCAAACCGTTTAACCACCTTACGTCTCCACCTTGATCAAGGAATTCTTTTTCATACATTGTAACTAAATATGAACATTGATGACGAGCAGCAGCCTTTAATAAAATCAAACCTTAATACGTCATTTAAGAAAATGGCTAAAATTGAGACTTGAAGCACTTACAATTATTGCCAAATAGTATCTGTAGTCATAGGGAAGAGGTCCATCTCCACGCATTATAAAATCTTGTGTTCGTAAGAAGTGTTCTAAATAGCGGGGATGATAACCAATAACAAGGGAAACATGATCTAGTTTAAGCTCTTCCATAGTATATTGCTTTATAGGACCCTGAAACAAACCAATCTATTACACTACTTACGATTAAAAATCAGTTTTTTTTTTTTTAATTTGACATCTTTATGAATGATTTATCTATCAATAAATCTTTAATTTATGTAAATATATCAATAACCAAAATTATAGCCACCTACGAAATCTAATTAGTTAATGTACCTATCATCAAATATTAAATTTTGAATAAAATTAATATTTATCAAAAATGTATGAAGATGCGTAAACTCTAAAAATCGAATCTCTTTGGACATCCATACAAACGTGCATAATGCGTTTGTATTTCCACAAGATTGCATCGTTAAGTAGGACAATAATATTTTAATGCTAATTGCATTGTTTCTTTGTTCATAGTATGTACATAACCCCATAACAAAGGGTGAGATTCAGATGATTCAAGTGATTTGATTCCTTTTTATTTTATATTTTGTAGAAAATGTTTATTCAAGTTTATTTTCGTACATTTATTTTCACACTGTGACACAGAACACATTTTTGTTGAACTTTGATGCTTTGATCGAAATATCACAACAGCAGGTGATATCAGAAATAAGTTAAAAAATAATGTTGCTTACAAAACAAAAGACAACTGAAATATACCAAATCTTATCAACATCAGGGAGAGGTATGAATAAATAGTTTATAAATTTTATTCCTACATTTATCTATAAATGTATATCCACATATATACGTACCTATTTTATTGTTTGAAACTATATTTGCCTAACTTTGATTGCAAGACACTCGATGTGTGTTCTATTTATCTTTGAGGGTAGGTGGCTAGGTACAGACAGACATTCAAATAAATGCAATTATTGTTTTTCGTATACAATAATAGTTATTGCAAGCAGAATAATCTATGTATTTCTACATTGATTTTTATTTGTAACAGTTGATTTATCACTATTAGCCACTTATCACTTATTATACCACATGATAAGGAAAAAAATGTATACCTACATAATATATGTGCACATAAATACATTCCAAAATTGATGATCGTGCTGGGGGAATACAATGACTTGGGTGGACACGATAAAGGTTTTTAACTAGTCTGGCGAAACCTTATGGATAATATTAAAACACGTTTTTATTCTCAGCAAGTTACACATACTTATATTTTTACAGGATAAGTTCAGAACAATTGAAGAAGTTCCAATGTTTTTTGATTCTGACAAAATAAAATTATTTTTCGGATCAATAATTGGCGACAAAAGCCCTGACGTAGTACGTATGTAGTACACAGTTGTAAATGTTTGTTTTTTGTTTTTGCGAGTGTCTCAGTGTTTTTGGTTAAACAGGTACATATTGTCTTACTTAGGATGACTACGATGAATGTAGGAGTTTGATTCAGAAATATGACGACTGAATTATTCTCATCTCACTAATTTATTAATAACGTAAACAAAAAATTGCATTATAAGAACGGTAGTTAATAATATAATAATATAGCATAGCTATTTTACAATGGTATTCTTCATTTGAGAAATGAATTGAAAACGTTATATCCGTAATTGAAAAGAAGATAGGTATACCTTTGTATGTTTTTTAGACATATTCTTTTAATGATCCAACAGATCATCATCATGCATTGGGAATGAAGAACTTTAAAATGTATTTTATTTCTATAAACCTAAGAACTTATCAGGTATTTAAAAAACGAAAAAAAGTAGGTAAACTTGCACAAAGGTACGATTAATCTAATACATATACATTAACTCAAATTTGAAGAACTCACGAAGCAAAAAGTTATTTACAATAGGCAATTTTTACTTCTATACAATGCGATGATGATCATTTTAGAAAAAAAAAAAAGAAACTCACTGTCTCTCGAACTCGATGAACATCTGTTCAAGAAGGAATTTATATATCAGAAGGAGAAGCAAGTAAAGTTTATTTTTGGAATGAGTACTATACTTTTAGCGAAAAACAATTTATTTTAAGTTTGCCGTAGTTTGATAACGAAAACAAATTGAAATCCCAAAAGAAAACATTTTTAGTAAACGTAAGTTTTTCTTCTTATAATACGTATTTACATATGTAATGCACATACATATGTAGGTATACGATAGAATTTTTGTCAGACTTCTTTGTTTACAACTTACAAGTCAGGGGTCTTTTTTTTTTTGTTAACTACACCTTTGTTACATTTTAATCCATTTGTAGGATTTGTTTTCAGTATTTTTATATGTAACTGAAAGCACTGACAGCTAAGGCTGATATTGCATATTATTCTGTATGTTTTTGGTATAGAAATAATATAAATAATAATAACGATTCGACAAATTCTAAAACATTAACAAATGTAGGTTCTTAATAAACAAAGCAAACGAGAATCAAGCCGCAGATGATTGTACATTGGTTAAATGCAGAACAAAAACAACAGTGAAATAAAAACTTAACGCGCGCCGGAAACCTTTAAAGGTGCAATAGTGGTTATACAAAAATATATTGGAAGAAAATTGAAGGTAGGAATTTGGATGCTTTGTGCATCCTTAAACACAGACACATATAAATATATACATATATACAAAATGGAGTTTTCCATTAATTGTAGAACAATCATGTAGAATTATTTATGCAGAAATATATATACTGATCATTTACTAATTTGTCTAGTTTTTTATTTAATTAACCTGATGTTCATGACTATGTATTATATTTAAATATATGAAATGCTTAAAACTCTTTTGAGTCTTATCAATTAATAGGCTTTTATCAAGATAAGAAACTTATCATGCGGCGTTGATAAGTTTTTGCCACGACCTAGCAACATTGAAAATTGAATTTACAGTCCAATTTTTTCCACCGTCATTCATACCTTACATGCTATGTATAAGTTAGTACCTACAGTTCAAATAAATATAAAAATAAATTTAAAGCATTTGCAAGATGTTTCAACTTAGGTATGTATAACTTGACACATCAGTGATAGATTTAGACCGTTAATATAACTGAAGATAATCAATGTCCCATTTTAGATACTTTTTATGACTTGATGGTATAGTAACTTAGAAAAATAGAATTTGAAACAGAATAAATAAGATATAACTCAGCTTTTTGAACACATACATTATACTGACATAGTTTAATTATGATGAGTCTTACAGTGTTGTTATGTTATCACGCTTTATTTTCCATTATAAAACGATTTAAAAAAATGTAATTTATACATTATACGTGGTAGCAAAACTCACTACAAACATAAATAGATGTTCATTTTTAACGGATATAATAGACCAGCACCGTTTTTGAGTGTGGTTGGTCTAAATAACATACATATTTCGAATTTTACTGCATGAACTATCAATAGTAACATAATATTATACTAAGTGCATTATATTCATTGAATTTAATAATAATATTGTTTTTGTGGGCGTCAGAATATTCCATAGAAAGCACAAATGAAAATACTTTAACCGCTTGTTTTATTAAATAAATCAACAAACAACAACAAAAACGTAATCTAAGTAAAGCATACAACGCAACAAAACTAATCGGTACTCATTGTGCTTATCATCTTTATAGTTTATTAATTCTTATTCTCATTTTTCTTGCTTTCTACATTTAATATTGGATTGAGAACATACATGTACGTTAACATATATTAAAAGTTTATTTACTGTGAAAAGTTAACAGGTCTAAAGTCGATTTTGTTGTTTCTTTGTTTGCTTGAAAAGAAAGAATTTGTTAGTTCAATTAACAATAATGAAAATAAAGTTTTCTTTCTCTCTTTTAAACAGGTTATTTTTGACTTAAAATTATGAAAATAAATACGTATCTTTGGTACATAAATAATATGCACACAAAGTAATGCAACGCAGGGAAATGCATTCCTGTTTTGGGGCTCTCTGTCTCTCTGTTTTTCTCTATAATTTGTCAGGGTGGGATTGATTCGGTTTATTTTGATAGTTAGGTTATTACTAAGAATAAATGAATAAGAATAAAAAAAGCAAAATTGTCGGTCTGTTTTTAAATTTCTTGTTCTCATTCGATCAATAATTGCTGTCTTAAGACAAGATCCGCTGCTGTAATATTTTGTTATTGTACATTTACTACATGCATGTTCAACGATAACATTTTATTCAAAGTTTATTGATAATAGTCTAGTCAATATCTTTGCAAATGTGTGTAGGAGTTCACACACAAAAACCTACATGAATATATATGATGTGTAAATTAGGAATGTAGACACATGTTGTTTTTTTCTTGGTAGAAAATAACTCGGCTTTTTGAAAGCACTTCAACAAGTTTTATTCATATGTATATAAATTCGTAATGACAACTCTGTAATTAATAAACTCACCCACAAGATCACTGGTTGGCCAATAACTACAAAATATCCAACTTGTTGCACGAAAAATGATTATATTTAATGAGAGCAATGCAGCTCATCGCACAATATTTACACTTAACAATGTGAGAACAAGATGTTCCTTTTTATTTTACTTTAATTATATAATAATTCAATGATAAAAACACAAACTGCATGCAATTAAAAATGACTGACAATTTTGAGCGCGAAACATTAACAAAGCTGTAATAAGGTCTAAAAAAAAAACGTTATATAGAAATTGAAGTAACTTTATAAAATATTTATTATTTATTTCTCAAGCCGAGGGTATAAAACCTAACGAAATAATAAAAACAATATCCCGATCTTTTTTTTTTTTAAGTATCCCGAACAGAGATTATTTACACTCTTAGCAAATTAAATATGTGATCACATAGTGGTTCAAACCAATTGTCACAGACTGAGTGCTGTTCCCCATAGTGGCGAACACAAAACTGAACTGTTCACTAGCGTGTTAACTTGACTGATCAAAAGTTAGCCTCCACTCTGCTCTCCTCAAAAAAGTGGCAATGATGGTCGCAGTCGCAGCTGTAGCGAATAGACCTAGAGAGTTCTTTAATCAAAACAACACATTAATGTATGTATTTTGTGTTTTCTATACCTCATAGAGATAAAGATATAAATGTACGAATATACGAAATATTAGTAGGTAAGTATAGATAAAAGACTTTGTTTTTACAGATCACATCAAGCAAAGTCAAATACATTCATATATTTATGTACCTACATTTAAGTAAAATGGAATTTTTATTTGTGCGCGGTTGCTGAGGAAGTCGATTAAAGGCGGAATAATATAACAAAATAATTGTTCAATAGGTACAATTTTTTGGAGGAACATCATTAATTTTAAAAATTAAATTACATAGATACATATATGTTCAGTACACAATGTTATGTGTACGAGTAATGAAGTCAAGTGCAACTGCAAGCTACATCCCCTAATACTAACTTAACTTAACTTAACTTAATCAAGTAGGTACAAAAGCTTTGTTTTCAATGCTCCTAATTTTACAAATAAAAACAACCAAACAAAAAAATCAAGTACATGAGGACAGTTGAAAAAATATGAAGTTCAAAAAGAAACCATTTTGTCAGTTAAAATAAAACAAGGAAATTTTATTTAAATCGAAGTGTTTGATTTGGTTACACTTTTCGTGTACAACGAAGAAATAAAATTGAACATTTCAAAATAATTTTATTATTTAAGTATTAAAAAAAAGCTCAAGCCAGGGTGTACGCGGGAGGATTTAAATGGTTGAGCCCACTCCCTTAAGTGGGGCTTGTTGCACCATACTTTTGAAACCACGTATCGTATTGTTGTCCGAGTCTGTATCTTCCAAATTTGGCCAAAATTAATCGGTTATTATGCCCATTTCTCGAGAACGACTGATTTGATCGTTGACCACTGAAATTAACAAGAGCGTTTATTGGAAAACCGGATATAAGGCATTTTTCTTTTTTTTTTTAGTTCAGTGTGTTTAGGGCAACAAAGTTATGTGGCTTTTCTTACAACCAAGAATTGCGACTAAAAATCAATGCTTTTGGTGCAAACCTTTTTTGAATGTCTGTGTTGTCTGGTCAGCTGTAAAATCGTTTTGTACATGATAATGGGCGATTCACTAACCTAGTCACTACGTAGTCGATTTTCAACTAGCTTTGTGAATTGTGAATGCAAATTTGCACTACAAAGCTAGTCGAAAACAAAATGACAAATAATGATAGCTCAGTAATTTTAGGTTTTATTTGCCGAAAAATTCCTAGTATCTTTGTATACACCTTCTTTACAACCAGTGTTTTAGATAATTTCACGAACAATTTTTATGTGTGCATAGGTCGAGAGATATTTGCGAAAAACTGAATTTCGAGACCTTTTCACCATTATAACTTTTTTAGTCGGCACGATATCTACCTACGTCGATTTTTAACACCTCCATGACAACACCGTAATAAATATGTATACAAAAATTCAGCTCACTATACTTCGTCCAAAACAAATCTGCAGTACGGACCTTATGGGAGAGCTTTTTTACTCCAAAGGGTGCCTGTCCAGGAAAAAAATCTGAAATCCCCTTAAAAAAAATATACTACAACACTGTTTCCTCATACAATTTGTTTGATTTATTTTGAAAAGCAAGCGTATATCCCCCTACGACCTGCTATTCACACGGCTAACGCCATACTGAATTTGTGCTCGTTTTTGCAAAGCTCTTTCTGTTTGACAAAACAAACATATAAATCAGCATTGCCAGGAAATAATAATGCTTACTTTTATTTCGATTCTGTAAGGGAGCTTTCAAGAATCGTAGCTTTTTCTTAGGTAATCATTGCCAGCCCATTTTTTGTTTATTTTTTTTTTGCAATAAAAACTTAACATCTGTTTAAAAAGAGTAGGCTTTTTCAATGCAGAGAAATATTTATTAATTTGGAGTTTAGTGCGATTTTAAATTTTTTGTTGGTGCTGTGTGAAATATTCATATTTCATGTTCGTATTAAATATTTTTTCTGAATGATAATCTTTGTTTATGGCAATGCAAATAAAATATAGAAGGCAACTCTTTCGATTTTTCGGAGAGCTTTTTACAGCT
This sequence comes from Sphaerophoria rueppellii, assembly GCA_920937365.1. Lineage (NCBI taxonomy): Eukaryota > Metazoa > Arthropoda > Insecta > Diptera > Syrphidae > Sphaerophoria > Sphaerophoria rueppellii. The sequence continues at coordinate 1,074,720 of CAKKXW010000002.1, forward strand.
TTAGTATATAACCTACGGTAACCCTTGCCAATTTTTTCTTTCACACAACGTAATGGAATTCCTCTACAGATAGAGTGAGAGATGAATGTCCTACCTTCCCTGTACTGCAGATTTGTTTTGGACGAAGTATAGGAAATTTACCCAAGATTTATTTTTTTAAATGTCTTAAATGACTGGACTATGAAGATATGAAGTATGAAACGCTTGTGTATTTGTGATTTGAGGTTAGAGAACTTCAAATAGAAGTGATGTTTTGTTCTGCCTGTTATACGATGAAAAAACACTACCTGATAAGATCTGATAACATAAATTTCGTGTTCAGAATCTATTAGATAATTAATATTGTCGTATTGTACGATTAATTTCATTGTAAATTTTTTTTAATTTTGAAATTGAACTTTTGTTTATTATTCATCAGCTGATTATGAAATGTCAAAATCTGTCAACTACCTTTTAAGTCGAAATTTGTACACTATGTTGGAGGGAAAATTTCAACTCATTTCTTAGTTAGTTGTATTTGGCCAATCACAATGACTTGACTACGTAGTGACTACGTTAGTGAATGGGGCTAATTCATTGAATAAGAAGTACTTCTTATTCAATGGACCAATTACATTACAATAGAAAACTCAGAAATGTCAAACTCGTAGTATATGTGTAAAATCCGTGTACAAGTATGTGTAGATCCGTCTCCAAAATGGGATTCAATAGAAATCAATCCTTCGAAAAATAAATCCAATTTCTTTGTGAACGAAATTAATGCGTTTAATTTGCCACCTATACGTCACGGATCAATTCTGGCGTTGTAATGTGGCTTTTCTTACAACCACGAAGAATTGCTACTAAAATTCAATGTTTTTTGGGTTCAATGTAATTTGTTAAGCCAAAAGTAGCAATCTCTTTTTTGAATGTGTGGGTGAAAGGTATCAAAACAGATTTATGATTGAATATTCTTCAATTTAAAATGTTTAATAAATTGAATTTAAACACAATTCGTAAATTTATATTCGGCAAAATAATTTTTTATACAAATCTTGCAACAAACTCCATTCGTTTTGAATATTAAAAAATATCTCGTTGTATGTGTTAAAATACGTGTGAGAATATGTGTAAATCTGTCTCCAAAAAGAGATTTTAGAGAAATCAATTCTTCAAGTAAAAAATTCAATACTTTTTCCAATGTAATTCATTTAAGGGGAAAAAAATTGCCACAGATCCGTCAAGAATCAATTTCTTGGCCCAATGTAAAATCCCATTACAACCACGAAGAATTGCTACTAAAATTCAATGTTTTTTGGTGTGTAAGAAATGTGCAAAAACGAATCAATCCCTTTTTTAATGTCTGTGTTGTCCGGTCAGCTGTAAAATCGTTTTGTGCATGATAATCACAACAACAGAAAACTCAGCTGTAGTATATGTGTAAAATCCATGTACAAGTATGTGTAAATCCGTCTCCAAAAAGAGATTCAAGAGAAATCAATCCTTCGAGAAATAAATTCAATTTCTTTGTGAAAGAAATGCGTTTAAGGGATCAATTCTTAGGTTGTAAGAAAAGCCACATAAGAAAAGCCACATTATGTTATTGTTCAGAGCACTGATGTATGTGAATTGCGTTCAAAAGCGGTTAAAACTTGACTTTTGGTTAAATTTTGAGACTTCGTGTTGAATAAAATGTGTTTAAATTACACTAGCAGAATGTTCAGAAAATGTTCAGACTCAGGGCCATAGAGAATATATAATACCTAGAGCACTGATCAGTTATAACAAGATGGGAAAGCTTGCTGTCAAAATGACATTTGCCTACAAGCTAAGGGAGCAGGTTAGCTGTAAGAGTATGCGTGAAATTAAAGTTTGATCACACAGGTTAGCTGTAAGAGTATGCGTTTTATTGTAATAATGATACAATTGCCTACACAATAAAGCAAGTTTGCTGCAAGAGTATGTGTGTATGAAAAAAAAAATTACTTTTGCGGTATTTAGAGGGTAAAACGTAGGTAGGTTTCCAATCTTGTTATAAAGTGATCACTGACCTAGAGTCGCGACCTTTTCCTCCCTTGCCGAAAACACCCTCAACATTTTTCTGAGGTGAACTCTCACAATTCTCTCTTTTTTTCGTGTCCGTAAATCTGTATTCTGTATTAGAGCATTAGAGGTGAAAAAAGTACTCAGCCGTGAGTAAAATTTTTTTCCTGATGCCCAAAACAGTGTTACCACATCTCTATAGAGTCAAAAAGGACTCGTTTTTTTCTTCTTTGACTCCGGGACTCGTTTTTATCATGTTTGACTCGTTTTTTTGCAGACACAATTAGGTACAATTACTTAGAATTTTATGTTTTGTAAAAAATAATCACATTTTTAAATCGTCTATTTCTTGTACTTAACGCTTGTATTTCGAACATTAAAACCATACAATGAATTTTTCGTATGTTCAAAATAACAAAAAAAAAAGATTTCTGAAAGAATTTAAATTTTTTTTAGCGTGGACTCGTTTTTCAAGCTTCTGGGACTCGAAAATATTTTCCCTGCAGTAACACTGGCCCAAAGTGACAGACTTCCACCACAGCAAATACGAGACTAAACGCACGATTGTATGCGTACTATTTCGATTTTCTTTTGTGTTTTTTTTTTCAGATTTATTAAGATTTTTTATACAAATATTGGTAAATTATAGTGCAATTATATGTTAAAACTGCAAAGAAACAATATAATGTATTTATTTATCATATTACATGCATTTTTTTGTGTGTTTAAGTTTTTTTTTTGAAAATGTTGATTCATTTGGACAAGGAGGTTTTGACAAATAAAACGTTTTACACAAATTGTTTGAAGAACTTATTTTGGAAATATTTTATTTTTGCTATATTTTTCTGACATTAGTTGTCTTCATCGGTATCACAAAAATACGTATACTATCTACAAGTCCGTTTATTAACCATTTCTTTCTATAAAAGAATTATTATGCAATCGAGGACTTACTTTGGCATGATATGGTATGTATAAACTATGGTAGAACTCTTGAACAAATTAATATAAGCCTTAAAAAATGTATATTATTTAAGGATTTCAATCATTTAAATGAGAATGTACCGTGATACCCATCAAACAGTTCCTTAAAAACTTATCAGACGTCTCAATGCAACCTATTAGGGAATATTTGAGCAGTCGAGGGTTAACTCTGAACCTGTTACAACTCTTGAAAAAATAAAAATAAATAAAACGATAATTTGATCTTATTCCAACAGCATATGTGAGTTGGAATGGGTTCAATATTTGAAGCGACTGGGTCTGCACACACGAGACTAGTTCATCCGGACTAAAACCTGGAAAGTGGGCAAGGGAAGCGAAGTGTGCAGTACGAAACGGACTGAAATTTTCAACCCAAAATTTGGTGGATGAACGAAGACTAAAACTAAAGCCATGTGCGAATTGGGTTAAAAAGTGGTTAAAACTTGACGTTTGGTTAAATGTTGACACATTGCATTAAATAAAATGTGTTAAAAATTAGACTGGCAGTGGAGCAGGTTAAAATATGACAGTAGTGTTTAAAAATTCATCCATTTTTAACCACAATTTATCCAATTCGCACACGGCCTAACACATATACAAAATCTATCAGTTTTGGTACGATATAAATACTCACACATTTAAAAGAGGTTCATGTATACATTTCATCCCCCAGCCTGAAAGCATCTCGTGTGTGCTTAAACTATTGGATCAAACCTGTTTTAGTCCAAAAATTGTTCATCCCGTTATTCATCACGAATCAGGATTGAACCTTTGGGCGACTGGATCAAGGAACAGTCTTGTTCATCACATAGTGTGCTATTACACGTTGAAACTAGTTTCATGCAACATCTTCGAATTCTGCTTTGTTATCCTATCCTGTTTCTCAAATACTATTACACGTTGAAACTAGATTCATGAAACTAATTTGGCAGTTCTCCTTTAGTTTCATTTCCTTGTCACAAGCTGTCAAAACAATATTATAGGTATATGCGTGCAATTTAGAATTTAAAATTTTGAATTTTTATGAACTGAACTGAACTGACGGTGAAGCTGGAGAACGCTCAGGGCGGCTTGGAGGTTTAGCAATACAAACTGAAAAGACTTATTTCTTAGAAAATCTCACTCTCGCTGGTGGAGGTGGAGTGATGGCTGAGTTGCAAAAGAAAGGAAAAGGGAAAATCAGAGAGAGAACATCAGAAGCAAAACGGCCATATATTTTTAAAACAAATTGTTATTATATTAACAAATGTAATATTAAAAGAATAACAAAACGTATCATCTTTTAACTTTCAAAAAGATCATCCATAATTGTGGCATTCCAGGAATCATCATTTGCCAACTCGATTGTATTTGATCTTCTATCAGACTTTTTGGAATCAATCATTTCAACTGACTGATGAATTCGTGCTAGAAAAAATAAGAAGTTAACCATTGAGCAATGGTAGCGGTATATGGTAGGTATAGGAATTGAAACCTCACCCATCCAAATCGAATCGCTTCAAGTTATTCAAAATACGTTTGATTCATTAAATCTTTCAGCAAGTTAATTGTTTCAGTATTAAGATCTAGAGAAGAGTCGTCTATGAAAATAATTTCTAGCGACGACGTGCACATAACGACACTTTCATCGATTTTAAAATTTGAGAAAAAAAACATGTTTTATTAATGATTTTGAAAAACACGACTGACTTTTCAATTTCAATGAAGTAAACGAAATCAAATCAAAAAGGAACAGCACAAAAACAGAAAAGAACAAAGAGAGACGTCAAATTGTTGCACAGAAAATTTTACTCATGCGACACGAGTCGATTTTCTTCCGTCTCAGGTTTTCGAATTTTGTTTCTCTTTTGCACTTATGGTGTTCGAAAAGTTGCACGCAACCAGGGGTCGAATCACGGCATCAGTGATCGAATAATACGTGACTGAATTGGGTGTATTTGGCACTACCTCTCACGTTATCGAGTTAACTATCGAGCATCTAGTACAATAATTTTAAATTCTGTCTTCAGTTATCGAACTGAATTTCATTCGAAACATAAAGAGCTCACGGATAGAAGGAAGTTGCCTTTAAAATATGTAAATATTATTGTTTGATTTAATAAGTATGAAAATTTTAACCCATAATCTTTTTAGGTCAAACTTAAATAAATTAAATAGCCAACAAAAAAACATGATGGCCGATTTTATGGCCAAACATCCCGATTTGGCAAAAAACATGTTGCCAAATTGCCAGCAGGGGAAGGCCACTTCTTTGAGGCTTTGGAAGCAGCTGACAGAGCGGCTCAACTCGATTGGACCACCAATAAAAGATCAAAAAGGCTGGAGGAAGGTTAGTACCTACTTTAATTCTTTAGACAATGATTCGCATTTATACCAAGATCTTAGGAAATATAGGCATGATGAAAAAATAACTATGTTTATAAATCTGAGCCGAGGCAAAATAATTACATTTTAATGTAATGCGAATTACTTCGTACCTATACCGAATATGGAACTTAATGTTTTATTTTCTTTCGTTTAGACATTTGCAGACCAAAAGTACCAGGTGAAGAGCAAATTGTCTTTCAACAAAGCTTCCAAAGTGCGAACTGGTGGTGGTCCATTCGAGGAAAAATTGTTGACAGTGGCTGATGAGTTGATTTTGTCAGCAGCTGGGCTCGATGTTGCAGTGGAAGGCATTGCAGTTAAAAATTTTGGAGCTTCCAACCCGGTGAGCCGCCTTGAAGAAACTCCGCAATCACCCTCATATTTGCCTCCACATCAACTGCAGCTCTTCTAGCTGACACTTTTGAGAACATAGATCCGTTCATGTCGCCAAACTCAATGCTCCACACAGAGTTTTTGGAAATGGAGGACGAATACGACCATCAATCAACTCCGCTGGCTCCTATCCAAAGCCATCAAAAAAGAAAGTTGAGTTCGACAAAAATTGCGGATCTCAAACTTTCCTTGCTAGAGGAAAAAATTAAAAGTGAATCAATTCATTTCGCTTCCATTTCAACTAAATTAGACAAGCTAATAGAAATTGAAGAGAAAAAACTTAGAATAGAAGAAAAAAGACTGAGAATAGAAGAGAGGCTCCTAGAAATCAAGGAAGAAAAGCACCAGACATTATTTGGGTCTGACTGATTATTTTTATTAAGTTTTTTTTTTTTATTATTTGTATATAATTTGTGATCTTGACTAATGTTCCTTTTTATTTTTGAATTAATTAATCGTTTTTGTTTAATGAATTCTGTGTTTTTTTTATTTATATTACTGTATGATTTGTGATCTCGAATAATGTTTCTTTTAATTTCGTTATTAATTTTCGTTTTTGTTTAATGAATAACGCATGATTTTTTTTTTTTTTTGTTATATGTTCAATGACTGAAATATTGTTTTTTTTTTAATAAAATTGTTATTAAAAAGACTTTTGTGTGTATTTAATTTAAAAAATTTATTAGGATATGATCAAAGTAAATAATAACCTTGTAAAAACACTAAACTTCGACTTCGACAAACTTACGGACTCCGAAATTTCGACTTACCAATGGAATATTGGTATCCTCCACTTGCCAAAAGAACAAGTGTTGCAGCTAATTGCAAGGGAGCTGGTACAGCCGTGGACATATGTCCTTTGAAATTCAATTTCGATAAGACATAGACAAAGGCATCTTTGTTAAGCCTGAATCTTTTTATAAATCTGAAAAGGAAAAAAGCTTTGATTAATGCAAAATATAAGTGAATTATTGAACAATTACGCAGAATTGGTTAATGCCAAGGGGTTGCTTTTATCCCTCAAGATTCTCCGCTCCACAGCTTCATCAATCTCGTCTTCTATAAATCAAGCTGTTTTACATAAAAACAAAATAAATTTAAAATTCCTACCTCCCGAATCACTGAATAAATAAAAATAATCCATTTCGTTTCACAGATTTGTTATTTATTTGAAAAGATGTAAATGCAAATTCTATCTGTCAAACCACTTCAAAATACACAGAGACTCCGTGTAGTAGAATAAAGACTACTACAATTTTTCATTACCAAACGATACGTGACCAATCGAATGCCATCATCCCAAAGTGGTTACTCGTTCGTTAGATCACTGATGAGACTCACTCACTCGTTCACTGAAGCGGTGATTCGGCCCCAGTTTCATCGTGTAATAGCAGACATACTAATGTTCAAAAAAAAATCTTAAAAAATAGAAGAGTGGCAGCCCTAAAAACTAAACAAATAAAATGTCATTATTTCAAAGATGGAGTTGGGCTTGAGTCATTGCATTGGTTGTCATTTGAATTCCTTCGCTTTTCTTCTCTTGCTTGAATTGAGTCGCGCTTGAGAGTTTGAGACAGTCGTTTCGAAGTAAAAGTGATTTCTTATTATTCCGTATTATTCATCTGTATTAGGGTGTGGTGTGCTTGTGCTTAATAATTTCTATTGTGAAAAAATATTTTTGTTTAATTCAAGTGCAATATTATTATTTGAAATGTTTAATTCTCTAATAATACGTCTGGCATCAACGCTTGCATTGTTATGCTTGGTCCCGTTTAGTAATGCGCAGAGAACACCAACTATATCCTACATCACACAGGAGCAAATTAAAGACATAGGTGGCACTGTAGAATTCGATTGCTCCGTTCAGTATGCGAAAGAATATTCCGTAGTTTGGATAAAAATGGATAGTGAACCCGTTTTTCTATCAACGGGCAGCACCCTAGTCATAAAAGATTCACGCTTCGCTCTACGATATGACCCCAACTCATCAACCTATAAATTACAAGTAAAGGATATACAAGAAACTGACGCGGGATTGTATCAATGCCAAGTTGTGATTTCAGTGGTACATCGAGTCACTGCTGGAGTTAAGCTATCCGTTAGGAGGCCGCCTGTTATTTCTGATAATTCAACGCAATCAATTGTGGCTTCAGAAGGAAATGAAGTGCAAATGGAGTGTTACGCTGGTGGTTATCCAACCCCAACGATTACTTGGCGTCGCGAGAATAACGCCATCTTACCAACAGGTACAAAGAACCGTACAAAAATCAAATATCTATTTTTGTATAAACTTTTTGAATCTATTCTTCAAAACTATGAAAGTCTTCTTGTTTGTGGAGTTAGAATCTAGACCAACTAATTCATTTTGTATTTTTTTCGAAGGCACAGCAATTTGTATTAAAAAAAAAAACTCCTAAAGAAATGGTTTACAGAATAAATAGGTTCATATTGAAATAACATTCTTTTCATCAAGAAAACACACTCGAGACGCTTGGTTTCTAATTCTACCATATATTGGGTGTTGGGTAGGTGAGAACGTTTCTCATAGAGTATAAAGCGCTATATGCGCAAGATTCAGATTTAAGATTTTATTATCCTTAGTTTAGCATTGGGAAGAAAAAGTCGAACAAATATATTAAGGTTCTAGACTTACACTAGGTAAAAGGACAGAATACAAATATGTACTTTAAGATAGATGTATAGAAAAGAAAAAAAAACTAAATATTATGAATTTTTAAAATATCAGGATGTGCAATATATAAATCCTATAATTAGAACAATAAGGTATGAACAAGTAATTTGTAACTGTACATCTATTGTTAAATTTGTATGTAGATATGTATTTATTATCCGCAGGATAGAAGGCAGGTGCAACAAAGAGAAAATATCCATAAAAACTAGGAATTTCCAGGGTTTAATGCAAGGTACAACAAACAGGTACATCAAACACCTCGTTTTCATGATAAACCTTTTCATAAATGATGCCAGAAATTCAAGGAATAGCAACTTACGTTTCTACCTGTTTATTTACAATGTTTAAAGTTTGAACTAATGTCCGTGAATGAAAAAAAGATGAGGAATGTTCAGCCTATCTCAGATCCCATTTGCAGGGTTGCACAGTTGACCATGAGATTTTTTAGATAGCAAAAATAAATGGGGTTTTGAACCTTAAAACCTTGTAAGATATTAAAGTTTTCAAATGTTTTGCATTTTCAATTTTTGCAAAAAAAAAAAATTCCTTTGAAAACAGTCATTTAATTCTAGATTTGAATAACTTTTGTAGATGATCTCTTGAACCTTGTATTCCAAAATAGCCCAATACAAAAATCATCTCGTTATGTACAATTATTATTGGACAAAAGTTCGAGAGTTCCACATATTGAACTGATAAACAGATAAGAGAATTATATGTAGGTGTTTGTATGCACATAAAATGGAAAACAAAATGATTGGCCATTGATGCAGAATTTGAAAAAAAAATAATGAAAAGCATTTGCAGATTTTTCCAAAACATACATGTCCACGACATGCATATACAGAATGCAGACATGATGGATGTACATGGTATATATATATATATTTTTAGCTATTTAACTGATAAAGATTCTAAAAACAATATAATCGGTCATTATTTCAAAAATGCAATACCGTTTAAACTTAAAAATATAATTTTCAATTAAAAATATTTGAAGGAATGTAAATTAAATTAAATCAATATTTTTATATTTTGAAAAAGAACCATCCTTTTTTCAATTGTTTTTATTATTTTTATTAAACGTATTTGAGAATAAAGTTGATATACATGTATGTATATTTTCAATTAAATAGAGCCTTTCTGATTTCGGATAAATGTTGTTCATTGAGTTTAGTATAAAATCTTTCAGCGGAGTTCATAGGAATCAAAGCAAGAGTAAATATTGTATCTGTATAGATACAAATGTGGAACAATAAAACCAATCCCTTCTTTGTGACTCATAAATTTCAAAATTATATTCCGTAAGCATGGTAAATTTATTTCTTTTTTTGTTTTAAACGACAGGTGCTCTGCTATTTGAGTTTGCAATATTTTCATCATATTATGCTGAATTTAGTTTTTTATATTCAAGGCTATCTTGAGTCCATTACTACAAAGTGAGCAATGTTTTTAACTTCTGAAACAGTGTCTGTATGTATTTATAGCGTTTACATAGTCAACCAAATGTATGAGAGTTTTTAATATAGAATCATTGTGTTTTTTAAACAAACTAGAACTAATAACGTATTTGTTTTAATAAGAGAAAATAAATCGAACGATATGATGCGGTGTTATTTAACAAATTGCATAGGATCATAAAATTTTTTGGTTAATATTTAACGCCAATCGGTTTTCTATTTTCAGATAGCGCAACCTATACCGGAAACATTCTCAAAATAAACTCTGTTAAGAAAGAAGACCGAGGAACTTATTATTGCGTAGCTGACAACGGTGTTAGCAAGGGCGATCGTCGTAACATCAATTTGGAAGTTGAGTTTGCTCCCGTAATAACAGTTCCCCGCCCGCGTCTCGGTCAGGCTCTCCAATACGATATGGATTTAGAATGTCACATTGAAGCCTATCCGCCACCAGCTATAGTTTGGCTAAAAGACGATATCCAACTTTCGAATAATCAGCATTATAGTATTTCACATTTCGCCACAGCTGATGAATTTACTGATTCAACTTTGCGAGTAATAACGATTGAAAAACGACAATATGGCGATTATGTATGCAAAGCTGTTAATAAGCTTGGTCAAGCGGACGCAAAAGTTAATCTATTCGAAACAGTTATTCCCGTCTGTCCACCTGCTTGCGGCCAGGCATATTATGGTGGTGCTCACCATTTAGCCGAAACAACATTTGCTACTATGGGCATTTTGCTGGCTGCTCTTTTTACTAGATAAATTATAGTTTGGCTACTTTTTTTTGCAGCTTAAATTATTTTTGTTTTCAATTTTTTTTTTTTTTGAAAATCCCGTCCTTTTTATTTCTTATACATTCCAGAAAGTCCCGTCCACATACCTTTGGTACGAATTTTGTTTACATTGTTATATATAATTATAATTTGTATTAAGAATCTCAATCATATTCTTACTAATGTCACACTTTTTTAAAGTTAAATTTTTATAAATTGTTTTTTTTTTTTTTTTTACCAAACAAATCGAAGTTGTGAGATGTTTTATTGCAATTATCTACATCACAATAATTAAATAATGAAGACGAGATATTCAGCGTATACATTTATTCATTAAAGTAACACTAGTTTTAAGTAGAATTCTTATATACATTTTTTGATTTACCATTTTTGTAAGTCTCGTTTGAATATTAAAAAATATTCTTTTGAAAATATAACAAAATTGTTAAAATAACATATCGATATTAAGAGACATGTTCCCCTAACTTAATAGTATACATTATCGCCCAAGTGTAGCCTTCTTTTAAAATTAATAAATAGACTGTTTAGTAAACAATCTGGACGTAGTACGTACAAATATATTGACCTGTACAACATTTTTATACAAAGCATTTTATTCAAATCGAAAATTTGGTCTTAAAATTCAGATATGTATATATATTGCATACACATGTTTACATTTTATATACATATTATGTACCATGTATTTTGAAATTAGAAAAAAAGAAATATACAATGATTACCAAAACTTGTTTTGTTTTAAATAACGTTGAATTTAGACACTGAATACTTTAATAGTTGATAAAAAATCAAAAGTTTAGGTTAGAATTCTTCGCTCCAGATATAATCGGAATTTATGTTGAAACTTTAGATGGCTTACCGTTCTGAACTTAAGGTAAACGATTGTGGTTCTAATGCAGACGTTATCGTATAAATTTGATTCGTTAACGTTCTTAGCAATACTTGACAAATTTGGCATCGCTATCGTTGTTAAATTGATCATAGCTACGAAATACCTAATAGGCAGACGCAGACCACCTGTTCAGGGCTAATTGATTCAAAAGAATGTTAATCAATACCCCTCTACCATACTACCCACTACCTTTTAAATGCTACCCGCTTGTGCTACCCAGTATGTCTACCCATATCCGCTACCCCGTTACGACACTACAGGGTGTGGTATTCAGATTCATATTTTTGTCGTTGGGCGAATAAACATATCTCCGTACTTGACAGTAAGATCGAATTTGGGTTATTTAGCATTGTTTAAAATCCATTCAAAATTTGACTTGGGGTTTTCTTGCTCTTCAGGAGTTTTCCATTTTACCATTTCAAAACTAATGCATATCAATTGAAAGAGTGTGTTTTGTTTCGTCTTTTTCTTTCCAGTTTTCCTTTGAAAACCAATGAGTTTTCCGAGTTCCTTTCGAAAACCCATTTTTTAATTTTCCAGTTTTCCGTTTGAAAGCCACTGCACCTACAATTCCATGCAATTTTCCCTTCGAAAACCAATGAGTTTTCCGAGTTTTTCATCAAGAACTTTCTATTTTCCATTCGAAAACCCATTTTGAACCAAAAATTTCCAAGCAAAGAAATCTATTTTCTGACCTTTGTTTGGTTTTTCCAGTTTTCCCACCCATGAGGTTTTTCCAAATTTTTTTTTCACTGAAATCATCACTGAATACAACAGTATCAACAATGAAAATTTCACAAATAATTGTTGGGCCATTTCGGAGTCTATAAGAGACATACAAATTAACACACATCAATTTTTATGTCTATAGAAAAGATTACAATTCAAGTGACAGAGTAAATGAGAAATTGGCGGCTTGCGGCTGGTCTTGAAAGCTAACTTGATAATGAGAATGCTCCATTTTAATTGAAGGCATTTCTTATTGAGTGTAACACAGTTTAACTTAACGAAAAATAATAGCTCGATGCATATCTTCTCAAATTGTTCTCCTAGGGAAACAGTTCGTTTCAACCTCAAAATTTGTAACTATAGGGAACAGGAAAATTTAACAATATAAGAAGGAAATATCTATAGTAATATATATATATTTTTATTAAGACAAAAAAAAATAGTTGTAATTTTACGTGCACACAGTTGGCAATACGCTATTCTAGTAATCTTTTCTTTGATTTTGGGGTAGAAATTGATTTTAATATGACCCTCCGTATACGGTTTTGTTCCGGAGTCCCTTGGGTTTGTTTTTGTAGAACTTGATCATTTTCAACTGTCATTTTTTCACTTGATTCCTTATTTTGGCTCAAATCTCCCTCGACAATGTGATTTTCAGCTTTTTTAGTTCTCATGGTTTCCTCAGCCTCGGTACCGGGTTTACAATTTTGTTTTGAAGTTTTCTCTGTACAAATTTTGTTGGCTATTTCTTTTGAGGTGTTATTTTGTTTAGAAGTCTGTTTGACATTTATTTTAGTTTGTTTTTCACTATCAATATGGTTTGATGCGGATTTCGTAGTTTGCGTCGGTTCATTGTTTTTATTTAAGGCTTCATCAATCGATTCTTCGTAAACCAAATGAATATCTTCTGTACACTCGCTGGAAAATTCATTTTTTTCAAAACTATTCGCTTCAGGAGATGTTGGTGCCTTTTCTGAATTTGTTTTTTTACCGAATACATGATTTGTACTGCTGTCAGGTGTCTTAACATTGGTTGACCAAGCATCCATTGCTTCTTCAACAATGGTATTTGACGAAACTGGAATACGAGGTTCTCGTCGAATTGCAATGGGAGTTGCAAGTTTTTCAGCTGATTTTATATTGTTTGGTGATTGTATAGAACAAGTACTACTCGGCGTTCTAGGATGGCGTCGAACATTAATAGGCGTCGCTAAACGAATTCTTTTTTCAGGAGATTCAAACTTGTCATCTGAACTGATGATATCTTTATCTAGAACCATTTCATGAGGAATTTTTTCAATAGAGAATTGAACGTCTTTTTCATTATTTGGGGAAATATTTTCCAATTCATTATTTGAAATTTCAACAAAATTTTCTTTAAGCTTCGTTTTAGGATTTTTTGTCTCACACTTCGGGTCTAACGGCTCAAAAACATTTAAATCCTTATACTCTTCTCCTAGTTCTCCATTTTCAAAAGTTATTATGGAGCAAAAACCATCCGTACTAGAAACAATCATTACTTTGCCATCGCTCGACCAAGTAACATCTGTTAGACGAGTGTAGTGAATGTTAGAAATAAGGCCAAATGGGACTTTTTGTTGTGTATCATACAGATAGACGGAACTTTTGGAAGCTATTGCGAAGATCATCCTATAAGGCAAAGGTATAACGGCTGAACTTGGGTCTGCATCGTTGCGCAACTTAAATATGATTGGACAACATTTTACTGCTACTGTATATTGGTCAGGTGACGGTATCATTATAGCTGGTTGCTTAAGTGAGAATCGACTGTAAATATAAGTTGTATTAAGAAGATTTGTAGCTCCATCATAATCAGCAACTCCAGCTGGAGTTATCAGGAAGTTTCCATCGGGAGAGAAGCATAATCGACGAAAGAATGTTTGTAACGTGTCATCGTGGTATAGTATAACTTTTTTCTTGTATAAATCACTATCTTCCGAAACAGGCAATAGCGACTTACTGATCCTGTGAACAACTTTTTTAGTTTGGATGTCAAAAATTCTCAAATTTCTGAAAAAAAAAAGTTTAAATTAACTTCGAATTAGCTAACGAGAATTCGTACCTGTCTGTGCTCAATGTTGCAACATATTGGTTCTTTGGATCCCAAGCCACCCCCTGCACAAAACCCTTGTGATCCTTAAGTTTCGATACCGATTTGCCTTTTTGAATATCCCAAATTATTGCTGTGTTATCAACGGATCCACTTACAAGAAACTGAGATGTAGGAGCCCAGCTCAAATCATAAATATCTTCCATATGGCCACGAAGAACTTTCAAAGTAATCCAAATTTCCTTGTCATTTTCATTCGTATTGTCCAAAAGCACATTCTCACTTTCCTCTTTTTGTTTCCAAATAAATACAACACTTTCGTCGTCTGCAGAAGCAAGGAGCTCACCGTTTGGAGACCATTTAACAACATTTACAGCCCTCTGATGTCTTGTTAGATCGGCAGCTACATCTAAATTAAGCTCGCCACTTTCTGTGAAGGAAAGGCTCCAAATAAGAACATGAGAATCAGTGCCTCCCGAGGCCAAACGATATAATGAGGTATTGTCTGCTTTTGGTTGGATATCAATACTTAAAACTGGATCACGGTTGTGCCATGATATTTCGGGAATTTTACATTTCATTGTGGGATTACTATTTTATCCAATAGAATAAACAAATACTTTATTTTAGATGCAAATATTACATACACTTATATCCCGCCAATATTCTGTGGTACTGTTTGCAAGTACGTATTTGAAAAGCAAAAACCGGGAGTGTTGGTGGTGTTCAAATTCAGTGAAGCCGGCGCAAAGAAAAGATATATTCTGTCAAACTGTGTGAATCAAACAAACTTGGTTCACCTATAGAGCAAAGATTAAATAGTTAACAAGATGGGAAACTGACTTACGTCTTTGTATATAAATTTAACAGGTATAATCGAAATGGAATTCGACTGAAGCGACAACTGGGGGTATTATCAAGATTGGTTTTCTGCTTGGTTTGACAGATCTTTTGTCAAACCAGACAGAAAACACACAATACAAACTAATGTAAGAAAATGGTTATATCTGCTTGTAACCAGTTGTCGCTTCAGTCGAATTCCATTTCGATTATACCTGTTAAATTTATATACAAAGGTCTAAATCACTGATCTCTATATTACACTTACACTGGATAGTATATTACCTACAAAGTATAACAGTTTTTTTTACTCCATTTTAAGATGACAACCAATGTCCCTTTTCGACTTTTTGACGTCTAACCAACAAAACAAAAACCAAACAGTAAGGCGTTTTTCTTTTTTACATCTGAACAGTGCCTGAACAATGAATAGAAATATTAAGAATAATTTAAATGGTGAAGGAAACAAGTCAATGCTCCGAACTATGTAAGAAAAACGGATATAAATGAAAGCAAACTACTCTGTTCTTTGCACCGATACAGAGAGCAGTAATATAGAGATAAGGGATTCTTTGTCGTTTATTTTTGTTATACTGTTATACGAATTTTTCCCTTTCGACTTTATATCAATCTTCAAATGGAGTCACTTTTTAATTTGTATATAGAGTTAGACTAGTACTACCAAGATTGGAAATCTAGTACCATGGTCTTGACATCGATCCTAGAGTCATCTACCTAAAAGTTGAGAACTACTGCTTTGGAGAATTTGGAGATTATTTTCACTGGGGAATTCATAAAAAATGGCGTAAGGTAAGAACGAGAACGCCTTATAGAAAATATGCTTGCATAAGAACGGCTGGACGTAATAATAATTTTGTTAGAGACTTTTCTGTGGAGATATTTGTTTGGGCTTGAATATAATGTAGAGTGCTTTTATACACAGATCTTTGAAAGTATGTGTTTTTTTGACAAATGTGTTTTGTATGTGTAAGAAGTAAGAAAACCCTGTGGATGGCTGTTGGCAAATTTGATGCAAACTGAGTTCTGCGTTACCACCATTGACATATTATATATATTGGGCCTTACTAATAATCAAATTTAGGAAATAGTTAAATGAAAATCTCCAGATTTCAGAAACATCACATACCAATAACGAATTTAGTCTCCAGTTTAGTCACTAGCAAAACGTCAAAATTTAATGCACGGAAATCCATCTCTAAGCTGTGCACTAAAATCACATCTGAAGGCAAGTGTTTCTGTGGTGCTATTTTATGGTACACAAATAAGTATTAAATGTACTGAAATTGTTCATAGTATTTTTTCGATTTCTATTGGTATTTTCATTACGTCTCACTTTTTTTGGTTCAAAAGAAGTAAAAATTGTATTTATTTATTTTTTAATGGATTTGTGCCGGCCGTTTGTTAAATTTGTGGTTCATTAAAAAATGAATTACAATAACTACACGAGATCCTCCTATTTATCGGTAATACTTTAATTGACCCAAAAACTAGTTTTTACTCTGGCGGGCAGGAGGATCTCTCATAACCGAAAAAGAGAAAGTAGTGTAAGGAAAAGATACATATGCACGAGACACAAAAATAAGCAAGATAGGGAAGGTCAGATCATAAAGGGACAATTAGACACGTCTAATGTTTAATATTGGAATATGTTATTAAGTTATATTTTCAAATGAAATCAGCAAGAAAAACATTCAAAATTCAATTCAAACATTCAAAATTCAATTTCTTTATTGTTAAAATTGTTGTTGTATTTCACATAGAAATTATATCTTAGCAGAGATAGAACCGAAGATAAAGCACAAAAACACGGCTATTAAAAAATGAAGAAATGAAAAAAACTTTTCAACACTTTAAATCAATTGATGTACTATAGGTGCTGACAATAAAGTAGTGTTGAAAAAGGATACGGCAATACTTAACAAGAAGTAAGGTAGCACTGATCAGTTATAACAAGATTGGAAACCTACCCACGTTTTACCCTCCAAATACCACAAAACTTATTTTTTTCATACACATACTCTTGCAGCAAACTTGCTTCTTATTATGCAGGCAACTGTATCATTATTAGAATAAAACGCATACTCTTGCAGCTAACCTGCTTGAACTCATTTTTCAAAATATTTATTGTTTCAGCTCGTGAAAAAATATTTGTCACTCATTTGACATTTATTTGACAATTACTTGATGGAAATTGTAGTAGACTTAAAGAAAATGTGAAGATTTGTTAACGAGAAGGTTAAATAGTTTATTGGTAGGATTCTGTTTAAGCTCTACACTTTATTTTAACCTTACGTTTTACTAATAGTCGACTTTAGTGTCTGATTATTAGTAAGGCCCATTATGTCAATGGTAACCACAGTGTATTTTGTACTGAAATTATCAAAAGTCCACATAGGAAGACAATACAATTTAAATATTAAACACCTTTATACAATCACGTATTACAAACTAGAAAAAAGGAACCCAAGTTGATTGAGAAAAAGGAATGTAGATCTGATCAGTGTATTTTATATTGAAATCATCAAAAGTTCACAAGAAAGAAAACGTTTATAGGTACAAGCATGTAATTCAAACTTTGTGTTTTTTATGGGTTGACATCTAATGCACAGAAGTGCGTTTTTGCGCTGACGATAGTTGACTATAGTCTGTGCATTCTTCTCTGTTAAAAGAACAAATTTCAAAAATAACAATGTTACCGAAATTAGGCTTTTTCTTTTAAAAATATTGTGAATTATTATTACATTCATGATCACGGCTTTCTTAAAAACGCGATCAAAAAACAAAAATCATATAGTTTTGCTTTAAGAACATGTAATTTTGTTATTCCCTCTGTAAACCCTATTTCCTTTCATAAATGATCACACAGAAACGTATAATACCAAAGTACATTGGTAATAGCCTTGATACTTAGTAGCAAAACGTTAAAGTTTTACCTAAACACTTCTTAAAGTTCTTTCGATCGTATCCTTACTTCGCATAATATTTTTATTTTTCCTCCCCTCTAACCAACCATACCAATTCGGCGCAATATTTTGTTGTTTTTTTTTTAAGCAACCTAACTCTCTTACTCGCATTATTTCAATATAATTAAGCCTACACAATCCTACTTATTGTGTTCGTTCCTGTCATTTTGTTCTCCACTGGGGAAATTTTGTCTTGTTCTTGTTTTTGAGCTGTCAAACCAAGCAAAGCAGCAAAATTCAAAAATTCAATTCTTGGTAGTACTAGTCTAGTTCATATACAAAGCTTCATACACCTCACGCTCATCATCATCGCTCTCTTCTTCATTGTCCGTTTGGTGTCCGTTGGCATTCAAATTTGCATCGCATGGCGTCGTCTGCGTCGGCACAAATTCGCCGCGCAATGTATGCGATATTTTATTTTTTTGATTCAAGAATAGGGCCCCTGAACTCTGTTTTCATTCTCAACTCAAAGAAAAGAACATTTTTTTCTTTTTTCCGATTTCAAAATATGATAAATTTAAAGTATTTTATTTTAGTCTCTTGAAATATCAATGCACATTAATTAGTTATACCTAAGAACTAAATAAAACGGAGAAAAACAGAAAAAGAAAACAAACAAATCAGAAGAAAACATCTCTATCATTCATGAGAAAAAAAGACACATCAAAATGTTAACCCATTTTACCTGCTCCACAGCAGGATAAATTTTAACCCATTTTATTCACCACGCTATATTAACCAATATTAAACTGTTCGAAATGTCAAACTCGTATGTGTGAAAATTCATGTGAGAATTGAGTAAATCTGTATCCAAAGAGATTTCAGAGAAATCAATTCTTCCAGTAAAAAATTCAATCCTTTTTCCAATATTATTCATTTAAGGGAAACAAAATTGCCACGATCCGTGATCCCATAAATAATGTTCATGTGTTGGTACTTTGGTAGTTCGCATTGAATAAGAAGTACAGGAAGCGGTGTTAGCTACATGTACAGTGTACGTGAGTGAAGCAACAAAAATGTCTGATGATGTCCATTTTTAGGGTATGTGCTGTCAAACTTTGACTGTGTTGTCAGTCGAGTTCAGGGGTGTATTATTTCTGTTGGTGATGGTAAGGCGCCGCAATTCGTTGAGTTCCCGTAGTGTTCACGGTTGTTTTGAATAGTTCTTCCATCGTATTTCGAAACGTTTTTATTTGTTGGTTGTATTACAATAGGCGTAATAAACGTGATGAATAACGGATGAAAAATCAAGAAAATGTACTGGAAAATAAAAAAAATAAAATTTAAAAACCTTGCAGTGCATCTTTAGTGTTAAAACACCATGCTTCCTAAAAAAGAATTGAGATTGGAAAAAAAAAGTTGAAGCAAAATCGATGAAATCTTGATTTAATCAAATTTCGCTTGGCGCCCCTGAGATTAACTATTCAACTGCAGACCAGCCCTGTTGTAATGTGTTTGTGTTTGTGAAACTCACACTACTTAGAAAAATGCTTCAATTCTTGTTCTGTACTTCTTATTCAATGGTAGTTCGTTTTACAATAAAACTTTTTGTTGGTGTGGTAGATTTTAATTCAATTCAATTTAAATTCAATATTCAACTATGGAAAGCAAAGCAAAGCACAATCAGTGAGGGGTGTCATTCTCATTTTTTCGTGTGATTCCGACTTTTGGTTTTGGATTTGGGTATTTCGCATCGGCTTGAGCACATAGACTTGTTATCAGTCAAGAATTTATTAATAATATAATAAAAACAAACATAGGAACACAAATAAACGCAAATAATCAGGAGAGCGTAAACGAGCATAAAATCTAAACAGAGAACGCTTCCATAGAAATATTGTACCGAAATTAATCCTGAAAAACCGACTAAAACTTTAAATTCCTTAAGATGGCTTGGGGATTTGTAACCTGTGGTCCAAATGAGGCCCTCGTCGTATCAGGTATTACCTTAAATTATTAAAATCTCGACAAATAAGTCCCTAGTTCATTGCTTCAATCATCTCAATCTTAAAATTAGCTAAAAATGACGTCATTTATGTTATTGATTTTTCACGAGCGAGAAATGTTTGTGTGCTTGTGTTCTTGTGTAGTTGTGAGATTGAATGATTTAATGTATGGTATGGTTTGATATTTAACCAAATTAAATATCGTCGTGTTTGTATTTGTGGATCATGTAGAATAAATTGTAGACTAAAAGAAGAGACTATTCAATGACAAAATTAAGATCAAACAATCTATAACTCAAGAGTTGCTTAAGATACAAACAGATGAATGTACGCATGTTACAATGGATGCAACTGCAAAATATCAAATGCGGCTTGATATGGTTCTACTCATCGCTTATGTATATTGGAATACCTATTAGCAGATTTTTTGTTGAATGCATCTATGCATATTTGTTTCAAATTAGCGAATCTTTTAGTTTTAAAAATAATTATTGTATTTTGCTATCATTAAAAATAGGATGCTGTTATATGAAACCGTTGCTTGTCCCTGGAGGTCGCGCCTTTGTATGGCCATCAATTCAGCAAGTTCAAAGGTAATATTGTGTCAGTTTACCATCTTGGAAACTCGAATTGTATAATACATTTGTCTACGATTTTAACACAGAATTTCACTTAACACCATGACTCTTCAGGTTGAGAGCCCATGTGTTTATACTAGTCAAGGTGTGCCCATTTCAGTCACCGGTATAGCTCAAGTAAAAATTCAAGGCCAAAACGAGGATATGTTGCTGACTGCATGCGAGCAGTTCCTTGGAAAACCTGAGGCAGAGATACAACATATTGCTCTTGTGACATTAGAAGGACATCAGAGAGCCATTATGGGATCAATGACCGTAGAAGAAATCTACAAGGATCGCAAAAAGTTTAGCAAGCAAGTGTTTGAAGTTGCTTCTTCTGACTTGATTAACATGGGGATAACCGTTGTATCATACACTTTAAAGGATATAAGAGACGAAGAGGTAAGCTGTTGTTTTAATCAGCAACACAAAATCGATTATTAATAATTAACTAAATCGATTTATATATTCAAACCTTCTACTTAAGTTTTACTTATCTCACAACATAGTTAAAAGTCCTTTATTCTCATATCCTTATCCACTCCCATTATTCAAAATGTTACGAAACCTACATACGAATTTAGCTTTATTTTGCTATTCTCTACCATTGTGCATATTGAAACCTTCCTCCATATTCCTTGTTTTTAAAATAAAATGGTGTATTATTTTTATTAAAGTTGGATACATATTTGTTGATGAACAAGGTTCAAATACTAACGTCAATATTATGCCATCACCTTTTCATGAATTTGTTAAAACTAAAATGAATTGTTACGACGGGGGAATTGGCTCTTTTGAATAATTTCACACATTCAAATCAAGATGCCTATAATCCTGTTAAAAGTGATGTTTCTTGACCATACATTTTCATAATACCATAAACGGTTGAATGGAACTTTCTTAATTTAATATAAAATTATTTCCATTAAAAATGTGAATTTAAATAAATCATCAATTTAACTAAGTAGACTATTTCTGGTATTAAAGTTTACCTATTCTCTTTTTTTTTTTCATTTATGTTTATTTTGCTTAATACTCCACCAAAGGGCGACTCAAAGGTACGTGCATATTTAAATGTATTTATGATTTTTTTTTTTATGGTAAAGGCTTCTTTTTTATTTCAATCAGTAGTCAATGTTTGTGATTAGTTGTGATCGTTTGGTTGGTAATATTAAAGAGTAATGAGTTAGTTCTAGATGGTAAAAGGAAAGTCTCAATATACTCAGCGAAAAGCAGCTCCTGCTTTCAAAGTCGTAGTAGTAGTGAAGTAAAATTTATGCTTAAATAGAAAGTGGTTTAAAATGTTGCATGAAACATTTAGAAAGGTGTCATACAAAATTGAATTGCGCCCATCGAATAAAGATAACGAATTGAGTTTTGTTTCAAGCATCGAAAGTAGAATTTTTATTGAAAAATGCTTACCCTGACCCCGTGTACTGTCTTAATGGTACAGGTCTTCTTAAAATTAATATTGAAAAAGCTTTGCATTCAAAGCAATTGTTTTGAAATGTGTTTTTATCTCTATTGCATTGTACCCAAACTATGTACTACTCTATGAAAGGCAAAAGTCTGTTTGTACACTTGCAAAAAATTTGATTCATTGTGAAATATTTTTGGGTATAAATTTGAAGTATTAATATTTTGAAAAAGGCCATTGTAAAACTTTTAATATTTTTTGTTTTAATATGAGAGTAGTTATTGCTAAGAATTAATTTAAATTTACTTAAGTTGTATTATTAGTCCAATCTGGGCAAACAAAGTTGTTAGTCCTTACTACACTTTTCAGTTAACAATACGATTAACTATAATATCAAGATTACCAATAATAAATAATACTTGACACTACCAATTCTGAAAACGTAAGTAATGAAATTATTTTTGACTTGAATGTTGCCCTTCAAATGTTTGGTGTCCTGCATGAAATTCTAATAAATTAAATGTGTACATACGTTTTAACTTAAATAATTTTGTTGATAAAATGTTTAATGAAATATTCGATTCATTTTAGGGATATCTTAAATCATTGGGTATGGCACGCACTGCAGAAGTAAAACGTGACGCACGTATTGGGGAAGCCGAAGCGCGATGTGATGCACAAATCAAAGAAGCAATAGCTGAGGAACAGCGTATGGCATCAAGATTCTTAAACGATACCGAAATCGCAAAAGCACAGCGCGATTTTGAACTAAAAAAAGCCGCATACGACGTGGAAGTTCAAACGAAAAAAGCTGAGGCCGAAATGGCATATGAATTGCAAGCAGCCAAGACCAAACAACGTATAAAGGAGGAACAAATGCAAGTTAAAGTAATTGAACGTACACAAGAAATAGCTGTTCAAGACCAAGAAATTCAGCGACGTGAAAGAGAACTGGAAGCTACAGTTCGTCGGCCAGCAGAAGCTGAAAAATACCGTTTAGAAAAAATAGCCGAAGCTAACAAGTTCAGAGTTGTATTGGAGGCTGAAGCCGAAGCTGAATCAGTAAATAGTTGCAAAGAAAATTGTTGTTTTTGAAACTTTTTTTTATTTATTTAATTAGATTAAAATACGAGGTGAAGCAGAAGCTTTTGCAATTGCTGCTAAAGCTAAGGCTGAAGCCGAACAAATGGCACAAAAGGCGGACGCCTACAGAGAGTACCGGGAAGCAGCTATGGTCGAAATGCTATTGGAAACATTACCAAAGGTCTGTCTGCATTTTTTTCCAAACTTGAAGTTATAACCAAATTGTTTATTCTCTCAATTTTACTTTAGGTTGCCGCCGAAGTTGCTGCACCCCTTTCACAAACCAAAAAAATAACAATGGTTTCCAGTGGTAATGGTGACATCGGTGCCGCCAAGCTTACTGGTGAAGTTTTACAGATAGTGAACAAAGTGCCAGAGTTGGTTAAAAATATAACTGGCGTCGATATTTCTAGGGTAGGTCCTAATTCTAAATATATTTAAAAAAAAAAAAAAAAAAAACAAACAAACAAACAAAAAACAAAACAAAACTCAAATGTAATACGTCTCAAACAAAACAAGCATTCGTTAAATTTATTTTAATTTATTCAAATGGAAATATTAAGACAATTTAAGGATCAACTCATAATGTAGAAACTCGAAGCATATTATCGGTTAAAAAAGACGACAGTTTTTGTAATTGATGTTATTTTATTTTAGTTGAGGTAATGCGATTGATTTAAAACATTATAAATGTATGTTTCTTTTTTTATTTCAGTCCGTGCATGCTGGTTAAATGAAAGCTGAAAAATTGATGGAACCAATTTTGTATCTGATTCTGATTTATTGAAATGCATTTAAAACATTTATTATCAAACAATAGTATGTATGTGATTTTCACAAAGCAAATTTATACACATAAATACATACATAAATCTCGAAATGAACAACTTTTTAAATAAATATTTTCTTAACAAAAAACAATATTTTTTGAAGGAAACGGTGAATTGATGTTAATATTCTACAAAACAAGTTTACCTTATTATTATTATTGTAATCCTTATATATTAGCAGTCGAAATTATAATTTACTTTGAAATCACAAATACAATTTATTGTACTTGCTTGTATACCACACAATCTTTACCTTCATAATTTTCTCAGTAAGAACATGTTAACCTAAAAAAAAACACGTATGTGCCAATGCAAACCAAAGCGACGTAAGCAAGAGTTATTTAATATTTATTTGTTTTTTTCGGTTTTCTTTTTTTCTAAATTTAATATGTATTCATATTCCAATACTTTTACTTTAATAATAATAAAAAATAAAATAAAAATGAATTGCCTACTCTAGAAATATATTATCGTACAAAATTGTTCCCCGAATTTAAATTGTTTGTAAACGACTCATTAACAATAATGGCATGTAATATCAATGAAAACTGAAATGTATGAGCACACCTTTTTTTCGTGTATACTGATCTATTATATATGTAATTAATAAATTCATATAAAATATATATTTCGTAACATGAAACAATCTGTTTTATTCCGACCTGCAAAGTTGAGAAGCACTTGTTTTTTTCATGACAGATGATACTCTTGGAAGTGTTGTCAGTTCCTTTGTATATATATACAAAGGTCAGTTCTTCGCAAAAGGTGGGCTCAACTATTAGCCATCCCACCATATAAGGATATACCAATTTACACCGAACAAATTTTTGCGTCGATTAAAACAAACGACGTTAATAGTTACAATCTTAAGGTGAGACGGGCTTATGCATAAGAAAAGACAGTGTATACATAATATGTATTTTTATTAACTCACACAATTTATTTACCATTAGGAGTTTACGTAAGCTTTTACTATAACTTATTATAATAAGGTCGAACGTTTATTAAGATTTCATTGATTCTAATGCGTCATAATCAAATTAAAAAAAAAAAAAAAAACAAAATACGCTGCCGTCTTTAATGGTAACGTCAACGCCATGCATACGAAACACATATTTCGAATTTGTTTAGAAAACTTTTTGAAGATGAGTTAGGTTAATCTAATCCCACTTCCTAAACTCAGTGCCATCTGGAGGTTTGACGTCGACTTTGGCTTTGCTGACTTCATCCCAGTTTGTGCTAAGAACTGTTCCACCAGATTCAGAGAATGATTTGTTCATTGCCTTTTGAACTTCCGGTGATGCATTGCTGTAGATTTTTTTAAATAGTTGGTTAAGAGCTTCTTCACTTTGTGCTTCAGATTCCTCGCTTTTCTCCACTTCTTTGGCAAATTTATCCCAATTTTGTTTATGAATTGGAGGCGGTGCAGTGACAATGGGAACGTTTTTCATCTCCAAACTTTCCCAACGCTCGCCACATTCTTTTGCTAGGGAAATCTCTACCTTGGAGGATGTACATTTGTGCGAGGAATTTTCAGGAACAATGGGGCGATATAAATTAAGCACAAGTTCATAATTGTCCGCCTTCATTGAAACTTTTTCTCTATCAATTTGCACCGAATAGTTTTTCTCCATAGCATTTTTTAGCAGCACTGTTATTACCACTTTGGTTTCGGATTGATACCAATCGTGACGAATTGACATTTTTATAAAATTATTTTCTCAAATTGAAAAGAAACTATGCAGAAGATGTTTGTCTTGTTTTTATTTATGCTTTTAAATTCGGTTTTTGAAAGAAAAATTAGACATTTATAGAACAGTTCTTTATATATAATTTATATAAAATGAAAATCATTGGCGCAAAATTATAGTCCGCTAATGAACAATTTTAAGAGAATTTAGTGTGATACTAGCTTAAAATGTACGTTTGAGTTATGACTGAAACGTCATTTTAAGCTAGCATCACACTAAAAGTTGTTCATTAGCGGACTATAATTTTGGCGCCATTGTTTTTTCTTCTGTTAATGTCATACCCATGGAAAAAAAGAGTAGCGACATCGTAGGTATGGTATACACCATACACTTCCCCTTCAAGCTCATAATTTGACAACTTGATGAGTTGCTAAGTTTTCCCACTAGATAACGCTGTTGTGCTACTTTTGTAGCGGCATTGACATAATAAATATGGACTGCTAGTCATTTGTCAAGGTACAAGCTACAGCAGTGCCATTGGTTCGAAGTGGCCAAATTAGTCCCAAGAAATATTTTTGAATTCAAATAATTGAAAAAACAACTAACGTTATCTGCTACATTTTACCGTTCTATTAAAACAAAACAAATTAATGTATTTAACGCTGTTCACCTTTGATTATTTTGTATATTTTCTTTAGCCACAGCGACATCTTGTTTATGTTTTTGTTTTCATTGATTTTTACAGCTGGAATCGTTATCCAAAAACCAATAGCGCTCTTTACTCTGGAACACGCGTGAATTTGGCAACTAGCAGTCCATATATAAAATATAATATCTTTGTATATGGAATTTATAGTAGTCCATATACAAAGATAATATGACAAATTGACAATGCGCTCTTTACTCTGAAACCAGTGATCACTTTATAACAAGATTGGAAACCTACCTACGTTTTACCCTCCAAATACCGCAAAAGTTATTTTTTTTCATACACACATACTCTTGCAGCAAACTTGCTTTATTATGTAGGCAATTGTATCATTATTACAATAAAACGCATACTCTTACAGCTAACCTGTGTCTTTAGTTCAGTGGAAAATTCTCCTTGGTGAAAAATTTGGTGAAAGAGCAAGGAATTCATCCCACTTTTAGAGGAAAATAAAGAAATGATTTCATAGGAATAAAGTAATGCCCTTTTTCCTCTGTACAATTTCTCTGTTCTATTAACGCTTTCGTTTCTTCGCATACCTAAACGTTGTGATTTCAGTAAGGAAAAGTCCTGCACAGCTTCACGAGTTCGCAATTGGCATTGAGCACTGTGTGTTGTATTCATAAGAAGAAGAATAAACGAACAAAAAAGAAACAAAAATATTGTCTAGCTACTAGCGCAGCTGATAGTTTTTTAATTTCTTTTAAGGGTGGAAATGACCTGTAACTGTAAGAATCCGTGTACATAAACATTATGTACTTTCAACTTTTATTGCTCGAGGACGACGCGACTACGACCGGTGACGACGCAATGGTTTTGGATTTTTCCATTATTTTTGTCTGTGATCGTTAAAATAAATGTTTTTTTTTCTATGTTCAATCAGTGCAATCCAAATCTTACTTAAAGACAGTTGATGTGAATTCTTCACATCAGTGTAAGTTATTTTTAAATGTGAATTAATAATAATTAAACAGTACAGGAGAAAACATGAGTGTAAATAGGTATTTATTTTCGATATATATAGAAATGAAATTAAACTAAATATCTAAACATTTTTAAGGTATTCTGGAATCTGGAGTGTGGAGCAACTTAAAAGGAGTCGGTTAGCGGCAAGCAATTGAAAGAAACAGTAGAAGATCCAGATTATTATTTAAAACAATATGTGTTCTTTTCAGAAATATTAATTAATAAATTTGTTTTGATATTTACATTTGGTGGTTTTTGATTTTACAGCTGCATTTTCATAATATTTTTCAGTCATGAAAAAAGTAGTGGAAAATTCCACTTTCAAAAAAGGGATGAGTTCACCAATGAACTATCATTTAACATTTCATCGGAGTTAGAGAACAAATGAAAACACAAATACTTTTATTCAATATTTCACTGATGCATATTCACCAAGAAATTCACTTGGTGAACTCCAATGACAGCCCTGTGTAAATTTCACCAAATGATTCACCTTCAAATTCATGAGTGAAGCTTCCATTCCTTGGTGAATCGCATGGTGATTCCTTGGTGAAAATCGAGAAATTTGCCACTGGGATTGTTTTACACGCATACTCTTACAGCTAACCTGCTCCCTAGCTTGTAGGCAAATGTCATTTTGACAGCAAGGCTGCGTGTAATACAAACTTAAAGACACAGGTTAGCTGTAAGCGTATGCGTTTTATTGTAATAATGATACAATTGCCTACATAATAAAGCAAGTTTGCTGCAAGAGTATGTGTGTATGAAAAAAAATAACTTTTGCGGTATTTGGAGGGTAAAACGTAGGTAGGTTTCCAATCTTGTTATAAAGTGATCACTGGTCTGAAACACGCGTGAAGTTGGCAGCTAGCCGTATATAATATGTCAATTATTCGTGCAATGAAGTTTAATGACAAGATTATACCTGCTTAATATGTCTAAAAAATTCATTGGTTAGTAAAATTACTTTTCACTTCCAGCATTACTAACAGTATATTTTCAGATATTGGTGCAAACCTTACCGACTCCATGTTCCAAGGAATTTATGGAAGTTCCAGAAAGCATGAGCCGGACTTGGATGTTGTATTAAAAAGGGCATGGAAACACGATGTGGACAAAATAATAATAACAGTCGGAACTCTCAATGAAGCTGATGCGGCATTAGAGCTAGCTAA
Organism: Sphaerophoria rueppellii; assembly: GCA_920937365.1. NCBI lineage: Eukaryota > Metazoa > Arthropoda > Insecta > Diptera > Syrphidae > Sphaerophoria > Sphaerophoria rueppellii. The sequence goes on from CAKKXW010000002.1 coordinate 1,103,388, forward strand.
CACTGATGGCAAGTTTAATTAATGTCCAACGTTAAATGATTATTCATATTAAGGTCACAAATAGACAAACTTTATACAACCATTGGTTGCCATCCAACTCGATGCAATGAATTTCTCACAAACCCTGATGAGTACTATGAAAGTTTAAGTACTAAAATCAAAGAAAATTCGTCTAAGGCTATTGCGGTGGGTGAGTGCGGATTAGACTACGACCGCTTACACTTTTGCGAGAAAACTGTACAGAAACAATTCTTCGAAAAACAACTTAGTTTAGCAGAATGCTATAAACTTCCTCTGTTTTTACATTGTCGAAATTCCTTTAACGATTTCATAGAGATTATTGAAAGGAATAAGCATAAGATAGAAAACGGTGGAGTAGTGCATAGTTTTGATGGAACGCTTGAAGAAGGAATGCGTTTCATTAAAAATGGTTTTTATATCGGGCTTAATGGATGTTCTCTTAAAACAGAACAAAACCTTAAAGTAGTTAAGGACATTCCAAATGATAGAATATTGATTGAAACTGATAGTCCATGGTGTGGAGTTAGACCAAGTCACGCTGGTCATAAATTGGTACAAACGCACTTTCCTGTCGTTAAAAAGAAGGAAAAATGGACTCCGACGACTTTGATCGACTCAAGGAATGAACCTTGTCAAATAATGTAAGCATTTCTTGATATTTATCAAACATTCCTGCACATTCTTTTAAACTCATTTTCAGTCAAATTTTGGAAATTATAGCTGCCATAAAAAACGAATCCGTCGACAAACTATCGAACACTTTTTATGAAAATACAATGAATTTATTCTTTAATAAAACAATGAAATAAATAAAAATATATCTAATACATAGGAGGTGGATCAACGTCAAAATTAGTTGAAACATTGTCCAAACCACAAACGAGAAAAGAAAAATGACCAATCATCTAAATAAACATTAATCAGACCTTTTTGAACAGAAACAAGAATTTATTATTTATTATTGCGCATAGGAAACACGAATCATACAATACATTTTTTTTTTTTTATTTTAAAATCTGAAACTAACAACACCGATGAACTTAGTGGTAGAGACATAATGTAGGAGTAGGCACAGATCTAACAACACTCGTTTAGAATGCCTCGTTCGAGTTTAAAATCGTAACTGCTCTCAAGTTGTAACTGCTTTGTCATAAGGGCTAGAATTCCATCGACCTCCATTTGCGTCACATCAAAGCTGGTCTTACACAATTGAGGAGAGAGTTTAAAAGGTATACCCATTACATATGGAACCGGAGTCTGATTACTGTTGGATGGATTGTTGTTCGAAGGCTGCAGCCCAAAGCTGACTGGTGGATACGGATACATTGGCATCATGGGAGTAGAATTTTGGAAGGGCAATGTTCCACCACGGTTTGTTTGGTTTTCAACTATAACAAATTCTTCACCGCTCCCTTCGACAGGACCCTGGATTGTTGTATCATTCGGTGGAGTCTCAGGGCTAGATTTTTTCTTGCTGAAGAATGAAAGCATATCAAAACTGTTTTATTATCTAATTCTAATGTTGATTTTGTTCGAATTTTATTTTAGTTCTAGCAAAGTTTATTTTAGACGGTTGTTGAAACTTCCAATAGAGAAGAAGAAGATGAATCATGGCCATTGATTAATTACATTGAAATAGCAAACTGAAATATTTTATCGGATGCGTTCAGTTGTTGTCGGTAAGTTTGGAAATTCCTTTTTATATCTA